>JAQFVV010006393.1:1809310-1954203 GCA_028023455.1 Epiperipatus broadwayi | reverse complement strand
ATGTTGACTATCGCTACCTAAGGGACCATTTATTGCTACACCTCTCCCCCAGAATTCTATTTTATTTAATATTATTTTACCAAACAGACAAGCAAATCATTTAAATTATTTGTGGGTTGCTGTATTTAAGTAATATATTTTTGAAAGATAAATGGTTTATGTATATTTGCAGCACAATTATAAGGTTTATCAACTTATCACAATTTATTTGCATGCTAAAATAGGGGTTACACCAAGCAGAATTTCAAAAATCATCAGAAAAATTACTCTGATTGAGAAATTGATGGCTGGTGCACCATACACTAGTTAAAGAATATATATCAAACAATAAAAAGTATTATTTAACTTTCTTGATTTTTAATAAAAATTAGTTTTAAAATTTTTATATCCTTCCTTAGTTTAATAATAGGCGTGTTATTTTTGGTAAGTTTTTTATCAGATTGGTGTATATTAATTTACAAACAGATAGTATTTTTATTTGTTGTAATTGGTTTTGTATTGGTTGATAGATCATTTCATGTTGGGCGCCATTGTAACGATCCTGAGAAAGGAGACTTCATGTAAATCCGCAATATGAAGTCATCTAGGTATTTGAACCTAGAAAATTTATATGTTAGGTAGATATTAAACAAAAAAAATATTTTTTTAAATTGATTTGTCATAGTCTACAATACCATTTAGTATAGTGTGATTAAATAATAGTAAGACTTATCTAATTGATTGCTAAACATTAAAAAACAACAAAGAAATAAGCTACCAGTAATTATACAAACATTTATTTATGCATATACATATAAGATTTAAAATTATTTTAGCATTAGTTTACATTTTAAGATTAGTATTATTTTTTAATTTTGATTTTTAATTTAACTTACCTTAATATTATTATATTCTAATTTTATTTAATTCAAGTTTTATAATATAAAATTTAGGAAAGCTGTTTACAGTATTGAATATAGATCCGTCACAAGTAGATTCACGCTTAACATCTTCTAAAGTAAGATAATTCATCGTAAACATAAAATTATGATTACCGACAATTGCGGATAATGTATGGAATCCAACAGTATTCAATTTGTGATAATCGCGACGGTCACTTACATTGTTCTTGTGCAAGAGACCAATAAATACACTTTATACTCACCCCAAGTGCATTATTTAGTTTAAGGAAATGTCTATATATTTTAATTAAATATGTTCTAAAACATAGTTATGAATCACAAATCCAATCATTTTTGCCAAGTATGAACATAAACAATTTGTTACAACATAATCATAAAAAAGAAAATAAACATTGAACTTTTCTTTACTTTAATACTGTATACATTGATTTTGTTGATTAAATTCATGTATATGATCTATTGGATGTTGAGATATCCATTAGAGCAGTTTGGTTTAACTTTTGTTTTAATGTTTATTTGCATTTGCCTTTACATATTATGTTGTGATAACTGGTTTGTTAGTTTATGTGATATAACATTATCTAATTTTATCACATTAAGTAACATTAATATCATGGAATTGGACCTATGGTGTGGGTACTGGTTATTAGAGTGGTGTTAGGGGCATCCATCACACATCACACCAGTAAAAGTATTAAAGATCGTTTCTATCTTTACTTTTTTTATTTTTTAGGGTTAGGTTAAGGTAGGTCCAGGTTTTTTTTACTTTCCTTGGGTCATTCGTGCTCTATTATATTATCCATATTATCGACTAGTGGTTTTAGACACTATCACTATTTCATATAAAAGTTTGTTCAAATACATGTATTATTTGATTGTATTTGCTATATCAGGTTTGTAATGTATAACATTGTATTTTGCATTAAGTTAATGGTGAATCTGTTACTTGTCACCATGGTATTGCTTCATACTTTGGATTTTATAAATGAATCCATAATTTATTCACAATTTGGGTATGTGAATTTGTGTAATGGTTAGTAGGATTTCAATTAAAAAGATCAAAAAATGAAAGTGTAAAGAAAGGGAAAACACTACCTAGAATTTTTCTGAAAGTATATATAAGAAATTAACTCTTATAAATAAATTATGGATTCATTTCTAAAACTCAGAATGAATTATATCGTTATTATGGAAATAGATACCGATTGCTAACAAGTTGTAAAGTTCATAAATAAATTGCAATTGACACATTTAATGGATGCCACAGAAAATCTTGTTAGCCTCAAACTTATAAAACAGACTTGTCACCTTTAAATAGGACATACATAAACTATGTATACACTGTATAAAATATAGCTTAGCTGCAAATAACCAGATCTTCCACCATACAATCTCTCGGTATATCACTCTATAAATAATAAACAAGCCTTGAAATAAATTAGACCTGATGACATCCAACATTCTGTGAAGAGCATTGGTAAGAAAAGAGTAAGAAGCAAGTGATCCATATAGTAATATTGGTTAATTAACACATGTAAATGAATCTTCTGAATTTACCCCCATCAGATTACAATTGGGACAAAATAGCCTAATATTTTTCCAAAACTCCAGTTCAAAGCTAGAAAAGTAAACAAATCCACCAGATGTTTGAATTCTTAACTGTGCATAATGTATTTACCATGGATTAAAAGAAGAAGCTGTAGGAACCTTGTCCATACAAACAGTAGAATCCATTTATAACGTTGATGCCATCGATAATTAACTGTTTGTATGTTATTTATTATAGGCTGAATAATATTAATATAAAAATTATGAAATTCATAATTGGTAATGTGGCCCATTACTATGGATAGAGATAATTTATGAGGTAGAATCTTGGTTATGAAATGATCGGATCACTATAAATAAGACAAGTTAAGATGCTACCTAAAATATATATTAATTTCACATTCATACATGCACAACATACATACACATATAAATTGTTTATTCTAAAGTTTGTTTTAATTATTAATATTTTAAATATATTTTCTATGCATAATATTTTTTTTATTATTTGTGTCTTAAACTTATAACTTTATTTTATCACACATACATTATACATAATAAGAGAGTCATTATATGATTAGGGCATTAACTAAGACATAAAAAAGATAAATTGATATCTTACTATATGTATAATAATATTGTATATAATATGAAAATAGTTTATGTTAATCAGTACATATAGTGGCTACTCTTTATGGGATCAGGATGGGAAACTTTGGTATAAACCAAATGTAAATGAAACATAGCTACATATGTCTAAATACGTTTTCTTAATCTTGTTATAAATTTTATATTCTCCAAATGTTAATCCATGTGTATATGTTTATTAAATTTATTTAAATATTAAGACACATTTCTTGGATTATTTTTCTATTGTTAAATTCTACTTAGTCATATCCTTATATACATATCACAGTCATTAATTGCATGTTTACAATATGCTATACCATTCCTATTAATAGGCATATATTCATTTTTACTTATAGTATGAACATGATAATACAAATATTATCTGAACCTGAGGATCATATATATATCTCCATAAGTTCAAAATCTGGAATAGCATGGGTAAATTACAATATGTAGATGATAAATTAAGGTCATAATCAGCAGTTATTTAAATCTTACTCTCTTCTCTCTTCAGTATGAGTTTAATGTTAGAAGGTATGCAAAAAAGTAAAGAACAAAGATTTACCCTATTTACTCATGAGAAAAAATTAAACCACCTTTGTGCATACTAAGTTTAGACTCTCCCATTGCATTTGGAGCTCCCAACATTGGATATGAATTACAGATATTTATATTAGAGATTTCAAACATTTAGCACTTATGAGTTTCATATGAGATTAACAATTCTTGAGCTTTAAAATTGTATATCATTATCACTCACCACTATACATATAAAATATAATGATAGGTTAATATTTTGCCTATTAATATTCAATTTTATAGTTTAAACATAAACATAACTAAAATTAATTTGGATATGATGAGTAATACAGAAAGATACTAAGAATCTAAAATACAAATAAAATAGATGATAATCGATAAATAAACTTGAGTTGAAATGGGGAGCTTGTAAAAAAAAGACTAAATTAGGACATCAATCCCTAGGAATATAAAACCATAGCATGACCTGATAGTAGAAGTGATAATGATGATTAATGCTTTCACAATGAAAACCATATTACAAAATAATTTTATATATTTTGAAACTTAAAATATTCCACAGAGTAACAAACTAAATAAAGCAGTAAAAAATGATTACAAGAAGTCAATCTAAATGCTTCAACTTGAAACTGATAGTAATATGGTAAAAGAAATGGAAGTGCAAATTGAAGCAGTTAGAGAAAATGCAAGGGCAATATATTTAATAATATAGATGAGGAAGGAAATGGAGATATATCTAGAGGATTCAGTAATAAATATCCAGGCACCAGAAGCCACTAAAATTTCAGACAGACCTATTGAAAAGAAAGAAAATGATAATGATTTATCATTAAATCAAATGATGTTGATGATGCAACAAATGTTCACACAGATGAACAATAATATGGTCACAATGGTGGATAATCTATAGGAAAAGATGTAAAACATAAGAATGGATATAAGAGCAAATCATCAACAAATGATGGACAAGATGGAAATATGAACGAATATATGTCTACAAATATGGAAATCATGTCTGGAAGGATGAATAATATGAAGACAGATATGATAGATGAACTATCCAAAAGACTAGATAGTGTAAAGAAGTGAAAGATGATATATCATAAAGACATATCGATATGACTAATAGGGCCCAAAAACTCTAACAGAAAATTGAAAATAAAATAAACACTACAATCATTGCGACAAAACAGACAGGTGATAATTCCAAACTTAACTTGGAATAAAATCTACAAGAGATTAAATATAATTATACTTTAGCAGATAAAGTGTTAAGAATCAAAACGAACTCAAATACTTAAATTATTAGTGGAGATCTCTGAATCAGTGATAAATAAAATGGATGAATATACGGAACCATTCCAGAGATAAATAAAATGGATAAATATATGGAAGCACTCCAGTATATTAACATTAATCATGAAATTAAACTTGAAATGTTTATTAGGGATAATACTCCTAAATTACTTGACAACCATCAAGTTGAAAATTTTCCATACCATTTTATTACCCCAGTAGAGATATATCTCAATTACAAAGATATACTTTGGAAATTTTAAATAAATCTACTATGCTTGATTTTATTAAATGTCTCTTAAGATATTTGAAAACATTCCATAATGGAAACGATGTATCGAAATGAAAAAAAATAATCAATGGATAATACTGAAAATTCCTACAATTTACAGAAAGAAAATAAAAGTTACCATGTTCGATAAATTGTGTAATACGTACAAAGACCCATTCAAGGTTATTTCTTTTATAGATTATGTTTAACTTAAGAATTTGAAAACTTACATATTAGTATTTCACATTTTCGTACATATCCACCGCTAAATTATTTATTTACACACACACACACACACACACACACATATATATATATATATATATATATACTTTTAGAATATGCTAAAGAATATGATGAATGTACTCCTGGGACATTTTATGGTGAAGAATGCAAGTTATGTCTTTGTTTAAAACCAAATAAATACTTGTGTGAAAGAAGTTCAGTTTGTGAACCAGGTAAGGTATATGTATATGTTAAAATTATTGTTTGTTTATGATATTGGTATTGTGTAGATTTCAAATGTTGACTATTTTCATACACACACACACACACACATATATATATATATATATATATATATATATATATATATATATATAATATATTAGTGAGTGGTGTGTGTGTAACAGAAACAAAACAAATAAGCAATCGACTTTGTAGATAACAATCTATACATATCTGAAGTTTATTGGTTAATAATGTCCTCTCTCACACTTACATTTGCAGTGCTGAATATATATTTATAACTAAAAAACATAGATCTAAAGTGTTGTCATTCAAACTTCTATTGATCGCAATTCCGCACTTGACTGTAATGGTATTAAATATTATATATTTTATTGTTATTAATATTCCATTTTTCTATTTTTGTGTTCATTAATAACGTTTGCATCATTTTAAGAAAATTCTTGAATAGATATTTTTTTGTTTTTAGCATAGTAGTCTTTGATTTTCTTTTTGTAGCAATTGTATTAAGTTTTTACAAACCACATAAACTGCCACTTTACATACATCTCTATATGGTGCATTAAATTATCATCAATGCAATCTGTAACATAAATTACATAAGACATCATTTGTCTATATGATAAAATTAATGGAAGTTTAAAAAGCTTCATTAAATAATGTCAACAATTTTTATGCTCTCTTTTTGTTAATTATTTGCTAGGTTTAATGCTTTAAAAATGGTAATAAAATAAATATTGTTTTTATCTTTTCAGTAATTTTCTTTTGATTAATGTTGGCTTTTAGAGGATGATAAGATAAATGAATTAAGTTTTTTTGAAAGAAAAGAAAATAAAGACTCAATATTTTTTATATATGTGTTTTAAGTAATTAGAGTTTTTTTTTTCTTTTCTCTTTATCTCTATCCAAAATAAAGGACATCGTTTTCCAAATCAAAGTGAATTAAGAGATTAACTTCTTTTATATTAAGAGAAAAATTAATGAAGAGTATCTTTTTCCTTATAATTGTATTTTTTTATATTGACACATTATTTTGCAATTTTAATTTTGAAGGAGAAACATAGTCTTTTGTAAAAATAAAAGTGAATGGATCAGGCTTTAATGCAGTCATGTCTGTGACAACATTGTGACTTGGTGAAAGCAGAATTGTTCCAAAAATAATATTGATGGTAGAATAAATCTGTCAATATCAATTTCTTATAAGAAGCAGTTATACTTGACTGACATGTTGGAGAAAATAGTAGCAGTTACTCTTGATGCTGTTTTAAAAGTTGAGTAGAAGGAGTGATTCCAGATTCAGCTGTTGTAGAAAACAAAAGATTTAAAAATAAAATTAATAAGATTCATGTGATAAGTTTTAGAAAGGATCTGAACATCTTCATCCTCATCATGTAGCCTCCACAGGGAAAAATATATAATAAGAGAAAAATAATAACCCTTATGTAATCTAAAACCAGTTTGGTTTTCATTCAAAAATATGATTGTTCTCTTTTATGAGTTAGCCTTACTCAGAAATAGCATATTAAAAATAGATAAATTCATTCTAAGAAGAAACCTGAAAATATTTACTGCCAAAATAGAGAAAGTTAAACATGTATATTATACTGCGAATTTATATGTTGTTGGATAATTAACAAATGAACCCAATAAAAAAGAAAGCTAATAATTACAACTAACAAATAAATGATTCAAAAGAAAAATCAATCCATGGTAAAAAGCTACTTTTTGCATATTTCTATCTACATTTGTAGATACATTCTTTTTATAAATAATAATTGGTATTAATGAATATTTTTATTAATTTAATATTTTCTTATGAAGCATATTTTTCTATTCATTAGAATTTCTCTCCAAAATTAAAGGGTTTTTGACTAATTTAAAATTTTCTTATCAATTGTTGTAAAATGTTGTTTTCCAACTCCAGTTATAGAAATGGAAATTAAAAATTTCATTAACTATATTTGCTATAGAAAATTGTATTTTTTGAAAATTTATTTAAGTTTGAATTATTATATTATCATGTTTGTTTTTTTTAATTTTCTTAATCATTAATCAGTTAATATATTAAATAATTGTTTAAAAAATAATAATATTAATGTTTTTATTGGTTGATCTATCTGTTCTATAAATTGGAAATATGTGTGAATTGAATTGGTAATAGCATAATGTATTTAGGATTTTGTAATTATGCCAGCAAAACTATTTAAATTAAAAGAGATTAAGCATATATTTATATTTATCTTGATCACAGTTGCAGTTCTTAGGTTTTTTGTGATTTTGATATGGTTCTAGAGAGTAATAATAGTTAAGTTCTTGAATTGTAGAGGTTTATCACATTTGAAGTCCATTTACTAGACTTTTATTAGAGAATATTTAGTTTATAGTTGATCTCTGCACTCATTGTACTAAATTGCCAGAGCATGGATAATAATCAGCATGTGTCAGTATTCTCAACATTATTTTTATTATTTTTATGATAGATACTTCTATTTTTCCCTCACTATATACCACATTTTAAACATGAAATTATGTATCACATTTTATTCATGATTTATATACTATATCTTTGTACTTAAAAGCACACGTTTTTCCTGAGTAGTTCTTTAATGGCAGCAGTCGGTTTGGAAATAATTGGTTGTTTTAACAAATTATTTTAAGATTTTACATGAATTAAACAAAACATTTAAATATTATATAATAAAAATTCCAAATTTTATTAAGGCTAAATGAAAATGTACATTTTAAAATATACTTGTTATATTTGATATTTAGTAGATCACACTCTGAATAAAAAAATTGTTTTTCTCTTGCAACTAATCATAATAGTTTTATGGTTCTTAATAGTTACTATTCATTAATCAAGTAATACAAAAATTCCCAAGATTTTTCTAAAAATATTTTTTAAAAGGTTGCTTTAACAACTTTTTAAAATTTAATGCAAATTTGTCATTTTATTAAACATTGCTACTTTAAAAATTTTGTTAACATTACTAAGTATGTCATTCATCTAAACTATATATTAGGGGATTAAAAGACAATGAAAGCATGGGCTGCCTTAACATTGGATTATAAATTGGAGTTTAAGGCTGTTTCTGAAACTGGATGGGAACCTTTACCATGAAATATATACTATATCTCTGTAGTTAAGAACATTTGTACTGATTTTTTTTTTCTAGAATTTTTTATTTAATGGTGAAATTACTTCCTATGCACAAATGTAGTTGTTGTGACATTTTCGGAAAACATTTGCCCATCAATGAGACAAAGGAGAAAATATGAATTTTATAAAACTATTACAATCAGATTTAAAAAAAAAAATATTGAGTAAAATTTTATTTAACATTTTGACTTCTGCATTTTAAGTAGAAAAACAAATTAGTAACCAATAATTTTCTTGTATTGATCTTTTTATTACTATAACCTTTTTAAAAAAAAAAATGTTTCATTCAAATTTGTTTATACAGTAGCACAATTCACATTATTTACAATATTACACATGAAAAAAAATGAACTTTAAAAAAGTCGATAGCTTATTGAAATGATTTTATGTTGCCATTTCCATTTACATGTAAGAAAATATCTATATATGTATGTTTTATTTTAATATAAATTTTATGATTTTTAATCTTTTTTTTTATTTTTAGAAGCAACACCAAGTCCAGGAGGTAATAAAAATTATTTTATGGAATCTTCGTTTTAAATTTAAATAAATCTAAGTTACATGGAATTTATTTTGTAAGTTAGCTTTATTTGCACTTTATTATTTTTATTTGTCCACTGTTTACATGTAAATCTTGGAAAATTAATATAAATTTTCAGAAATTTTAGCTTATTAATCATGGCTGTAATAAATAAATCATGTTAAGTTTGATTTTTGTTATTAAGGAAGTGTAGACAGTCTAAAAAAATTATGTTTGAAATAATGTATATATATCTAGCGTGAATCGGTAAATCTAACGGAGGTCACAAAGTGTCCATGAAGATAATAACTTTTAGTATGGACATCAGTTAAACTAGCTTTAAGATTTATAAGCAAAATATTATTAGATATATTTAATATTTGTAAAACTAATAAATAGTTAATAATCAGGTTTATGAATTGAATATGGAATTCGAATTATGAATTAGGTAATAGATGAATCAGGGCGTAGATGACTAAATGGAAGATGAAAACAAATAATAATTAAATAATGAAAGTGAATGGGCTTAAGAGTGAAGAGAAAATAAAGGGAGTGTGATAGGATAATGAATAAGTAAGATGATAGAATAGGAGCCTATAAAGGATTAATCAATCATGATAATGAATTAAGATAAAATGGGAATGAAGAAATAAAAAAAAAGAAAGATCAAGATGAAACATGAAAGCAATGTTGATGATGGGGATTGAGATCCTGAACTAAAAACTAATACTGTATTAAATAACAATAAGATGAAATAAAACAAACTATGGATTCTAAGTTTGATGAAATCAGAATATTAAACCATGAAGTTAAAATAAACTATAAGTTGTAAAAAATAGAAAAGAAATTTACATTTTAAAATTAAACAAACCCAACTGAACTGTGAAGATAAACATAACTCAAATCAAAAGACAATAAATAAGTTTAGATATAAAAAATATCATAAATTCAAAATTATGATTGTGAATTAGTAATTTTCTTTTTTCAGGGTTCAAATAACTTAAGTATTATCATTTTACAAGATATACTTGGGTCAGCAAGAGGGATTTTGTCACTTTTCAAATATAAAAAATATAACAGTTCCTAAAAAAAAAAAAATAATAAAGAATATTTGACAGTCCCAATACAAAGAGTAATATGAACTGTAAGCTTTATGAAGTACAAATAAATTATTTATAAAGTAGGTGCAATGACTTCCAAACTCTCTTTTTATTAAATAACTATGGACAATATGATCAAGCTCAGTGAATGTTGTATCTTATGGTTTAAATAAATGGGTTATTCCAAAACCAATTGATCCTTAAAATATTATTTACAATAAGACATGGGCTTAATATCTACAGTATTTTGATCAACAAACGATAACTTCTATATGTACTTTAAATGTAAAAGGTTACCAAAATCACTGTGATATAGTAATGTGTAATAAAATATACTATATTAATTGACAATGACTTTAAGACAATAAGATAATGTGTTGATAGCAATAACAATAATAATATGGATGATGATTAGAAATAAGATTACAGACAACTAAATATATATATACAAAACAAGATTTATTTATACTATTTACAACTTTTTAAAATAATAATAAATAATTGAAAAACATATATATTTTAGAAACAATATAAAGCAAGGTATAATTATTTGGTTACAGGTATATCCCTTTTACATTTATTAACAGTTTTGATGCACAGATATGTCTAATAACTATTATTCATATTAGCTATCTATCATATGCTATTGAGAATATTAAATTATAACTAAAGTTTATTAATTGGTTATATAATAATGCCACTTATTTAAATCACAAATAACAACCATTGTTTTGAATTCAGCAATCAATTATATGAATATGGGACAGACACCAGAAGTCAAATATATACAAGGTAGTAAACATTGCCCATGTTCTCATAATAATCGTATTTACTATTGAAATGACTTACCAATCCATCGGTGAACTAATTCTTAGTGGAAATAAAATGGCATTGCAGATGTTAAATAGTATATGAAGCCAACAAAAATATTGTAAGTCAAACAACTGTAAAATATTTTAAAATCATAATAAAATTTGCAGTAATAAGGAATACACATAGTCAATGACAAATAGCATAAATTATATAAACTAAAGTGGACACACAAAATTATAGGCAAAATATATTCAAGATATAGAACAAATGTATATGTGGTTATACGGAAAACTTCATATAATAAACTAATTAAGATGAGTATCTCTCTCTATCTGGACAAACTTGTGTTAATATAAAATTTTAACCAAACAATAATAAAATGTATCTAATTATATCTTTATCTATTTTCAGAGTAATTAGATATTTATACCACAAAATATATATATATATATATATATATATAACATATCCAAACCTAATATCAAATAATAATAACCATAAACAATAAAAATATTATTATATTCTATTTCATTCCCATAATTAGTAATTTAAATTTCTTATCATTGTCAGCCAGAATAATATTTTATAATGTGATGCATCCATACTTTTTTATATTTTATCCTGGTAAAGTAAAACAAAATAAAACACTCAAGACTTCATGATAACAAATTAATAGTATAGTAGTGCATTTAAATATTTGCTGCAGAATTTTGGATCTGTTGTTTTTTTTTTTTAAACTAATTGTAACTTCAATAATATGTTCAATTGTGATAACTAAAGCAAACTTTCTTAAAAGAACTTTACTTTTTTATCCATGGTAATACCTTAGAATAGTTAAGAATGATTCCAACATTTTAAAACATTTTAAGATCTTTCTGTTAATCACTGAAACTAGTACTCACTTCACCATTCCATAATAGTAATTGAAAAGTTATTTATTTATTCTTTTTCTATCAGTAATTCTAAACATTTTTATAATACTATGAACCATTGTTATTATTTTCTCTCTCAAGATCTGCATTAAATATATTGAATTCAGCTATAAGTTAAACAGTCTTCGCATTTAACAATAGGGTAAATGTATTGTAATATCTATTTTTAATAATCAAGCAAATCAGCATTTCAAAAAAAAATTATCATAACATTTTTTTCCCTTCTTTTACATAACTTTTAAATATATATAATGACTATTATCCATGTGTACAATAAAATTGTATGCTTACAATTTTTTGTGGTTTCAGATTCAAAATCCCTTTTAGTGCAGTACTTATCTTCAAAAATGGTTTCCATTTTTTCTTCAAGGTGAAGTCCTGGTGATTGTCAATCGATAAATAAGTAGGTCAAAAGCATGCAAGGAAATAAAGTTCTCTATTCCATAATTTAAGAGTCACAATAAATTTTGATTTGGGTCAACTCAAATCCAATGTTATTACTTTCAGCTTTTTTCCTTAATTTTGTTATAGTTCAGACATTATTATCATTTTTTTTGTTCTCTTAATAACTCCCCTGCTCTACAACTCTGTTAAGTCATTTATATCACTTATTAAATTTTATTGTGTTACAAAAATGGACCAATGACAGCATGGTAGGTGTATATAATTAATACTTGTCCACCTACATTCATTAGTTATAATTAATTAGGCAGTTCAATATTATTTTAAATAATAATAAAAATATGCTTAAAGATTGATTACAAATATTAATTTAGAAGAGTTATAAATTTAAATCTTTCTAATTATTATTTAATAATAATAACATAACAAAACATATTTAAACTTTCAAATTAACAACAACACTATTAAATTATCATTTTAATATTATTGAAAATTAGTCCACCTAAAAACTGCATATGAAATCTCATGCACACCTTGGCAGAGTTCTTAGTTTCTTGAACAGTATAAGTGCTTATAACTCTCAGGAGATTTATTGATAAAATTTATTTAATTTTAAAACACACTTTTGAAACTGCTATAAGATATCACTAATATAATACACTGATTTAATATATTTCAATTATTGTCGATTAAAATTTAATATTTTTCACATTTGACCACATAAATGTGGCTTGATATAATCGAGCTCAACCACAAGGTAACAATATCTATCTATCTATCTATCTATCTATCTATCTATCTATCTATCTATCTATCTATCTATCTATCTGTCTGTCTGTCTGTCTGTCTGTCTGTCTGTCTGTCTGTCTGTCTGTCTGTCTGTCTGTCTGTCTGTCTGTCTGTCTGTCTATCTATCTATCTATCTATCTATCTATCTATCTATCTATCTATCTATCTATCTATCTATCTATCTATCTATCTATCTATCTATCTATCTATCTATCTATCTATCTATCTATCTATCTATCTATCTATCTATCTATCTATCTATCTATCTATCTATCTATCTATCTATCTATCTATATACCTACCTACCTTCCTATCTATCTATCTATCTATCTATCTATCTATCTATCTATCTATCTATCTATCTATCTATCTATCTATCTATCTATCTATCTATCTATCTATCTATCTATTAATCAATGTCTGTATTCCAATTCTAATAAAATATATATAATTATTCAAAACAATACAATAATTAATATAGTAAAAATATTTTACAAACAAATACATATTATAATTTAATAGAAGTACTTTCAAACTATCTAAGTAGTCATTGTCAACTAAATTCAAACTTTATTACAAAAAAAAAAATGTTACAAATGTATACAAAAACAATTGTCATACATCAATTTTCCCACAATTAATTAATTTTTTATCTTAGCACCTGACTATTTATTAAATGTTGCTTTCCATTTTTTATTATCATAGTTTCTTTAATTTTACATTTAAATTTTGAACTATAATTGACTTATTTACATACATTTAATTTCAAATAAGAATGACGTATCGTAAATTCTAATAAATTTCACTAGCATCATTCATTCAAGCATGTAAAAGTAACTTAAAGTGATTGTTTAATATATCCACACTTTCACTTTTAAACACTTAAGATTCGCCCATACAAAAGTGTTTGGGTTTGAAAAGATAGATGGCCATTCTATCTTTTCCAATGACTTTATCATGTTTTTGTTGAAGTGTTAGTATTCATTCATTTTATATTTAAAAATCTAAAGCACATGTGCATCAGTTTAATGCTGTTTAAATATTATAGTTTATAAAAAAAAGCATCGTGCTATGTAAAATAATTGACTTATTTAATTTTTGACTATACATCTTGTTATCATTATCAACTATATAACATTGAATAATCAAAATGAGATTTCCTTTCAGAATACTCATAGTTTAATTTACTTTAGTTCTTCCACAACTATGTTATTTTAACACTTGATGATTGATGATTCATTAACATTTAATGATTTTTTTTGCAAACAGCATAGCCTCTTTTATTTTATGCTTACTGTGGCAACATTCAATGTGCATAATTTTTATAATTTATAATAAAATTAAAATTCATATTGACAAGATTTATTCTAATCTCAATATAACAGATGATAATCATTTATTTACATTTTTTCCGGATTGTTTTTTATTTAGAATTATATAAAAGCATATGCTATTTTATGCACTTCTCCAATATACATTTAGATTTATTGATATGATATTCAAAATTCACTTTTCAATCAAAATTGTATTATATATAAACTGATATTTATAAATGTGGCTTACAATATATTGGTGAATCTAAATGTACATAGGAGAGGAGAATAGAAAAAGCTTATCCCTTTATATAATAGAATTCAAAAAGAGAAACAATCAGGAAAAGATGTATATAAACCTTACACATCTGTTATATTTCATCATAAACTTGTCAATATTGACTTAAATTTGATTATAAAAATACAAAAATTATGCAAATTGAACATTTCCACAGTAAACATAAAATAAAAGAGGCTATGTTTATTTCAAGAAATCATGAAATATTAATAAATTGTCAATCAACAAATGTTAAAATAACAGAATTGTGAGAGAATGAAATTAAATTGGACTATCGGTATTGTGAAAGAAGTCTGGTTATGAGTATTCAATGTTATATAATTGATAATGGCTATCAGATATATAGTCGAAAATACTTCTAATAAAATATTTATGATTTATGTGAATTTTACTGTGTGTGTATATATATATATATATATATATATATATATATATATATATATATATATATATATATATATATATATATATATATATATATACTTCATTGCAATATAAATAGGTTTTTAGTGTTTAATCTTTTAAATGTGTAACATATTGCTAATAATACTTATTTACTTTTTTTAAAAATAAATCACAGAAAAAACAAGAAAGTCTGGACATGGTGGGGAAGGAGGTGAGTTTTTTACTTTTAATTTAAATTTATTTATGTTTAAATAAACCCTTACTAAATATTTGGGCAATGATTTCTCCCTATAAGACTAAAAGGTAACAACTAAGATGAATTGTTTTATTATCAAAACTGCAAAGTGTTTCATAATGAGGGTTTTTTAAATCTCCAAATAATATTCAGATACATATTTATTGAATATTATTTGGATGTGCTATGAAAAATAAAGCACTCTGAAAAAAAGGATAAAGATTCTAAATTGATTCTACACATTCTTTAAAGTTATATTTAAAATTGTTTTATATTGCTTTTATTATAAATCCATACCAAAAAATGGGAGAGGGATTGGCAATAATTGTAACATTCACTTAAATGTTCTGGATAATTATACACAGATAAAGTAGTCTATATATTTTAAATTCAACGTTTATCCCTGGTTAACATGATTTCAATATATAACATATAATTACAGTACTTTCACGTTTTAATGTTTCAAGAGAAGGACGATTGCCAGAATTAGAAGAAGAATTGTTTCATATTAAATGGGGCATTATTAGACTTTGTGAAATTAGAAGAAAAGGTGAAGAGACAACTGTTTTAAAAAGTGGACACGTATTCTATTATAAAGGCAAAAATATTGGAAATACAATGCAGTCGAATTCATTTTAAGAAAAAAGTGGAAGAACATCATTGTGGAAATTGATGGTTTATTGGACAGAGTGGCAACATTACTTATACAACTTAATAACAGATAACAAATGCAGATAATTCAGGTTTGTATTCTAACAATTTCTCATGGTGATGAAGTAGTAGAATATTTTTATATGGATGTACAAAAGGCTTTTGATCATAGTAAACAACAATTTGAAATTTTTATGGGAGACATTAATGCTAGAATTGGTAAACAGAAGAAAGATGAATGTGCTATAAAGTAATTTTGGTTATTGTAATAGAAATGAGAGATGACCTAGACTTGTGTAGTTAGAAGAAAAAGAAGAAATTTGTATTATGAATTCTTTTTTCTTGCGAAAATTATTAAAAGAAAAAGGGAAGCATCCAAATGAAGGTACATCATAATTGGTTTATATTTTCACTAACAGAAAATACATATTTTAAGATTGTAATTTTCTTAATAAATTTTACAGGGGAAGTGATCATCGATTAGTAAAATGTAATACACATGTTAATGCAAATCTAGCAAGACAAAAACTATTAAAAAAACAATATTTACAGATGATATTCCTAATCTTCAGAAACATTCTAATGAATTTAAATTAGAACTTACAAATCGGTTTCAAGTATTAGTAAATCTTGAACACAATTCAGATTTGAATAAAATTAATATGAAAATAACTGATGCACTTTTAAAAACTGCAGCAAAGATATTTAGTAAAAAAGCAGTAATTGACCAATAAAATTTCTACTGAGACCAGAAAATTTATGAAAAAAAGAAATATAAAGGGATACAAAAACGATATCTTCAAAATGATTGAATATCTTGAATTTTGTAAAATCGTGAGGAAAAGAGTTGGAAACAATATAAGAAAGTATAATTGTGAACTAGCAAGGAAAGCTGTAGAAGAGAATAAAAGTTTTGGTAGGAAATTTATGTCTGCAATAAAAAAACAACAACATGGAATTATTACTAAAAAGAGAGATGACATTATGAAATGGATAGGAGACTTTCATTAAGAATTATATAGTAATAAAGAACAAGTACTGACTATGTCTATTACATCTTCCAAATTGCCCAAATTTTTAAATGAAGAAGTGAGACATGTAATTAAATATATGAAGAAATGAAATGCTCCAGATAATGGGGAATTGTAATTGATATATTAAAAGAACCAGGTGAAGAAATAAAATTGTATTAAGCAAAGTTATATACCAAATCTTTAAATGATAAAGATGTACCAGATGTTGAGAAGAATGCAGTATTAATATTATTATTTAAAAAAAAGTGATGAAGAAGATATTAGAAATTACACACCTATCAGCCCTTTATTAGTTTTATACAAAATTTTTACAAAGATAAATGGAACTTGTCTACAGAGAACATCGGATTTCCACCAACAAATGAAACAACCTGGATATAAAAGTGGTTTTAGTACAGTAGATCACATCCAGGTATTGAAAAAAGTTATAGAAATAACAAATGAATATTATTTGTCATTATTCTTTGCATTTGTATATTTTGAAGAGGCATTTGATTCTATAATAATTTATTCAGTGATTAAAGCATTGGATCATCAAGGTATAGATACAGAATATTGTCATATTTTAAAGAATATTTATAAAAATGTAACACCACCAATTAGATTACATAATGATACCGGGAAAGTGAACATTGAGATAGGTGGATGTCAGGGTGACTCCATATCTCCAAAACTATTTGCAGAAGTGCTGCAAGAAGTATTTTGTGGATTAAAAGGGAAAAATAAATGAGTGAAAGTAAGTGGAGATTATTTAAGTCATTTAGATTTTGCAGATGATGGTAGTTGCTTTTTTCAAATAATGCTTTAGAGCTGCAGGAAATGTTGAGGGAGTTATCAGATAAAAGAAGAAAAGTAAGACTAAAGGTAAATGTTAAAAAGACTAAAGTAATGTTTAATGTATTTTCTCAAAAGATGAAAATAAAGACTGATTATGATGAATTAGAAGAAGTTAACAGTTACAAATACCTTGGTATGATTATTAATACAGATTGAAACATAACAGATCAAATTTATCATAGAATTAAACTTGGTTGGAGTACTTTTGGTAGAAATAATATGATACAAAAAATATGTCTATGTGTTTAAAAGGAATGTTTTTAATAAATGTGTTTTACCAGTCCTTACTTATGGATCTGAGACTTGGACACTTAATAGAAGAGCAATACAGAGACTTTATACCATTGAAAGATGTATGGAGAGATGCATGTTTGCAAGTAACAAGAAGTGATCGATAATGCTATATATGGGTAAGAGGACTAACAGGTGTTACTGACCTCATTAAAAAATTAAAAGACTGAAGTGGCATTGGGATGGACATATTGTTAGAAGAAATGATAGTAAATGGACAATTGTATCTTAAACTGGATTCCAAGAGATTGTAAAAGACTTAGAAAGAGTCATCATGTTATGGATAAAACCAGAAAGTGTGCAGGGGCGATGTGAACAAGAAAAGCTAAAGATCGGAAAAGATTTAAAATCATTTAAATTTTATTATTTAATATTAATAGATATTTAAATCCCTTCAAAGAGGTCACTTCTTCGAGAAAGAAATGATTGTTACTGTTTTGTTTATAGTAAATCGATTTTTAACTATTGCCCAAAGCCCTTTAATTTTTTGTTTGCTATTTCAATCTTGGTGCATACAATTCTAGCTCTAGACAAATAACATCTAGGGTCAGAATGTTGTTCATGGCTTATGTCTCATAAATACACTGAAATTACACATATTTTAATATAGGAATTTAAAATTGTGTACATTTCAAATAGATAGAAAATATAGTATGGATAGGAAATATAATATAGACCCTCTAGTTATAGATTTATAAAACTTAAGATATAATATTAATACAATTATCAGCATAATTGATAGATTTTATATTAAACTAAAAAAACTTTTATTGCCTCAACACATGAAAACTAAAATATAAATAAGCCTCCTATACATCAGAAAACTCATTCAGATATGAAAAGAAGTATACTCTGAAAAATATGTTTTTATACTCCCTTTCACTGAACCAACTGCTGAACAACATGAAGAATAAACTGTCTACAAACTTGGTGCATCAAATCATCCAACTATTCTATGTGTATTTTTGTATATTAGGGAGAATCTAAAGGTAAATCTTTCAACAAAATTAACTGGCATAGATTTTGAACAATAGAGTAAAAAAAACAATGATGATTTTTTACTATTTATTGATCATGAACAAAATTGTAGCAATAAATTCAATTTTCCTTGAGCTATAATTGTATTCTCTGAAAAGTAAGATAGAAACAAAAATACATTGACTTGGGGAATGGCTAAAGATTGATTTGCTATAAAAAGATGCAAGCATTCCACTCTAAAAAAAGTGGTTTTTTTGAAGGGATTTTAACATTTTTAATATTAAAGAAATAAATATTGATTTCAAACATTAAAATATTCATCACACACACACACACACACATATATATATATATATATATATATATATATATATATATATATATATATATATATATATATATATATATATATATATATATATAAATTAACCAAAAATTCACAAGTAATCCAGACTAGCCAAAAAACTATAAATTATAACCAATGGTTTCACTGCTACAAGAAAACTTTTCAAGTGCGGTTCTTTACACAAGATAAGTGTTCTTGTAGCAGTGAAACCATTGGTAATATTTTGAAGTTTATTTTGCTTTCCTAGTCTTATTTAGTAATGAACTTCAGTTTGAGAAGTCTTCTTATAACAGTGAGCCATTGTTGTTTTAGAGTATATATGTATGTAAATTCTAATATTCTCACAGATAAATGAATTCATATTATTTCCAGAAGCTTCTGTGTAGTTAAAATAGGATGAAGCATTTGTAAGGATTTATAACAGTGTATATAATGTGATGCCATCTATTGGAGAACTTGTAAGGATTTAAGGATATGAATATATGATATGATGCAGTAAAAATCAGATAGCTATAAAGTTATTGCCTCACCAGTCTTACATTATTAAAGTATATCTGAGATGACGATAATTTAAGGAATATGCAGAACAACAGAACAATGACCTTTGATATAAAAAATTCATGCCAGATGGTGTTGTATTTTCTTAATTTGTGCTTCTGAAGCATAAAAAAATAACATTATTAATTTATTGCAAATATAACAGGAATGACGTATTATTTGAGTATGTAGGAATAATGTATTCACATTTATTTAATATGATACTAGACATTATGCCACTCATACAAAAATTCATAGCAGCCACCTCTATCCTTTTTGTAATATTCACCAATAGATATATTTATAATAATTTCATTAATTGAATTCAGGCATTCAATAATAAATTCATTTTTTTCAAATTATTTAATACTTTAAATCTGAGCACAAGCTATGTATTATTATATTCAAGATTAAATTATAGATGGAACAATAAAAAAATTTAAATATGTTTCTGTGTAAACAAAATTCAGTTTATTTAGGGAATGAAGGAAGGAATCTTGCACACAGATTGTTTCAGTTCTGTTAGTTTTTTACAGTAAGTAGTAATATGTAATACAGTCTGTTTTGTAAAAACATATTTTTTTTATCTAAAGGTTAATATATTAATGGTGTGCATAAATAAAGTTAAGATAGTATGTGTAATAGAGTAAAAATTCTATCTAAATTATTTAACTTGGATCATAACAAATTAGTATTAAACTATAATTATAATATTATATAATAAATTTTATTAATATGTTGAATTAATTTATTATATAATATTATAATTATAGTTTAATACCAATTTGTTATGATCTAAGTTAAGAATACAATGTTAAAATAACAATTTTACTTCTAAAATTTAATGATGTGTAAGTCTTTATAATATATATAAAACAATTTTATATTCTCAGTTAATTATTTTAAATTATATAATAGTGTTGTAATAAAGCCTATAATGTGTGTGTTCATTTATGTGCATACATTTTAGAGATAAATTAATTAATTTTAGTTACTTGTTGTAAATGTTTATTTATTATTTGTAGTAAAATTATGTTGCTAAAATTATGTATCAATTTTAGTAATGCAATTTGTTTTATATTTAAAAGTTTTGTAAACTTAGTATTAAATTTGTTTCAATAATATTTTAAATTAATGTTCATAAAATAGTTTTATTATTTAAAAATGTATTTTAATATTATATTTAAGTAAAGAGTTAAACAAATTATTTAATATAAAAATTATTTAAATAAATTATTTTAAGAAGAAAAAAAATTACTGTGAAATTTGTGCTCTCTTTGACAAATAGAACAAATTTCATTTTAAAAGTACCATTAATAGACACAGATAGAAAAGATTTCAATAGGATTATGTTTGCTGAAATGTTTTGTCTTTTTCTGTATAGAGTTTGGCATGAGCAAAATGCAGAGAGTGGTAGGAAAAATCTCTGTTAAGTTAGCATAGTAGTTATAGCAACCAGTCTCTCTCTTTGTCAAGCTTAAGTACAAGCAAGAAATCAACATTTTAGTACTTTATTTTTTTCATATTAGTTAAGAAATAATTACATAAGTTAATAGTTATTTATTTTAGATATAAGATACAATTTAATATGTACATGCTATATAAAGATTACTTAAATGTCTAATATTATCTATTAAAGAAAATAAAAAGGAAACAGAAAATTTAATATTTTCTGCATTTGTAATAGGTCTATAAGTTTCGAGTTCAAGTTCTTCAACTATAAACAATGTACTCACATTATTAAACATAAGGATAAAATTAAGAAAAAATGTTATAGATACATATTAAAAATGTATATGTGTATTCATTTGTTATAAAAGTATTAAATTAGGAACACCAAATGGTATGGCATTTTGTTATTTATGATATACTAATTCATTTTGAATACTATATGAAGGTATAAATATATCTGTTATATGTGAAAGTACGAGCATGTACATTATGTGTTGTGTTTTTTAAATATAACGTATAATTATTAATATTATGTTATAAACATTATCTGTTTAGATGCAACTTTCCATGTTTAATCTCTGAATTATTTTATAAAGAAAATATTTGAATGAAAGTATTGATTATTGTGAAATATTTAAAATCATTTGTAAATATAGTAATTAATTCTTCTTGATATTATAGTATATGTTAAAGATGAAGTTTAGAAATTATTTCATGTTAAGATGATAGAATTTATTTGCAATGTTAAAGAAGTATTTTGACTGTACATGATAAATTGTATTGTTTGAGAATAGTAGTAGTGAAAACAAAATTCTGAGTGATAGGAATATTTGAACATAAAATATTATTAATTGAATATAGATTGTGAATGAATAAGTTAAATACCATGAAAAGAGTCCTGTATATTTAAGTAGTATATTGACCAGTAGTGTTTTTTTCCTCAAATCAGCAAGTGCTCAGGCAGGATCCATGACAGAAATTTAAGGTAGACATAAGCTTATGTGGCTTTAAGCTCTACACTCATAATTTTATTACTTGTTTTAAGTTATTGTAGTTTTATATCCCTTACATTAATCACTTTTTATCATCACTGAATCATATATAATATTTATTTTAGTTTATAAAATGTTTAAAGTATAATGGTTAGACTATAAATGGTGTTAGAATTTGTTGAATGCAAGAAGAGTAAGTATCACAAATTATGTTTTTTAATGTGTAGTAAACTTAAAAGAATGATTTGATATTCATAATAATATTAAAAGAGATCAAGAGTGCATTAAATACATATTCTGATTGTATAAGTATGAATGTAAGTGAAATCTGAATGTTATGAATATCAAGCAAGCTGGTAGATAAATACAATATTTTTAATTGATTTTTAGATTATTAAAAATAGTATGCTTATTATAATGAATAAATAATATTTACTAAAGCTGTAATCTCAGGAATATCCACATAAAATGTGATAGTAGGTACCTCTACAGATCTCAACCATAAGCTTATGTTTTGGAAGAAAAAAGAGAACCCTTCTTTACTTAAACCTACTTTCTATGAAAATAGGTGAAACTGAAGTGGTTAGATCTGAGAGCATGAAGCTAATCAATACTTCACTGATTAAGTCCACATTTCTTATTACACATCAATACTCATGAAATTTTTCCATTTACAACAAGTCGATGAAAAGATCTTATAGCTAGAAATATATTACAATAATTTAAAGTTGTAATTATAAATTTATTTAAATGCACATTGATTATGTAAGTAATATTTACTAAGGTTGTAACCTCAAAAATATGCATGTAAAAATGCAATAGTAGGGACCTCTACAGATTTTAACCACAAGCTTATGTTTTGGAAAAAAGAGGGTAACCTTTCTTTACTTCAATGCAAATAGGTGAAGCTGAAGTGGTTAGATCTGAGAGCATACAGCTATTCTATACTTCACTGATTAAGTCCACATTTCTTATTACACATCAATACTCACAAAATCTTTGATTTACAATGAGTCAATGGAATGATCTTATAGTTACAAATCTATTACAATAATTAAAAATTGTAATTATAAATTTATTTAACCACACATTGATTATGTAAGTAATATGTGGACTTAATCAGTGAAGTATTGAATACCTTCATGCTCTCAGATCTAACCACTTCAGCTTCATCTATTACTATAGAAAGTAGGTTGAACTAAAGAATAGTTCTCCTCTTTTCTTCCAAAATGTAAGCTTGTGGTTAAGACCTCTAGAGGTCCCTACTATCACATTTTTATGCACATATTCTTGAAGTTACACCCTTAGTCAATATTACTTATGAATTCAATGTGTGTTTAAATAAATGTATAATTACAACTTTAAATTATCGTAATAGATTTCTAACTATAAGATCTTTCTATTGACTCATTGTAAATTGAAAGATTTCATGAGTATTGATGGATTATAAGAAATGTGGACTTAATCAGTGATTTATTGAATAGCTTCATGCTCTCAGATCTAACAACTTCAGCTTCACCTATTTATATAGAAAGTAGATTGAAATAAAGAAGAGTTTCTCTCTTTTCTTCCAAAATGTAAGCTTGAGGTTAAGACCTGCAGAGGTCCCTACTATCGTAATTTTTACATGCATATTCTTGAGGTACGGCCTTAGTAAATATTACTTACGTAATCAATGCCATTAAATAAATTTATAATGAATAAAGTAAATTAAATCATAGTAAAGTTATAGAGTTATTATTGAAGTATATTATTATAAATTATAGACAAAAAAAACTTGATATTATCAAATATATTTTTTCTTTATTAATGTACAGTTATATTAGTAAGCTACCTGGATTATGAAGGTAAAAATTTTATGGAAATAGTTATAAAAAAACTGTCATTATAATGAATAGTTTTATTTATTGAATCTACAATTAGTTGTGAAGATGTTTTGGGATAATAATGTTGATAATGCATATGAATATATGATCATTTTAGAAAAGGGAACAAGATTATCATTGAATTATAGTAGTTTTATTATTATTATTAATACTTTATAATAAACAGCTGAATTGGAATCAATTTTGATGATGATTATTATATTATTTATGATGTAAATTTATTCCTTTTAATATACTTTTGTTGGAATTTTAAATAGCACATAAAGAAAAAAAAAACAATCATTGTATTCTAAAGATTTTGCAAATAAACATAAATTATTAAATATATATGACACACAATTTTTTAATATTTTATACCATAGTATTCATAACTATATATTGTAACAGTAGCTGGGTTCGAATACGGGTACTAAAGGAAATGAAGGGCAATAATAATTACAAAAGCGTGTTTATTGTGATTATTATTGTGAATTTAATTGATAGATGGGAGAACATTTATAGATATTTATTCGAAATCTGTTACAAAAGAGTGTGAGTAAAATACATTAACCATTTAAAGACATGAAAGTATATATATATTACACGTCTTACTGTGTTGTGTCAAATTAATTACTAACAGATTTGTATGTGAAGATGAAGAGAAATGGTAATGTGTGGAGTTGTATTTTATATTTTTGTTTTCACATTCATATCGGCTTAAAACCAAATTGTGCAAACGCTTTTTACGAGTGTTAAATAATAAATGAATACCCTCTGACCCATACAAGATATAGAATTTATTGCTGCATAAATTCTATATCTTGTATGGGTCAGAGGGTATTCATTTATTATTTAACACTCGTAAAAAGCGTTTGCACAATTTGGGTTTAAGCCGATATGAATGTGATTACAATTGTATACAGACGCTATAAAAATAAATGCTGATTTTTGTTTTATATATTTTTGTTGTTTATTAATAACATAAGTTATAGATTCAAATAATGTCATTAGTAGTGCATGTTTTTAATGAAAGCAAATTAAACAGATAAGGCTGGAGAGTAATAAAAATAATTGAAAGTTGTGCTGCAGGCGATTTCTGTTAATGACACTGGTCATCAGAATTCCAAGAAGGGACTGTTAGAAAGAAAGAAGTGTGGAAAGTAAATTTCATAATGTAAATATTAATTAATAAAAATTAATAATAATGGACTCCATCAAAATGCTGGTGTAAAAAAAATCATGTGGATTCATTGGATTGGCCCAGTGGACAGATATTGTGTGACCTGCCTGAACTTTATCTATGGAGATTTTGCCATCTAGTTCAAACAAGTGAAATGATCATGGAACTCCAAACAGCTAGAGCTTTCGTTCAATCAAGTTTAGAATCATCTACCTAACTTCTAGGATAGATTATCTTATGTGAAAATCTTATGGAATCTTCAATCGTCTTTCAGATCAACAACTCTCGCTAAAATACTGTAAGCTTACAGATTATCAACCTTAAACACGCGAATGTTCAAATGAGATAATTTTGACCTTTTTTCTCTATATATTAAATGAGCATTTAATAATAAATTAATTATTCCAACTTAAACAATATAATTAGAAAATAGATTAAATCATTTAATAAATACAACTCTGATGTGTAGTTACACTCTTTTGTGAATGTGTATATTAATCTTATATATGTGTATCAGAATAAATGAGTCATATTTGAGATATTAATACATATGTGTATTAATAAATCTTAGAATTTAACTATAACTTTTGTATTTATTTCAATTATGGGATTCTTATAACTTCTGGATTATTATAATAAGACTTGTAGGGCACATAGAAAAATTATAAAGGTATATATATATATATATATATATATATATATATTTTTATATATATATATATATATATATATATATATATGACGTTTCTTTGTAAGATAAAACCTTGGCTTCATTCTCCTGATAGATATTGTTTCCCAGATCTTGAGATTGAGCTAGTCAGGATAAGGTACCCAAAAAGGGGTCCACTGGAAGTTTTGTTTTCGAGGGGTATAATTCTTGTTAATTGATAGGTTTGATGCTTGAGATGGGAATTAGTCCATGATCATAAATATACCTACTTGATGCGTGGGGTAATAATTTATTATCACTCAAATTCTAAGAATAATATTACGGGTAGACTGTTAATATATATATATACATATACTTTTATTTATTTATTTTTACCGTTTCAATTTCAGAAATGGGAACACCCAGTGAACACGATTTCGGTAAATTGTAAATATGTGTGTGTAAATTATCTATTTTTTTTAAAATATATTTAAACATAAGTTTATTTTCTTGAAAAAAAAAAGATTTAGAAACTAATTTATCAATTTATTTTGTATTGTAGAAGCAGAATTTTTCGAAGCTGGTAAGAATTTTTTTTAATATTCTATACATTTTGGCTTTTTACTGTACACTTAGTTAAATATGTTATATTACAATTTGTTTGTATTATTATTTTAATCAATGTTATTTTTTAAAAAAATATTTAATACTTTTAATTTCTACGTTGAGTATTTAATGTAATTACTACAGATACATATTTTTATTTGCTTTTCATATTTATATTTAAATATCCTATTAACTACTTTTACATTCATTTTTTATTTTTTCAAAAATAAATTAATCCACTTAAATATGTCGTCATTTTATTAAACTTTTGCAAGCAGTAAGTTGATTTAAAATATAGTTTTAAATAAGACATTGCTTTATTTCTAGTACTATCTATAAATGTTGGTTTATTTCCTAATAAGCTACAAGAATTGATAACTGTTCATTCTTTAAAAACATTTATTGACATAGTGTATCAATTTTTTATGGCAATGGGATAAAAGATAGATTTCTTCTACCTAATTTTATATTTATCTAAAAATAGGTTACTTAATAATTACACACATATACACAGACAATATATATATAAGTAAATTCTGAATTAGAATATCGATTTAGAAAATATAAAAATGTATGTACTAGTAAAACTCATTTACAAATTACATAAAAGTTTGTAACTGAAAATCCATAATAAATGTTGAAATTGATATTTATACAATATGTTATAAAAAGTAAATGACTGATGTCTTCTCTATAGTTTTGAGCTGAGTTGGCTGAGCTCTGGCACTTCAGTTTTTTTTCTTTTTACCATTTCAAATTTATTTTTAGCACTCCTGATGAAAATAAAAAAAAACTGATTTCATTTTTTTCTAAAGCAACAATTTATATACCCTACTGTCCACCATTTCTTTTTCTCCAAGTTTTTTATATCTGTAATTTTCATAATTTATATCAACTTCCGATAGATCAAATAACTTTTATCAGCCATTCCAAAGATTAATTCACACAAACCACTGTCATTTTAGAAAAAAAAAAAAAACAAACAACAGAACCCTAACTGATGACACTTACTGGTCAAGTAACAACAAAAAAATAACCCCCCCCCCCTCCAGTTGTCAAAAAATCACTGTTTTCTGAGAATTTTTCTATAACTTAAAATTTAAAGACAACAACAAAAAAAAGTTTTATCTGATATTAAAAGAGTCTCTGTGTCTTTAAATTACACACATCCTTACTTATGACAAGATGTGTGCTTTGTAAGTGTTAATTGGCTGAACTTTGGATTAGACAAGTCATCAATCTAGTCTAGTCGATTTTATTTTTTTTAAAAATACCAATATAATGAATTTGCTATATTTAATATAAGAGTCTAATATAACTAAATCTCTCTTATAATATTCATTTTTTTCATTACTCTTTATTAATAAATCTTACTCATAAATATTTATAAGACACACACAAACAAAGATACACTACATTTTTTCCTTATATATATATCATATTGTGTGTGTAGGAATATGACTCTATTCCTACAAATTGTTTAAGTCTTGCTTGTATTTATATATTAACATAGCTCCCTTGATTTTTCTTTTATTATTGTTTTTTCCAGTTTGTAATATTTTTACATTATTATAATTAAAATCAAAGCCATGTATACATGAGTTATTATGCTCATAAAAAACATAAGCTGATAAATTATCATTATCTTTAGAATTTTGTTTTTTATTTTGAATTATTTTTAATTAACAAGTGCTCTTTTGTCCCTTTCTCAAATGTGGATCTCAACTAACCTATATATCCACTATCACACCAACACATACATTTATAAATGATACATTTTTTATTTGTAAATAAGATTTAATCTTTACAGTTATTTAATGTAGGTGGTGCATAAAATGCAATGTCCCATATACCTTTATAAATTATCCTTATAAAACTTGCCTGTTGATTCAAAATATATGGTATTGATAGCCAAATTTTATTATCAGAAGAATTAATATCATTATTAATCTTTCCTTTATTTTTTTATTTATATTTCAAATTAAAATTTTTAATAGTATAAATAAATATGACCGTAATTATATCAAACTTTTAACAATTCATTAGAATACATTTCAATATTAGTGTATTTATTCATTGAATATTTACAAAGATTATCATTTCTAAACAAGAAGGACTCAAACCTGCATTTGTAGTCAAACCTAAGATTATTTTAGAAATAATTTATATTGATGAAAGAAATAATTTTTCATTTTAAGGATTCTTTCTTCTTCATCTTTTTAAGTATATTATTCCATGTTCGAATGCTGTATAAATTTCCTAATAGTAACTCAATTCCTTCATTTACAAGAATAATTTCCATTAAATAATTTCCTATGGTTTGTAGTAGTTTTTTCTTACCTGATGTTATCATCAGCAGTTAGGAATTATTTCTTTTAGAATCAGATTTGACATTATAGTATTATGATTAACATTCCATCTCTATGTTGTTTCTTTTCCTCCAGCCAATCATAGCTATGTAACCATGTTACAATGTTATTTAAAGTTTGATTACATATAATGAAGTGATTGGTTTCTTTTAATATTCACTTCTATAGGATTACCAAAGGAGATAATTTTAGTAATATCTGCATGATGTATTTTAAGTAGAACCAGTCTATTCATAATGATAAGCATGGATACCTCTTTATCTTCCAAAATTATTTTTTTCCTTTGAAGAATTGATGATTTACTGACTGTTGCTGAATAACTTTGAGCAATTTTCAATAAGTAAAAAAAATGTTTATTTTTTTTTCTGTTAACCTTTCTATGTATATCTTGTCAATTTAAGTTCATGTTTTTTTTTTTTTTTTGTTTCAACTATGATGTCAATTTTCTGTTTTTATATTTAATGAATGGATAACAAATAGAATTAAAGTTTAATGGTTATTTTTTTTCTTTACTAATAGTAAAACTTATATGATTTTTTTACATTGTTATTATCTACATGACAGTATAGTTAAAAAGTCATTATAGTTATAATTTTAAATGACCAATTTGAAAGCAATTATTAACATATAAAATCAATAATAGAATATTTAATGATTCTTTTAATAATAATATTCCAGATAGTTATGTGTGCTGCATTTGTTTTCTTTTAATACATATGTGAGGAGTTTGATATATTCCAACTATATATACATATGTGTTGATAAAAAAGTTGTCACCAGTTGCATTTATAAAAGACATATTTCGTGGATTCACCCATGTTAAAAAAATTAAATATTAATATATTCATGTTTAGACTTGATCACACAAGTCATCGAATGGTTGATAAAAAGTAGAAAGATGGTTGTAGGCATGCTACAATCACTGATTTAAAAAAATATTAAAGTTCCACCAATAGCAAAAATGTTAAATTTAGAATAATTTAAAAAAATATTTCCAAATAGGAGGAAGTTTACATGTATCATTTTGTTTATTGATACAATCTTGTCTTTTAAGTATCTCAATGGCTTCTCTGTTTTTACACTGGTAGATATTATCACATCTTATCCACTCATGAGACTTAAATGCTCTGATTTTTCTCTCTTTTGATATTTTCTCAAAATGACTTTCTACTTTGAGGTAGGCTTTCTTTAATAATTGTATCTACATTTTTGATTTATTTAAAATTTCCATTAGCATGACTTCAATATCTTCTCACTTGAGTATTGATTCATTTGATATGTCTCCCATGTCTTTTTAATAATTATTACATCTTTATTCACATTTTTAAATTTGCATTTTGGCCTTTATAATGCGTCTTCAGATTATTCTGCTCTGTAACTTTTCAATTTATTTTTTTTCTTTTTTCAAAAGTGTTGCCTATGCTATTCTTTACCTGCATATAACTCATCTCAAACTAATAAAATTGATAATTAGACTCTTTGACTATTTATCTCTGCATATTTTCCTTTATACATTCGACCTCTTAAAAATGTAATACATGTAATTCATTAATTTAATTAATTCTGTTCTAACTTCTATCTGGAATCTCAATCAATTGATTCTCAAAATTTTTTTGATTGCCTTTTTATTTTCTCATTTAATTCTATTCTCATTTCCTTTACTTCTATTGACTGGCAATCAAATTTTTCCATCATTTCGGTTAACTTTTCAGAAAGACTATCAAATTTTATACCCTGATCATCAAATCTTTTATTCATTTCTATGCTCCAATGTTTACATTTTTATTCACTTTTGATAATTTTATATTCTGACTACCAAATTGGTTTTACATGAATGAAAAAAATCATGGATAGTAAGAGAAGCAATTAAGTCTTTGATTTTTTGATTTTTTTCAGTTTTTAAAAACAATTAAAACCCTATCAAACACTAACATCAAAAGCTAATTTTAAACTAATTAATACTAATTGTCATACATATTGTATGCTATTTAAAAGAAATCAAAAACTAAAAACGTTGACTATCTAGAAAATAATTATCATAACTATAGTCAAGTTATATAACTAATGATTATGAAAATTAAATACTATTCTGATTAGCTTAAGATACACTGTAACATATAATACTTAATCAAATTAATATTTTAAAATAATTAATTATAAGAAACTTATAATATTGAAATATAATAACACATATTTGTCATAGATAATTAGGGTTTCAACTTAATGCCCAACTCAATCATTTTACTAAAAACTTAAATTATAACTAGCTCATTATTATAAACAAAAACTGGTTGAATTAAAAATAACAAATACAATTATAAATTCCTTCACATGAGATATTCAGCAAGGTACAATGGTTTAAACATTGGGGATACATCTCTAAGTATATACTCTCAATGACACTAAAATATTACCCCACCAAATTCACATAACAAAACTACTACTCGCCTTTGAATACATATACAATAATCATAACGTAAAATATTTGTAAATTTATTGTAGACATAACAATAAATTAATTACAACTACTTTACTAAAATGCTAGTTGAAAATTTAATATCAACTGATAATTTTTACTCATCATTTATCAATACAAAATCTGCAATTCTTTTAAAACAATATCAGGTTTATTTATGACACTAATAATAAAAATAAATTAATTAATAGGCTGCAGTTAAATATGATGAGAAATTTTACATGACATCTAATTACCATTACAATAATTACAACAACAAGCAACTATGATAAATTAATAACTGTAACCATAAAATCTATTTAATAATCAGTGTTAAATAATAAAACATAAATAATTTAACATTCTAAGTAGACATTGTGCAATCTATTTTTATTTTATATGGCATTGTTAAAATATAATCTATTTTAATATAATGGTAATATTTACTATCTCAAGTTGATGTTGAATCAATTTATATATTCACTACTGACCATAACTTCTCCAATACTAATAATAATTATATACTTTATTTCTCAAACAAATATAATAGAAATAATATTTTAAGTAATCTTTATGAATCATGAGCAAAATAAATAATGTTAGAAATCACTAATTTCTATGGATCATGCATGTGGGATAAAAAATCAAATAAATAACATACAGCCAAATAAAAACTGAATTAGGCTATTAATTTTAAAACAATTAACAATTTATTAAGATTAAACTACATTATAACTATTATAATAAATTTCCAAAATAAATAAAAAATATTTACAAACAGTAATATAAAAATTGACATTATCTAAAATTAAAATATTTATACAACCAAATTTTTACAGCTAAATAAAAAATAAAAATAAGATAGCTTTCATTTTGGCCATTTCAAATAAAATAAAATCTTACAAAAATAATGATGATATATTACCCTTATTTAATAAAACTATAATATTCTATTGTTTTGTAGTAGGAAGTAATTAAAATAAATCTCCCAATTTCTAATAAAATACTTACTGATACACTTATACTATCATAAAAATATATTTATTATAGTGTACTCCTTAAATACAAATTTAGTTCTAAAATGTACCTATCCAAACTCAATATATTATAATAAGATATTTTGAAAATATTTTCTTTATATTTAGCAAAGCATCATATTTATATTTTAATATATTATGATACTTTAATATCAAAAAATTTAAATTAAAAAACTATGAATATCTCCCTTTAAATTATCTACTTATGCAAATCATATTTAAAATATAATTTCCTTGAGTTTTCTCTATTTAAATAGGTTTCACTTTTTTAAACAATTTTTTTTTAAAAAAAAAAAACTATTAGTAAATTATATCACTTGATATATTGAATTTTCTTTATTTTCATATTTTTACATCCATCATAGCATTGACATCATTTTTCATTATTCTCACTTTTATTCCAATTCAAATATAGATTTATTTTGAGCTCAGTGATATATAATACTTGTATGAACATTAATCATCACTCTCCAATCTTTTATATTATCCCAAGCATCAGATATTTCAATATTATTTATGATAGAAATTGTATATGTCTCATCTTACCTTCACATAAACTATCAATTTCTAACTGTTTAGCCATTACTGTACCATCTTATAAACATATTTTCTACAATGTGATTCTTCTTGTGATAGCTAGTGATTATAGTGGAGGGTATGGAATAAATAAAATAATAACTCAACAAGTACGAAAATATCATCATGGATATACTCCAAATAAAAAAAATAATAGGTCCATATTTATCAAGCACCTAAAATTTTGTGTCCTGGTTTTACTCTATCTCTTATTGACTATAAGGAAATGCTACTGTTCTTAAAAATAATATACATCTCATTGTTACCTGTATATTTAATAAATTGAAAGTGTGATAATACTACTCACATATAACCACTTATTGACATATCCCTAAACATTTAGGATTTCATACAACAATTACTATTCTGACCATGATCTTATATCTGCCATTCTGAATAATTTTATTAACATTGTAAAACATACAAACCATATTCTAAAATACTTTACAAACTACATTACTAAAAACATCAAACATCTAAATTTATTTCAAGATGGCTTTAAAAGTTTTGAAGCACAAATGATCTTGATAAAACATACATCATAACTTAGAGATCATCAGTATTGATGTATTTCTCTATATCTCAACAGACAATATTCACAAAGATAATACATTAATAACTTAATATGTTATAATATGTATGCAATACTGAAACATTATTGATAAACAGACATTTAAAAAAAAATCCTTTGATATTTCAAATTCCCCTTCCTTTATTTTTTTTTTCCTTTTTCAATAAAACACATATGATGTTAATTATATTAATCGTTCATTCAGCTGTTCATTATGTAATTCAAGCAATATGATAATTATAAGATAAAATACTATTTTTTTTTAAAAAAATATATAACCTTTTAAAAATTAACAAGCAAATGCTATGTACATGATAAACAAAATTTTCTATGATCTCAACAATTGTTGAAATGACATATCAGTGATACACTTCTTTGGTCATACATTCAAACAAATTAGTTTCTCTAATTATCTGTCAGTAAATTAATTTTTGAAAATCCATTTTTATCTAACATAATAATAAAAACAAATAATCTATTATAAGATTAATATTTTAAAATACATTATGATAACAGGTTAGTTTTTAATAAAACAATAATATTCTAAATACTAACATTAGACTAAAAAGTAATGAGGAAATTTTAAAGTTACAAAAAGTTTATTTTCCTCCTATAAGTTGAACACTTGTTAGAAAATTTTCCCCATTGCCTAGTTAAGGACTGAAAGTTCTGACCAAAATCAAATGTCTCTCTTTGCTCCATTTAATGAAATATATAAATAATAAAAATAAAATCTGATAAAATCTTGGAAAATATTAAATATCCTGAAAAGATAAATATTTATTCCAGTCTTTTTGCTGAACATCTATTCAGGCATGCAATATCTCCATAAAATATTAATACAAGGATCCATTTATTTGAAAATATTCTTACAAACATTTCTTTCTTAATTCCAGCTGATGTATATATATAAGATATATCACAAGAAATATAACACATGTAATATTTATATTTTGATCAGTCAAAACATTAGTAAAACATATAATGTAAAATTATTCATTTAGTATATTATTCAGCAGAAAAGTATTTTATAAACTAAAGGTAAAACTTCTCTCTTTAAAATATTCAAGTATTTTATCCTTAAAACTTATATATTTCAAATAGAGATTTTTAGGTAAAATGATAGTTATACCAGCCAACACATTCCTTAACTGAAATAATATCAATCTTTTAAACATACATACTATTATTCATTTATCCCAGATAAAATCATTTCAAAGCATATAGTTAGTTTATTAATTTTATGAATAATATTTTTTTAAAAAGCATAAAATATTCAACAGTCATAATTTTCAACTTTTTTCCAATAGATCATTCTCAAATTTAAAAAAAAACCCACTTAGATTAGACATTAAAGATAAATTAATTGTAAAATGTATTATTATCATTCTTATAACAAATAAGTTACTCCAGCACATTACAAATAAAAATATTTTTTTATTAATAAAAATCAAATTTTTCTAGTTAGATACATTAGTTCCTTATTGCAAGTCATTAAGAGGAAAGCTGGAATTTGTGTTGTATCCTTGTCATCCATTGGTAGAGGTGAGGCTATAAGGCAACTGTGGGGCAATCTTAATCTTCAGTTTATATCATTTCCTGTATGTATTTGTTTTTTTAGGCTTTCTTTCAGTTTGCACATATTTTTTTTATAATTTTTTTTTTCTATTGAATTTGAATTACTTTCAATTTCCAATTTATAAACAGAAGTCTCTGAGCTGTAGTCTCCATAATTATTCAAAGCATCTGAGTTGATATTACAAATTATCAACTTAGAAAGTAGTTTCTGAGGTGAATGCTCATCGTCAATTAAGATTCATGAAGTTCAGGTGGCAGAAACATGACTTTCTGAGGCAAGAATCTGATCATTATCCTTCAGTCTACTTTGGTGTTTCTTGCAATGATTATCTATCTATGTTAGATTTCATTCTAGATAATAGTTGCTGGGAAGTAGCCTCATTATCATTCAGAAAAATCTGGTCCCATGTTTTCAATTTTAGCCACATTGGGATAAGGAGATGATCCCTAATTTTTTAGTTTGCACAAATTTCCTATGTATATTTCACAAGAATTCAAGGTACTTTGCTTGAAAATCAAATGGTATCTAGTGAGTCACAGGGCAAATAGGTTAGAAGTCACCATTCTAATTTAGCCAAAGTTCCCACTTTTTATCACATTGCCTAATGCACGCTCATTTCTGCATTCTGGGTGAACATATAAAACTAACTAGGCTCTGAGGGTTTTTAAATTGAGACAGGCAAAAAAGACAAATCAAGGTTTCTTCATGTGCATTATATAGACTGTACACTGAGTTGATTTGGAGAAATTTTCTCCATGTAACCAGGAAGTGGCTTGTAAGTAGTGAGCACAGGTTGTAATTAACAAGTCCACAAACTTGGACACAAAGGCCCAATATTTTGATTTTTTAAGAGTGACTTAATAGTTGTGTTTAGCTGAGTAGGTGTTTTTTGTCTAGGATTGATACATTTATATAAGTTCTATTATTTGCTATTGGTCTCAAGAACTTGGTCTGCAACCTGAAAAAGGGTATTTAGGTAGTCTTGCAAAGCTTTGACCCATTTGCTTGGTGTCAGTGTTGGAGTATCTGAATGCTACACTGAGTCAGTGGTCTGCTCCTCAATAACTTTATCACAGATGGTCTTAAGTGTGGCCAACCCCCATTCTCCATATAACACATAGATAGCATGTAGACCAAGATCATTCAGATCTTTCAGCTTTTGCACTTAGGACAGGCTGAGGGAAACCATTTTCCTCTTCCACAAGAGTTTGGTGCAGATGGAGTTGATGCTATTCTGGAAGGTTATAATCTGGTTGAAGTTTGAGAGGTAAAAAATTATGCATAGAAACCCTATCATCTTGAGTAAGGTCACCTTACCTTGGAGCAGTAAGGATATCATGACAACAGAATTAGTCACTCTTCTAGTTTTATTAATGACTTTGGATTGAATTTCTCTTCTTATGGCAGATTTTGACAAAGTAACTGAAAACCTGAGAAAGTTTTGAGGATTTCTGATGTACATGTATGATATTATGGAACCATTATCTATTCTCCAAACTGCAGATTTATTCTGGTTGATTCTGAGATTGTAATTGACTGCATATATGTCCAGCACTTTGTATAGCTTTAGTAAGTATTCTTGAGATGGAGACAAAATGTAACATCATCCACACAAAGTGTTTAGCAGTAATCCCTGGAGAATACAGGTATGAGGCCTAAACCCCAGGGTCAGAGAGCCATCCAAAGATGTGCAAATGAACCTATTAAGCACCAGATTAGCAATAATGAACATTACATATACCAAGAGGACTCTGTAGTGCCTCAGATGAGATAGAAATATTGCTGGCATCACAGAAACAAATGCAGACATGAAGACCACCTGGAAAGTGATGGGCCCATTTTTTGGATCTCATATGTTCCACATGGTGCATTAAACATCTCACTGCTTCCTTGGTGGATGAGCACTTTCAGATGAATTGATGCCTTAGGATTTTAGTGAGCAACTGTTGTTGTATTTTATACTTTACCATGGATTCCATTGAATTTATCAGCAATGAAGTCATGAAAATTGGATGGATGTTAGTGAGACAGGAGAGATTAATTAACTTTTTTATGAAGGGTATGAGAGCAATTGGATACAAATCAGGGATAGGTTGATGTCCCCTGTTAAAACATTAATCACCCTTTGTACCACTGGGGCAGTGAACCTTCTCAAGTGAATAAAGAGAAATATGAGTATTGTATGCAGGCCAGATGTGTATGTTCAGATTAGGTTGACAGACAGTGCACAATTTGATCTTCAGATATTCCATGATTATCAGATTCTCTTTTCTGAGGCCCAATATTGCCAATGTTGAATGCACAATCTTGCAGCTTGCTTTTTAAGTGTTCATGAATCTTTTCAAGTGTCACAATGCCTGCATAGTTGCAGTTGTCAATGGTGATTGTAAAGGGTGTGGATCTCTTGGAGGCACCAATTTCTCATCTCAGATAACTTCATTGCCAGTTGTGCTGTGTTGACAAAAATATTCTGACTCTTTTATTTGCTACTTATTGGACCAACACCTATTGTTTTTTCCTATATCGACTTTTCAGTCCCATGACCACTCTGACACTCTCATCAGTCGATGATAACTCACTGACTCTCTCACCAAAAGTGTCCAGCTCCCTTGGCATCCTGTTGAGACCCTTGGATATATGAGTAAAAATGCTTATGAGTGACAACAAGATCCCCACAATGGCCCACCATGCATGATGAGGTGGCAATGACAGTAGCTGCACCTTGTGGAAGAAGATTTATGCTTTGAAAGATAATCCATTCTGGGGTATTGGCTTTATTCAGCATCATGATTGTTTTGTTTGAAGTAAGGGTGTCAGTATAATTTGAGTTAGTTGGAGAAAAATCACCATGGCTAAATGGTCTGCAAATGGCACAATTTGGAACAACAGCACCCAGATGAGCAAGTGTAAATACTACAAGATGAACTGATTGTAGCTTATGTTGAAGTCTACAAATAGTATGATAGATGACACTACTGAAACTATAATTGCATTCATTCTATTGACATGGAAAGATACCTGTATGGAGTCCTTCTGAATATACACATATATCAATGTGAGTGACATGTTTGATATGTTTGATATTGTTATCTCTACCATTGCTCATGTAAAAAGTTGTGATCTTTTCCAAATATAAATGTTTGTTGATAATATTGTGACATGTGAATGGATGAATTTGAAGGTACATAGTGATGGATACAAAACCTACCAAGAACATGATTGATTCTTCTTTTTTTAATTTAGGTGGAGTTTCATTTCACTGAGGCAAAAGATGTACATTTGTGACTTGTCCAGCCATCTCCTTAGCACATGAATTTTGTTAAGGAATTCCCATCCCCTACCATTTAAGCCCTTCAATATTTAGGATCATAAATAAATGAATAAGGGGAATGATGGCTGAATTATCATTTTTCACATGAATTTTCAAGTGTTATTGTTTTTTTATCCAATTGTGATGATCTATCCAACTGAATTCGAACGAAGTCATCAGATATGATTGAAACTTTCAGAGTATTCACTAATAGCAGTTCTTGAAGTTAATTGACAAAATTTCTAGCCTGGTTAATGGTGGATGCATCATGCCAAGCATCTTCCAACCCTATGCTCCAGATATTTTTCTTTCCTGGATTTCTTCTAATCACTCATCTTCCTTTGTGCTTTAGGTTTGACCAACAACCTGATAATATGGCCTCTCCCATGAGTCAGAGTCTGATGCAGAGTTTAAGATGTCATCTATTTAAATACTGGAAGACTTGTGTGATGTTTGCTTAGTTGTACTGCCTCCCTCCACTTTTAATTCTTGGTATTACAACCTGACACTGCTTAGACTTGAGAAGCTTGGAAGGTGTGTCCACTTTAGCTGTATGGTCTTCATTTATTGTATCAACTAGTTCATAAGCCAAGAGCAGCATACATGATTTTAGATCCATGAGTGTTGGCTCCTCTCCTCTTTTACTCTCTTCCACAGTGCTTTTCACTATATCATTTTGGTCCATCCTTTGCTCACTATATGACATTGATATGTCAGCTTCACCATGTTCTGTGCTTAGCATCTTAGTGTCAGAAGCCAGAGACAGTGATATGAAGTCTCTAATGCTAATCCCACATTTGTGCAATCTACTGTCTTTCCCTTGAATCTTCTGGTAAAATCTATTTGGACATATCTTCACCAATATGATCTATCTCAACATGCAAAAAATTGCACAGTAATCCATGAATTGTCAGAAATAGTGGGCACTTACCCTCCTCCAAAACTGCAGAAGGTCAATTGGTTAGACTCCAGCCACCAGCCACAAACTGAAGGCTACCATATTTGACAACAACTACAACCCAGCCCTTTTATCTTCCAAGTACTTGAATGATGTTACTGTTCTTTACTTACCTAGTAGCTTTTGCAAATCATTACCAGCTAAGTTTATGTAACAATTTATCACCACTATTCTTTGCCTGGACATGCCTATTTTTATGAAAAATCTGTATTTTAGGAATAATTGATTATGTCTGAAAAGCTTTTTTGGAGCACATTTTGGAATTCCACCACAAGTTATGGTCTATTTGGATGGTGATATACACATTTTATGGCATCCCCTGATTATTGTATTTTGGTCAACATAAAAAATTGTTGGTAGGGAACTTAAATAGATTACATTTGGTATTGGTTGTGGTTAAAATTAATGTGCAATCATTGTTATAGTTCAGAAATGAGCTAAATAAAATAAGTGATATCCTGTCATTAAATTTGGTGCTCACTGAATTATAGTTCATAATATCCAGGGCATTACTATCTTGGACCAAGTTGAAATGTGATTGCATCACTTCATTTCATGTATTCTTCTTTGTCCACATCAAATATAGATGGTATTGTTCTATATTCATTGAGCCTTGTTTTTCCCAGTGAATTGACTTCCTGATGCTGCCTTGGTGCATGATTTTATGTTTTGTTGCATTAGCCCATTGAAATAAGTTTTCAGGTTGTCTGCATTAGACAGTGCTTGTCTCATGTGAATGTTGTTTGATATTTCACTATTGGAAGCTACTTTATTATTTGATAATGCCATCTCTCCACGGTGTTCTCTGAATTTTTATTAGAATTATGGTGCCTGTCTGCACTAGAATTATGTTTAGAATTTACTTGTACAGTGTTCCTGAGTTTATTAGACTCTCGAGTTTCTAGAGTTGCACTTGTATTTATCTGTTTTGTTAGTGTTACTTCAATCCTGGTGTTAATTTGGTCTGAAACACCTTGATGTGGGAATCAGCCACTTCTGATACAGTGCCCTCTTTCTTTTTGAAATTCACACATTTTTACTTTTTAGCAGTTGCATTTTTGTTTCTTTCATAATGAACTTGTTTTTCTATGGAAGTTTCTAATTTTTGGATATCTTTTGTAGCTCCTGGTTTATTACAAGTTTGCCATCTTTGTTCAGAGTTTTCATGTAATTTTCATTATTTATTTTTATTTTTTGCAAAATTTTGCTGGATTTACCATAACATAAGATTTTCCTGAATTTTTTTTTTTTTTGTTTTTGAAATGGGATTTTTTTTCCTCTGGTTTTTATGAAATTTCTGAGCATTGTCATGTTTTCTATGATGAATTTTTTTTTTTTTGAAATGGGATTTTTTTTCCTCTGGTTTTTTTTGAAATTTCTGAGCATTGTTATGTTTTCTATGATGTTCTTGATATGTTTGGATGGTTTTTGTAATCCCGGATCATTCATAAGGTCTTGATTTTGGATGCTGAAGTTAGGCCTGTTGTTACAGTGGTCACTTTCTATTTGACTGTTGGCTTCCATATTGGACTTAAGTTTTAAACTTTTCCATTGCAAAACCTCACTTCTAGAGGTCTTATTTCACGAATAAATAATTTAAAAGTTCAATAAAGTGAAGAGAAATTTCTTATCTAGTAGATTTGTATTATCATTTTTTTTTTTAAATTCAATTTTAATATACAAGATAATGTACAAATGATCCTCCTTCTATCTACTTTTGTAAGCAGAGTATTAACTTTTCTCTGGCTTTTCTTTAACTTAAGATTATGATAATGATGTAGTTTCTAAATAATAATGTGTATCTTTTATCTATTCCCCCACCTGCTATATGTATAAATAGTATTGTAATAGTTTCTTATAATATCTGCATTATACTATTTTGCAATTCAAGAACAAATGATTTATCACACTGGTTTTAGATGAGTTAATATCATGAGGTGACTATCACACTAATGGCTTAATGTAGGCATATATAGATTTGTTGTTTTATCCTTGATGCAAGAATAGGTGGAGAAATGTATCAGATGATAAATGGGACAACCTAATAAAAATGCAAAAAGTGATATTACAATGTGTAGCAATAATTAAATATGATAATTATTTTAAAATTGTACATTTTTAAAAAAATAAGTCATAGACCATATGACCAAATTTTCTTAAGCTTGTAAGATATAATCAGTGAGGATTATGAATTCCTCAACAAGCTCATCGATTATATTTTACAAGCTTAAAGGAATTGGGTCAAGTGATCTATGACTCTTATTTTCACTATTTATAGTCTCTGGCTTAAGTCTTATGCAATATTATATTGCTATGATTACTAATACATGATATGGCTGAAGATCTCTCAGCCCAATATAGGTGTCTGAAAATTTCAGATTATCCTTTCAATAGATAACTTGTACCTAAATGCTGGCATTGGGTTGGTATTTTTAGATCTAGTATCTAAACCTGTCCTAGCACCTCTCTGAGGAGTACCAAAGCTCAAAATCATGGTCAGAAGTTTTGGGAGAGTCCTGATAGAAATATTTTAAATGCTAGCTCTGACTAAGCATTTATCACAAAGCTTGTTGAGGAATTGGCAATCATCATTGATTGTTGTACACTTTTTTTATTTTAATTTGTTAAGTTAAAATCATTATTTGTTTTAAGTATATAATATTATATTGCAAATAAATATTTTTTGTTATATCAGCAAGGTGGATAATAAATAATATACAAATAGGCATATGGTATCTTTGTGCAGAAAGTGCCAAAGAATTAGCAAACCACAAGTTATCATTCATGAATGGGCTAGATATATGCTTACAAAAGAAAACAATTATCACTACCAATTACGGAATTAACAGCTGATTTTAAAAAGAATAACAATATAAATAAATAAGAAAGACATAAATCCAAACTTTAATGAACAGGCTTCCATCTTCTACACTCTTCAGCCTTGAATATCATTGGAAATCTGCTAATAAAATCCATATTGTTTATACTCATTTTGACATTAAGTCACTCTTAGTCTTCATGTATAGGACCTTAATATTTCCATTTAAATACACAGAAAAGCGTTAGGCAAAATTTAGGCTGAATATGCAGTATTTAAATTAAAAAAATAATGTCTATACTGAATATAATGCATTTTTTCCAATAATATTTTTTTTTTAAAGTAATGTCTCTTTTCCCCCCAGATTACATATTTTCAATATAAAGCAATATGATAGTATATTGAAGTAAATAAATTTAAGATTTAACTCGTGTGATTTGAATTGAGATATTAATTTATATAATATGTAGATTTTATTGGAGAAAATGAATTTTCTATAACGTTTAAATACAAATTTTTGGCTACTAAAACATATTTTCAGTTATTCATATAACAAAAACTATATTCATCAATATATCTCTATATCTTAATGTGAAATTGATAATACTTGATTATTTTACACCCGCCAACTAATTTGTAGGTTGTACAATCTTATACTGAAAGTAAATAGAGGTGTTTTTTTTAAAGCGAAATGAACAGTCAGACATATTGGTAAACCAATTTAGCCTAAAATTTTGATATAATGAATGAAATCCAAATTTGCTGAATACACACAAAATGTTTTATATTTTATGCAGATACTAATAATAACTGTTTCCAGTAAACGAATAAAATGAATAAATAACGTGAGCTACAATTAATAGGCAAATGATTTTATTTAAATCAATATTTTATATACTAGTACAAAAATGCTTATATATATACATATGTGTGTGTGTATGATTATGTGGTAATCTGATGTTAAAAAATGTGTGAAACAAATAAGCACAAAAACATTATAATTCTTTTATATTAGTTCATGCACAATACATTTAAACGTAATATATGTATATATAATTTATTATAAGTTTGATATATGTATTCGTTCCACAATATATGTAATATACAAATCAATATATATAAAAATACAGTAAAATTTCAAGAAATCGTCAAATGTTAATGAATCTCCAGTCATCAAATGTTAAGATAACAGAATTGTGGGAAAACTGTATTGAACTATGGGTATTATAAATTTTGTCTCGTTTTGATTATTCAAAGTTATATAATTGATAAAAATTACAAAATGTATAGTCGAAAGTACTTCTAAAAATAATATAATTTATATAAATTTTACTGTATTTTGATATATATATATTGATTTGTATATTACATATATATAATACAAAAAAAAATATTTTAATATGTTAATACTACAAAATATATGTTAGCTAATGTTGTTGTTGTTGTTATTATTATTATTATTATTATTATTATTATTATTATTATTATTATTATTATTATTATTATTATTATTATTATTATTATTATTATTATTATTATTATTATTATTATTATTATTATTATTATTATTATAAATTTTGAATAATCTTATAAGGTGTATTGAAAGAGTTATTATATAATATTCAATAAAGATATTGCATAATTAATTTAATTCTGGATAGATAGATAGATAGATAGATAGATAGATAGATAGATAGATAGATAGATAGATAGATAGATAGATAGATAGATAGATAGATAGATAGATAGATAGATAGATAGATAGATAGATAGATAGATAGATAGATAGATAGATAGATAGATAGATAGATAGATAGATAGATAGATAGATAGATAGATAGATAGAAGTTAGATAGATAGATAGATAGATAGATAGATAGATAGATAGATAGATAGATAGATCTGCTCTTCCGATAGATAGATAGATAGATAGATAGATAGATAGATAGATAGATAGATAGATAGATAGATAGATAGATAGATAGATAGATAGATAGATAGATAGATAGATAGATAGATAGATAGATAGATAGATAGATAGATAGATAGATAGATAGATAGATAGATAGATAGATAGATAGATAGATAGATAGATAGATAGATAGATAGATAGATAGATAGAATTGTTTCATTATATCTATTTATGTTTTGTTTCTTTTTTTAATTACAGAAATAACAAGAATAGAAGATGGTAAATTAGATTATGATATAATTTTTTAGTTACTCATTCACTTTTTTATATTTAATTATAATTGGTTTAAAAGTTTCATCTTTTATATTATAGATGACAGTTCATCACATGGTCACTCATCATCATCTGGTGAGATTTTCTTATTATAATTGTGCATTATTATGTAATTATAATGAATTTTAAATTGAAATTGTTTATTATTTTGTGTCAACTGATTATTATTATTATTATTATTATTATTATTATTATTATTATTATTATTATTATTATTATTATTATTATTATTATTATTATTATTATTATTATTATTATTATTATTATTATTATTATTATTATTATTATTATTAACATCAAACATATTCTAATATATATATATATTAATTCTAATATTTTTACGGATAAATGATGATTTCATATTATTATTATGTTCAGAATATTCCATGTAGTAAAATATCTAAATTGCTGATGTTTCAGTATGATAATAAGTACCTTTCTCAGAGCATCCTTTTTCTCAAATCATAATAATGATTTAAATCATTTTATCTTTTTTGTCTCCTGATATTTAAATTCTATTGGTTGAGAAGTTTTTAAATTTATTTTACCTTCCAATAGTTTCTTCGATATGTTGTTAATATTCTTTAATTCACACCTTTCATTTATGCTCTTGGGGTCTTTAAAAATCCCCATAGCTTCTCTTTATCTCTAGTCATATTGTTCTTGTTTGTTACAATATTTGTTTTATCAAAATTGATGTCAAATTGAGAGACTGTAAATATCTTTGAGTGCAAAGATATTTCCACTCTCTCAATTTAATTTCAACTATATGCACTTCCTAAATTAAAATATTATTTACAAAATTGATATCATAATTAGTTAATTTTATATGAGAATAAATAGCTGATGAATTGGATTTATATATATATATATATATTAAGCAATTAAATAGCTGATGAATTGGATTTATATATATATATATATATTAAGCAATTAAATCATCCCACATGATTAAGAAATCCAGTACTGCCCTCTATGAACTAATATATAAATAATTAGAGTTTGTATTTCAAAATAGCAAGGTCAAAATGGTATATATATATTTTTAACAGTCAATCAATTGAGCCTTTAATGTATCCGCACTACATGGGCGCCATCTAGGCATTAGAACGTAGAAAAATTTATATAGTAGACAGATACATAAGTAAAGATTAAAAAGAATTTTATATATATATATATATTATTCTGACCATTTGCCCAATGTCACTAGTTCATAGAGTAGCAGAGATTTTAAACATTTTATAAGTTTTAATAGATTTAGATTCTCAAAATATATTCATATTTAAAACAATAAAATAAAAGAAGCCACTGCCAGTGTTTTAAAAGAAGCCACTGCCAGTAATTAACACACAAATAGATTTTTATTAACGCACATTTAAAACTGAGGAATAAATTTATTTTTAGATTTTAACATTAATATTTTTTTTTTAAATTTAAATTCAAATTACTATCTTAATAGACTACACAGATGGATATTTAAATTATATTTTACTTTAGCATGTCGAGCATAGATAGTCTACATAGATTTTTTCCACTTAAAAACTTATCAAAACATTTATTCAATCTCAGACTAAAATTTTGTAGCCAACCCAATGCCTGCTTCCAGATATATAGTCACAATCAATGCAATATGAAGATGCTAGCATAAAACAATGCTGACAGGAATGTGGATCTGACAGTGTGATATTATTTGAAGGAAATTATTCGTGTCTAGAGCAGAAATGTACATCTGTCTGACTAAGGAATCATGTATATATTTTTTTAGAGTGCTACATTTGGGGGAGAGCTGTCTTTCTGTCATATTATAAATCTCTGTCCATAAAGCTAGAAGGGGTCAATGGCACAGGAAATACATCTGCGACCATTTCAACGATATGACTGCCTCTTTGGGGTCATGCATTCAGTTGGGCATGTTGCCCTGTATGCTAAACATGCTTCACATTACATTAATATAAACACCCATATATCCCTCCACAAACATTGCCCTAAGTATGAAACAAATAGCCTGAAATTAAAATCCCCTAAACTAAACATAAACGAATTTAAACATAGTTATTAATCTTTATCCATGCAGCTATCTACACCTGACTTTAAATTTAATACATTTTAGTTAAAACATAATACACACAAAAAAATGAAATGGAAATGATTGCTTAAACATCTGCATAAAAATATTAACAATTGAATTTGCATTTTAAAGTCAGATCAGAGTTCTTATTTCCAGCTATTAATTAATTGCAATTTTAGGAAAGTTCTTATTAGATAGACACAAGAGTTCATACTTTACAGATTTAGCAGATTTAGAAGTTCATCTTTGTTATCACTTTCATAGATTTTGTCCTTCTTTGAAATGAAACCACTACTTGCCATGCATTTGGTCAGGAACTGTCATCAATAGGCCTCAGCTGGTTGTCCAGAAAATTAAATCTATTGCAGACTTCCACATCATGAAAATCTGCAATATAGCTAGTTATAACAACATATTCATTGTCAGCTCTCAGATAAGAATTATAATAATCATTTGTCTTTTATATTTTTCTTAGCCTTTTATCATTAGATTTTGGGATTCAACCAGCAAGACATCACTAATCCTTTCATGTTTCAGTTATGGTCCGTGCTGTCATTTTCGTGCTTGCATTGGTCATTTAATTTCTTTGTACCCTCTTATCTGACCATTTAATTTATTTTAAATGCCTCAAGGGCCAGTTTGCTTTTGAACAATCATTTAATTAATAAGACAATCATTTCCATTTTCTAAGATTATAGAAATCAACATTTATTTTATTTTTAAAATATCAATTTTTATATTTTTACTTTTTTTTACAACAAAAATACTTTTAAATACTTTTTCTTAAAATAGTTTAAGTTTTCCATTTGCGCGACAATATGTATATTAAACAACTTTTAATTTTCAGTTTTTAAGTTTTTTCTTTTTAATAAATCATTTTTTATTTATGATCCTTTTTATTTTAATTTTAAAATAATGTGACGGCATATTATATTGCATTACATATCAGTAAACTTCCTCAAAAACAAAAGCAATAAAAAAAAAGAATTTACTTAGTGTTAGTAATGGTGTTACACAAATTGATTATACTAATTTTTTTTTAAAAAGCAAAACTTTGGTTATTAATTAAAAAGACAAAACTTTGGTTAGTAATTACAAGAAAAAATGCTGACTATTCCTTCCTTTTCACCCCAGCTGAGATTACACCTCCTCCCTCAATAGTTCCCCTTTCCCTACATTTCATTTTTAACTTAGGCAAGTCAAAGAAATTACGTGATTTTAGACTTTTTTTAAAAAAATTATGATTTATATTAATTATTACATTTTATTTCTCGCATTTATTTCTACATATGCACAATTTTCTTAATGGCAGTACTTTTTACACAAAATTCAAGTTTATAACTTTATATAATACAAAAAATATATTCTGATTTCAGAAAAAAAATATTACTGGCTTCATTTTCAAAGTACTCGTGTTTATTAAATATCGAACTATAAATATACGTTAATACAAAAAATATATACTTATTTCAAAAAAAAAATATTACTGGCTTCATAGGTACTCGTGGTTTATTAAATACTGGACTATAACATTATGTTAATACAAAAATGTATATACTCATTTTTAAAGAAAAATCTTGCTGGCCTGATTTATTTTTTAAAATTCTCAGGGCACTCGTGATTTATTAAAGATCATGCCATGTTGGGAGACCACTTTAATGGTCACTGCAAGGAGCCTTTTAACATATCCGCACTACATGGGCGCCATCTATGCATGAGAACCTAGAAAAATTTATATAGTAGACAGATATGTAAGTTAAGATTCAAAATATTTTTTTTATGTATATTATTCTGACCGTTTGCCCAATGTCACTAGCTCATAGAGTAGCAGAAATTTTAAACATTTTATAAGTTTTAATAGGTTTAGATTCTCAAAATATATTCATATTTAAAACAATAAAATAAAAGAAGCCACTGCCAATAATTAACACACAAATAGATTTTTATTAACACATATTTAAAATTGAGGAATAAATTTATTTTTAGATTTTAAGATTAATATATTTTTTTTTTAATTTAAATTCAAATTACTATTTAAATAGACTGCACAGATGGATATTTAAATTATATTTTACTTTAGCATGTCGAGCATAGATAGTCTACATAGATTTTTTCGACTTAAAAACTTATCAAAACATTCATTCAATCTCAGACTAAAAGTTTGTAGCCAACCCAATGCCTGCTTCCAGATATATAGTCGCAATCAATGCAATATGAAGATGCTAGCATAAAACAATGCTGACAGGAATGTGGATCTGACAGTGTGATATTATTTGAAGGAAATTATCTGTGTCTAGAGCAGAAATGTACAACTGTCTGACTAAGGAATCATGTATATAATTTTTTTAGAGTGCTACATTTGGGGGAGAGCTGTCTTTCTGTCATATTATAAATCTCTGTCCATAAAGCTAGAAGGGGTCAATGGCACAGGAAATACATCTGCGACCATTTCAACGATATGACTGCCTCTTTGGGGTCATGCATTCAGTTGGGCATGTTGCCCTGTATGCTAAACATGCTTCACATTACATTAATATAAACACCCATATATCCCTCCACAAACATTGCCCTAAGTATGAAACAAATAGCCTGAAATTAAAATCCCCTAAACTAAACATAAACGAATTTAAACATAGTTATTAATCTTTATCCATGCAGCTATCTACACCTGACTTTAAATTTAATACATTTTAGTTAAAACATAATACACACAAAAAAATGAAATGGAAATGATTGCTTAAACATGTGCATAAAAATATTAACAATTGAATTTGCATTTTAAAGTCAGATCAGAGTTCTTATTTCCAGCTATTAATTAATTGCAATTTTAGGAAAGTTCTTATTAGATAGACACAAGAGTTCATACTTTACAGATTTAGCAGATTTAGAAGTTTATCTTTGTTATCACTTTCATAGATTTTGTCCTTCTTTGAAATGAAACCACTACTTGCCATGCATTTGGTCAGGAACTGTCATCAATAGGCCTCAGCTGGTTGTCCAGAAAATTAAATCTATTGCAGACTTCCACGTCATGAAAATCTGCAATATAGCTAGTTATAATGACATATTCATAGTCAGCTCTCAGATAAGAATTATAATAATCATTTGGCTTTTATATTTTTCTTAGCCTCTTATCATTATTTCTTGGGATTCAACCAGCAAGACATCACTAATCCTTTCATGTTTCAGTTATTGTCCGCACTGTCATTTTCATGCTTGAATTGGTCATTTATTTTTTTTGTACTGTCTTATCTGACCATTTAATTTATTTTAAATGCCTCAGAAGCCAAGTTTGCTTTTGAACAATCATTTAATTAATAAGACAATCATTTCCATTTTCTAAGATTATAGAAATCAAAATTATTTCTATTTTTAAAATATCAATCTTTATATTTTTAATTTTTTTTTTACAACAAAAATACTTTTAAATACTTTTTCTTAAAATAGTTTAAGTTTTCCATCTGCGCGACAATATATATATATATATATTAAACAACTTTTAATTTTCAGTTTTTTCTTTTTAATAAATCAATTTTTATTTATGATCCTTTTTATTTTAATTTTAAAATAATGTGAAGGCATATTATATTCTGTTACAATATATATATATATATATATATATATATATATATATATATATATATATATATATATATATATATATATATATATATATATATATATAGTGACCATCTGAATGGGCACAATGGTTTAAGATACCTTGTATCTTAATTAAATAGTTATATTGTATTATAAAAAAAAATGAAATAGCCTTAGAATTTTAAAAATTTTTGAACAAGATCATTTAAAATTTAAACATGTGTTGCTTGTGTAGTTTATTGACCACTATTAGTATTATTGTGGTTAATGAGGTATATAATGTAAGGAAGAAGGGTTGTATATTTATGAAATTGATATATTTTGTTGGAAAAATGCAAAGTTACCCTATGTTAGTATAATATTTAGTTGAATGGTTTGTACAATCCTTTGTTCATTGGTTCTTATCCTTGTCAACAGAATAGCAGCTTTAATTATATTTAGTTAAGACAGTTCAATGTTTAGATTGTAGTGCATGCATGTGTATACCTGTATGATTCTGCCTTAGGTTTCATCTCATTTTCATTCTTTAAATAATAGCAAACAATAGTACATTCACAATAAAAATATTTAAATTACAGTAGTTATCTTAAATAATTAACAAATATATATTTCTTTCCAATGATTAATAGATAGTTGAACCAATAAATTATTTTACTAATTAAATAAATTATTAATCATTTTTATCAGATAGTTAATTAATATTCGTTTTTCTTTCAAGTTTGTAAAAGCTATTTATTTCATTATTTTTATTTTTTTTTTTGTCATTTAATTCTGAAAATAAAAATCTTTTTTTTTTTTTTTTGTTGTAAAGATTTTTTTTTGAATATGTAATTAGCAGAGTTGGTAAGATGCGTGGGAGTAAGCTAGTAAAAAAAAAAATGAACTGTTGCTAAAGAGAGAGCTTGTAGCAAAGATCTCCAGTATGTAAAAAAAAAATTAGCTTTGTAAAGAATTAGAGCCAAAAAAGACAGTGGCTTATATTTTTCAAACAACTAAAGTTAATTGCTGAAGTCAGATTATAAGAAATATATCATGGAAGAAGCTAATTTCAATATGCAGCACTAAATTTTAATGAGGTACTCAGATTTGCATTCTCTTTCAATTTAAACATTTTAAACTAATCTCTTTGTCACTGTTGCTCTTGTAAAAATGTATATTAATATCATTCAGTTTATATTATTTCATTTAATTCCAGTTTTAAATAAGTATGGTTTATATAACTATTATCATTTTATAATTAAGGTACGTGTTTTCTTTTTTTTTTTTTTGTTATATGGAAAACGTATGCAGACTGTTATATAGATTACATTTTGTTCTCACTATTTTTCGTGCGTGAAGATTATACATAGACTTAAGGATATGTCTATCTTGATAGAGCATACCATGTTTAAATTCTTCGTACTTAGATAACAGTATTCATTTATTGGATATATCTGGAGCTAATACATATTTATGAATTAAGAAATAACATATAAACTATTTCTGTTTATATTGAATTTGAAGGACAAAAGAAAAATGCTGGTAATTTTTTTTTTGGTTCTCTTCAATAAGGACGGAATATCAAACAAAGCATTACTAATCACGGAATTACTAAAGACAATTTAAAGTGTATAATGCTATTCAAAATAATAAGGACAATTGCATATTTAATCCAGAACGGCAAAAAAATATTGTATATTTTCAGTATGATAAAGAAGGGTTTAACTGCTTGTGTGATTTGGTGTCTCAAATGGATATGTTATGAACACTGAAAACTAGTAGGTATATTTAATTTATGTGCTGATATATTTTTTTAAGTTATACTGCAGAAGTGCATTTAGTTTAAATGTGGTTTGGAATATGTCCTATACTGTTTGTATAATCCCAGAGAGAAGTTTTGCAAATGAACTTTTTATTCAAATTACAAAACTAATAAATGTTGTGTCTTTATTTTTTTTATTGCTTAACTCATATATAATGTATATGATGAATAGAGAAGCTTTAATATAATTATGTTTATTTTATAATATATGTTATTTTGACTTTCAAGACTGTCTCTGGAAAACGTACAACTTAAAGGAGTAGTATGTCGGTAAAAAAAAAAAAAAAACTGATTGTGTTCAGATAGGTCTTATTATTTTCCCTATGAGGATGAAGGAAATATTTTTAATAATATATTATTAGAGAGATTTACATTTATTTTTGCATATGTTATTATCTTAAAGTGAGAAGTATTATTATTATTATTATTATTATTATTATTATTATTATTATTATTATTATTATTATTATTATTATTATTATTATTATTATTATTATTATTATTATTATTATTATTATTATTATTATTATTATTATTATTATTATTATTATTATTATTATTATTATTATTATTATTATTATTATTATTATTATTATTATTATTATTATTATTATTATTATTATTATTATTATTATTATTATTATTATTATTATTATTATTATTATTATTATTATTATTATTATTATTATTATTATTATTATTATTATTATTATTATTATTATTATTATTATTATTATTATTATTATTATTATTATTATTATTATTATTTGAATCAACGAACGAACGTATAATAAAAATAGTTTGTTAAATATAAAAAGAAAGTTCGTTCATAATAATTAGAAGCATTAAATCTTAAAAGTAACCTAAAGTTTACTAAATTAAAAAAAAATATACCTTAATGCAATATTTAATTATCATATTACCTGCTTAGTGCGTAATTTAGGGTTAATATTATATATATACTTTTATTCGCGAGAGTGTGTTTGTTTTGCACAATTGTAATATTTGTGTGATAAAATATAATTTGTGAATATTTTATGCATAAATTCGTACAGTGTCGTATTTTCTGAGTTGAACAGATTGATGTACTATCTGTAGGTATTTGTCTGCTAGCACGTATTTATAAGGTTCAATATTTTAGAAGCTATGATAATAGAAAGAAATCTGACTGCGTTGTAATATTTATAGGGATAAACGATCTTGCTTATTTAATATATGTTAATAATTTCCATGAGTAGAGCCTAGTTTATTTTAGATGCGTATGATTAATGATATTTTTGAAGTGATGTTCTTAGGGTCCTGGTGTTATGGAATTTAAAATCCCCACCAAATAATGTATTTAGAAGTAAAGGAGTTATTGTTAAAAGATGATTAAATGATGCTTAGAAAGTGATATGACGTTTTTCTTGGATTCTTGGTGTTGAGTAGATGTTCTCCACCAAAGGTATATGTGGAATTAGGTGAATTCTGGTAGAAGGGTTCAATAGATGTTTATCTGCTCCTCATGTATATTCCCTTTATAACGTGTTGTATGTAAAATCATAAAATATAGCTTTGTGTTAATTAAAAAGTGGTTAGACAAATTGTTAGATTAATTCTGGATGTAGTACTAGTGTCATGTTTATGGAGGATTTACGACATTGTTCGAAATAAATTAATTATGTGATATTTTCTTAATGAAGGGAGAGTTTACAGAAAAGATTGTTTTATAATATTGCTGCTTGAACGTACACACACACGTGTAATATAAATAATATCGCGAATTGAGGTATAGAATTATGAAATATAAAAATGAGTAATAAATTCTCGGGAATATACTAAATTCAGTTAATAAAGGTATAAAACATTAAGATTTAAACAGGAAATAAGTATTTTAAAATACAATGTATCTATTTAAGTAAAAATTAATCATCAAATCATCAGAATATACATGATTTTGCAATGTATGAAAGGTATAAGGAATTGGAATTATTATTTAGTCAATTAGAGAAAGTTGTTTTGCTGAAAGCCAAAGATTAATGGTTTGATTTATTTTGTCAATCAACCGTAACATTCTCTCGAAAGTATTTATTTATTTTTTTTTTTGTTGTGATAATAATATGATGTTTCATTTATTCATTGTCGTATGGATAAAACATCTAAGCAAGTATGTGTTCCAAGTCGGGATCTTTAAGTTTATTATTGGTTTGTTTAGATAGTAGGAATCCCAAACTGATGCTAAAGATTTAGTTAATAATTTAAAGGTCTATAAAACGAAGACCTATTTTGTAAATATTATGTTCATCCCAATTTATTTTGTTTATTTGTAATAAATGATGTATTTAGTTATTTAAATTTAAAACAACTGTGTCGTGAGTCATTTTTTTGTATACATTCGTATTTCCATTTCCACATCTCCACATTGTATAAATCTATTATAAAACAGATATACTATTGTAAAGTTATCAGATTAAATTTTCTAGTGTCTGACAATATTGCATTTCTTAATCCAAACATGATTAAGAGTATTTGCCACTTGATAAACGTACTAGAAAGGTTGCCAAGTCAGTATATTCGTTAGATGATGATATGAGATTAAAATACTCTATCTCTGTCATTATCTTATTATTGAAGCACAGTAAAATATATTAGTCAATTTGTTTTATTATATTTTTCTCATATTTTAGAATTATAACTTATGGGCAATGGAGTTTATTAATTCAACTGTGTTTATTAAATTCCCTGAGATCATATTATTTATTTCTTGATTGGCATTAAAGTAGATGTATATTACAATATGCCAAGTAATAGAATTGTTTAAGAATATAATTTTAGCAAACTGATATATGTTGTACTTGGATGAAGGAAGAAATTAAGTTTAAAGTATATTTTAATAGACTGTATCAAATAAACATTATGATTCTTTATCATACAATTAATTAACAAAGGACTTTACATTATATTGCATGTTTTATAATATTTCTTCTTTTATTCATTTATTATCATGTATCTTAAGAACTGCCTATAGCCTTCCACTGAGCTGAGCTGAACATAAACTTAAGTATAGAGTCTCAGTAATAATTTTATATTATATATTATATTATATTGTTCTATTCATTAATAGAACTGGTGCCTGGGCATTTCGTTCATGTAATATATATGTGCGGTGTTGGGAGTGTAGGTTATAATATATATATATATATATATATAAACGAAATGATATATTATATCCCTAAAAATATATATATATATATATATATAAACGAAATGAGCAGGGCAAATCCCTAATGTCCACTCCACATTTTCTTGTTGTTGTAGTTATTATTACTATGTGATTACTCATAAAATATATGAACATGGATAGGTTGATCAACAACATGCATTAGCCATGATGGTGAGTTTATTGGCACTTTATCTCTGAGTTTAAGATCAAAAAATGACATGATCTTTCTTCACGGTTGTTTGATAAAGCAGAATGAATGTGTAAATGATATTTTTTCAATATATATATATATATATATATATATATTGTACCCTCATCTCCAGGAAATATAATATATCATAAAATGGATCTAGCTCAGATAATAATTATGCTCGGTTAAAATGCATATAGTAGATAATAAAAATATTCTACTTTAATGTTAATTGTTTTAACTAGCTCTAATTAATAAAATAATAATTTGGTTCGGTTTATAAATTAAATAATAAATATTTATTAAATCATGAGACTAGGAAGTGAGATACAATTGGTAGTAAAGAATTACATTGAGCCAATATACCACAGGATACTACTTCAATGGCATAAGAACACTACCCCCCCTATTACTATCTCAATAATAAATCTATAGCATTTTTAGGACTTCAACAATAATTAATTAATTAATATAACATTGATAAATAAATATTATTTTTTTTATTTAAAATAATCTAGCTAAAATAATCTCAGGTTCTTAAACTAATTCTAGTTAATCAAAATTATTGTACTCAAGCATGATAAAGAATTTAATATCATCCTCAACTACACCTAACTAATAATAATAATAATAATAATAATAATAATAATAATAATAATAATAATAATAATAATAATAATAATAATAATAATAATAATAATAATAATAATAATAATAATAATAATAATAATAATAATAATAATAATAATAATAATAATAATAATAATAATAATAATAATAATAATAATAATAATAATAATAATAATAATAATAATAACTAATAATAATAATCTCCATTGTATGATTTAATCTTATCTATCTTCCCCTATTATAATTCTTATCAACAATAATAACCATAAAGAAATAATATAACATAAACTTTTATCTTTTATATGACATCGTAAGTAAAATATATGGTAATATCTTATAATCTGAAAAATATATGTGTCGCAATGGATAGCATTATAACTCTGTGTAATATTAAAACAATTATCTTATGACAAAAATGATAATGTAAATGTATTTTCCTAAATAAATAATCTTAAAAAATATTATAGTTCTTAAATAATAATTTTATTCTTTCTGTGCAAATATTATGTTTTGATTCAAGCCATCTGTGATCAAGTGTTTTGCAATGTGGAAAGAAATTAGATCAACACACAAATTTATAAAAAAAAAAAAAACAAAAACAAGTTTAATAAGGTTTATTACAATAAAATTAACAAATAATTTATTTACAATATTTACAATTCTAAATAAATCTTATATCATTACAATTTCCAGTTTTCTCACAATAAACTAATAAAATAAAATATAAACATTAAGTCTTCACTCCGACTTTTAAAATAATTTATCTATTTCACATATTCATCTGAATTCTAATAATAATGATAATAATTAATCTACATACATTTTTTTAATATTATTTACCATTACATGTTACTATGATATGCTTCCTTTAAACATACATCAGTTATGAAGCATAAAACAGAAAATTCAAAAAATGAATAATACTAATATGCATCTCTTAATTTATTCTTAATCACTAAAAATAGTTTATCATAGCAATGCTGTTGTTGTAAAACAAAATATATTTATTTTGGTTCATTAACAAAAATGAATGGACACAATCAATAATCTAATTGTCTTACATAATATCTCATACTTAGTATTGATCTAATAAGAAATAGCTGTAGGTGTTGATGTATTTCTTTATCATTAAATAACTACCATGAAATAGAGCTCTGCTTTATCCTATACTGTTTTGTTTTAATACACCATCCATTGAAAAATATGCAATACCTATATGTTATAAAATACTTAAAGTTATTCAAAATTCATGAACAACCTCATTTATCATTTACATACTTTCATGAAATTTATTTTATTTAAAATAAAAAAATATAGAAAATATTTTATGATTCTTTATTTTTAATTCTGTTTGATTCTCAATTTCATTTGTATTTATTCTTTTCTTCCTCCTAAGTAAGCAAACCTATTTTATCCCTTTCCAATAATGATCCTTAAACTCTAAAAATTATCTATCATTTTCCATTAAAATACAACTCTGTATGAAGTAATACTTAGAAAACTGTGATAGTGAATAGATGTGTAGATATAGGGACAAACTAGAGTCTCAACTCAACAGTACATATATTAGATAATCATCATGGTACAGTGTATAAATAAAGTGAGGCATGACTTATCTGTCCAATGACCGCCACTACAAATAACAATGTTCAAGCTATTTATTCAGCTTTTTGGAACATCAATATTCAATATAAATAGTAAACACTGCCCACAGAAAATATACAAGCTACAGAGCTCCATTATCTGTACCTGCATAATTATTAAGATCATTAAGATTATTCCCATAACAAAAACCTACATTAAAAGCACATCTTTGGTTTCATGCTTAAATTACTCCCAAGTCACTATCCTTTACAAATGTTCTTAGAGATTTATCAATCTAGATCCACAATAATTCTGACAACATATTCAAAAATAACAAATAAGTTCACTTATAAAGATGATGATCTCAACTGATCAACAAGAAAAGGTTATTTGACTTCCTTATCAAATATTCTTGAACAAAATACAAATGACTGTTATCAATACTTTAAACATTCAAGAAATAGTAAAGTTCTTTACAAAAGAATCATATAATTATTCATTATTAAGTTGTATTATACCAGTAATATGGAATAAAAGTATGCATATTTTTATAATAAATAAATTCTGATTTCTATAAGCTTTATGTGTGTATAATGTATTCACATGTATCCACATGTTCATTCTATAACATTACATAATAAGTCGATAATCTAAAGAAAAGAAAGAAAAATACATCATAAAATTATTAATATTTACAACTATTACCTAAGTGATATATATACTTGTTAATTACTTATTTGATGGCTTCTGGTCCACAATCAAAATAAACATTGCATAGTATAACATTCATTCCATACTATCATATTAAAATATTAAATTCCTTAAAATTATTAATATATTTTATATAAAATTACAATATTATTAGTAAATAATTAATTTTTATGTATCTATCCTATTTTAATTTTAAATAAATTAAAATTAATACAAAGGTTAGTTTTAAAAAAATAAGTCAAAAACATATCTACTTATAAACTTCAATGATAAATGTTCTTTAAAAAATGTTTTTATTTCCTAGGGATTTCTTTACCAACTCTTGATGGGCAATTGAAACCTCCAACACTTGTTGCTATGCTTTTCTTTGAATGCTTGATGATGAAAAAACACTCTTACCTGAAAGTGACACATGCTTCATAGATTCCATCCAAACATAATGAATGAAAGTTTAAAAAAAATAAAAAAAATGAAAGTTGACATCTAGAAATCTGAAAATATTGATAAAAATAATCACTGATCCATTCCGATAAGTTTGTAAAATTAATAGTTCAGTGTGTCTATTATTCAGAACAGTGATTATCAAAATAATTTAAATTTATAATGTTTAAAAAATAACACTTCAAAGCTTCCTTCCTGAGGATTCTATGCCATCTTACAATGTCTTGACATGATGATGTGAATTCGGACATCCAAATATGATTCTTGCACATTTTAAAAATATTTCCAGAATTTAATATTTATTTATTACTTATAAGTATATCATATATAAGGTTTTACTGTCCAGATATTCATTATTACTTATCCAATGGTACTTTTGTTTTCCATTATTAGTTCCAATTATCGGTCTTCCCAAAAGTTATTATAATGTGTGTAGTCTTTAAAAAAATAGCAAAGACTTATTACATATGGTTTTTGAGTAACTGTTTTCATTTTACCATTATTTTATGATATTTTGTTAAAATTAATAATAATGTTCTCTTCAAAAAGGAAAATATTTTCTGCATATTTCCCTTACAATAATATTTACTTTTGCCTGATTAAAAGATTTAAAGTTTTATCGTATTATTTTTCCATTTCCAATACGACTATCTTCCAAAAGAAAAATGCATTATTATTTTAAATTTCCTATCAATTTCTCCTTTAAACTCTGTATAATGTCCAGTATATAAATTTAGCTAATACAATAATTCTTCCCATTAAAATTACTAATATTATATTTCTAATTACAACTTTTACTTCCAAAATCCTTTAAACAGGTAGGTATTCCTTCTTGGTACTTCCATGTTTTATTTGACATTTAATTAAATTTCGACAAAAAGTCCAGTAAGGGAATTTAGCTGCCTAGCAGTGCATAATTTAAATAATAAATTTATAACTTATTTATAATACTCTTTTTTACTAAACAATTCAATTGGTACCTTTCTGGGTTTCAAATAAATTATTAGAGAGCTATTATAGCACTGAATGGAGTAATTTAAAGCAAAGTAAATTAACAGAAGCAAACTAAACTGACAGAAGCAGATTTTTTTAACAGAAGCAAATTTTTAACAGAAGCAAACTAAACTGACAGAAGCACATGTAAAATAATTGAGCATCTGTATTTATACCCAAATAACTACATCATTTGATTGGTGGATTAAACTTTCACCTGATGGCTTAATTTACATATAACTTTGATATTACACAATTAAAATCAAAAATTAAATGATTCATTCTTTTTTAAAAATATTACTTAAATTATTAATTTTAAATCAAATTCCACTTTATTAAAAGTAACTAAACATTTTAAAATGACTTTTAAAATAATGTTTTATCAATTTATCCCACCTTTAATTTTTAATGTATCTATTTTCTTTAAAACAAAATATTTAATTTTTGCTAACTACATTCATTTTTTTAAAAAAAACTATTTAAACATTTTATGATAACTAATTTTAATATTTTCTCTTGTGATAGATAAATAAATATCTTCAATTCTACAGTATAATTTTAAAGTAATTTTTGAAACTTTGTTAACAAAAACACTAGTAAGCATGCATGTATAAATGCTTACATATCACATGATTTACAACTTAGACAGTATCAAATACTGTCTGGAAAATTAAATATTTAATTGCAACAATTATTATATTAAATAAATAATATAATAATATAATTTAGAATAATAATTTTGAAACCATAAAATTAAATATAATTTTTTCTACAACAAAGACTACTTTTAAAACATATAATATTAAATATAATTTTTAAATCTAATTTATACTATAAAATATAATATTTATTTAATTATAGGTTATTGCATTTAAAATTCAACTTTTAATACTGATTTTAAAGATTACTACACTATTTTATTATGGGCAGCTTTCCCAACCATATCATTATAAATAAAAAGTGGAAGAACAACATTGTGGAGATTGGTGGTGTATCAGACAGATTGGCAGGATGACTTATCTCACTTTATAGCATATACCAAACACAGTTAATTCATGTTAAGTCCCCAACAAGTTCTCTTAATGATGAAGTAGTAGAAGATTTTTATATGGATGTATGAAAGGCATTTGATCAGCATAAAAAACATTTTAAAATTGTTATGGGAAACTTTAATGCTAGAATTGGTAAGCAAATGAAAGATGAAAGTGTTGTAGGTAATTTTGGTTATGGCAATAGAAATGAGAAAGGACATAGACTTGTGGAGTTTTCAGAAAAAAAAACCATTATATTATGAATTATTTTTTGAGAAAAATATTAAAAGTAAATGTACATGGAAGCATCCAAATGAAAGGACAGTGGAATTTGATTATATTTTCACTACCAGAAAATACATCAAGATTGTAATGTTCTTAATAAATTTAACACAGAAAGTTATCATCGATTAGTAAGATGTAAGATATGTGTTAATGCAAAACCAGAGAGATAAAAATTATTAAGGAAAACAATATATACATTTGATATTCTTAATTTTCAGAAACATACTAATGAATTTAAAATAGAATTTACAAATCAGTTTCAAGTAATTGTAGATTTTGAACATGAATAAGATTTGAATGAAATTAATATGGAATTAACTGATACACTTTTAAAAACTGCAACATATATATCTGGTTGAAAAAAGCAGCAATGGACAAATAATATCTTCTACTGAGACTAGACCATTTATGAAGAAAAGAAAGACTAAGAAGATAGACAAAAATGCATGCATTAAAATGGAGTGAATATCTTGAATTTTGTAAAATGGTGCGGAAAAGAGTTGAAAATGATGTAAGAATGTATAACTGTAAACTAATAAGGAAAGCTGTAAAAGAAAATAAAAGTCTCAAGAGTGTAAAACAACATTTTGGTATTGGTAAGAAATCTATATATGCAATAAGTAAAAAAAAATAGAATTATTACTAAAAAGAGGGATAACATCATAAAATTGGAGGAAAACGTCTATCAAGAATTATATAGTAATAAAAAACAATTATCGCCTATATCAATTATATATTCTGAATTACACAGAATTTTAAATAAACAAGTGAGACATGCAATTAAATTTATGAAGAAAGGAAAGACTCCAGGTAATGATGGAATTATAATTGATATATTAAAAAATCAGGTGAAGAAGTACTTTTTTTTTCAAAGTTATATACAAAATGTCTAATTGATAAAAATGTACCAGATGATTGGAAGAATGCAGTATTCATATTAATATTTAAAATGGTGATAAAAAAGATATTAAAAATTACATACCTATCAGTGTTTTATTAGTCTTCTACAAAATGTTTACCAAGATAATTACAACTCTTTTACAGATAACATTGAATTTCCACCAACCAAGAGAACAATCTGGATTTAAAAGTGGTTTTACTACAGTAAATCATATCCAGGTATTGAGAGAAATTACAGAAAGAACAAATAAATATGGGTTGCCATTAAGTTTTGGATTTGTATTATATGAAAAGTGTTTGATTCTATGAACATTTGTTCAGTGATTAAAGCATTTGATCATCAAAGTATAGATCCAGGACATTGTCATATTTTAAAGAATATTTATACAAATGCAACAGCAACAATTACATTGCATAATGATTACTATGAAAGTCATCATTGAAAAGGGTTGAAGACAGAGTGACTCCATATCTCTAAAACTTTTATATCGTGCTGCAAAGAACTATTTTGTGGATTAAATTGTCAAGCTAAAAGAGTGGAAGTAAATGGAGGTTATTTAAGTCATTTAAATTTTGCAGATAATGTAATTGTTTTTTTTGCAAATAATGCTTTAGAGCTGCACAAAATGTTGCAGGATTTATCAGATGAAAGTAGAACCAAAGATAGATATTAAAAAGAGTAAAGTAATGCTTAATTGATTTTTTCAAAATATGAAAATAATTGATTGTGATGAGTTAGAAGAAGTTAACAATTACAAATACCTTGGTCAAATTATTAATATATACGGAAACATAGTAAATATAATTAATCATAGATTTACACTCGGTCATGGTGCTTTTGGTAGAAATAACTTGATACTAAAAGTAAATATGCTTATGTGTTTCAAAAGGAAGGTTTTTAATGTGTTTTACCAGTTCTTACTTATGGATCTCAGACTTGAACACTTAATAGAAAAGCAATACGGAGACTTCAGACCAGTCAAATCAGTATCGAGAGATGCATGTTGACAATAACAAGAAGAGATTGAAAATGGAATATATATGTAAGAGAACAAACATGTGTTACTAACCATGTGGGAAAAATTAAAAAACTGAAGTGGAGTTGGGCTGGACATATTCCTAAAAGATATGGTAATAGATGTAAAATTTTAATCTTAAACTTGATTCCAAGACATTGTAAAAGACCCATAAACAGATCACATGTGACATGTATGGATGAAGTAAGAAAGAGTGCAGGGGTGATGTGGAAAGTAGAAGCTAAAGATCAGAGAAGATGGACTGACCTTGGAGAGAACCCTTCATCCTCTCGTGGATTGATGATGATGATGATGATGATGATGATGTATATAATACAAATAATAAATGTTTAAGAATAAAATCTCAGATCAATTTAATATCAATTATATAAATAAATTAATATTTAAATACATGCACAATATTTATATTTTATGCTACATGTAATTAGAGGGATTTAAATCCAGTTTTTCGAGCTCCCATTAATAATTCTCTCCATCCTATATAGTCAATATACTTGACCACATTCCTCTAAAAAAAAAGAATGATCTCTAATATATATGTACTTTGTGCTGAACCAAGTCATAAATTGGTCAGGATCATCATACCACATGCACCACTCTCTCTCTATCTCTCTCTCTCTTTCACACACACACACACACACACACACACAGACATATATATATATATATATATATATATATATATATATATATATAATCAATGTCTGTATTCCAATTATAATAAAATATATATAATTATTCAAAACAATACAATAATTTATACAGTAAAAATATTTTAAAAACAAATATACACCACAATTTAATAGAAGTACATTCAAATATCATTATAAACTAGAATTAAATTGTATTAAATTGTGGTATATATTTGTTTTTTAAATATTTTTGCTGTATTAATTATTATATTGTTTTGATGAATTATATATATATATATATATATAATACATATTTTGCAGGTTCATCCATGTTAAAAACTTTTAATATAAATATACTGACATTTCGACTTGGTCACACATGTCATCCACAGAGTTATAAAAGGTAGAAAGATGGTTGTAGAGGTGCTACAATCACTGATTTGAATAAAAATGTTAAAAATTTCACCAATAGCAAAAATGTTAAATTTAGGAATGTTTTTTAAAAAAATCTTTCCAAATAGGAGGAAGTTTGCAAGTATCATCTCGCTTATTGATACAATCTGGACTTTTAAGTATCTCAATGGCTTCTTTAATTTTGCACTGGTAGAGATTATCACATCTGGATATGATCCAGATATGATCTGGATATGATTACTAAATTTAACATTTTTGCTATTAGTGGAATTTTTAACGTTTTATTCAAATCAGTGATTGTAGCACCTCTACAACCATCTTTCTACCTTTTATAACTCTGTGGATGACTTGTGTGACCAAGTCGAAATGTCAGTATATTTATATTAAAAGTTTTTAACACGGATGAACCTGCAAAATATGTATTTTATATTTTTAACCCATGCAAATCTTCGTTTGAACACACACACACATATATATATATATATATATATATATATATATATATATATATATATATATATATATATGACAATAGATGGTGTTCTACCAAAAACATTGTCAAGCATAGTTTTTTGTTTACATAAATGTCAGATCAAGCGTTCACTATCTCTAACTTTAATTTCCACCTTCAGATCATGATTTCAAGCTATTTGCTATGATCAGTGAAGGACAGGAATAAGAAAATAGATCTAAACACAAACTCTGAGTGTTTATAAAACAGTTTCTATTCAGCTTGCAAGTGTGAATCTCTTAGACATGTAATGTCTTCAAACTCAGCTTAGCAAGCCAGATAGCTACATGGGTCTGATCTCAGTTCAGCATCACCACATAGTAGAAGCCTCTACAATATATATCATTGCAAGAAAGACCTCAAAGGTACATTTGTGAAAAACAAAAAAACTCAAGTTAAAAACTTGCTGATGTTTGTATTTATGACAAATAGATGGCGTTCTACCAAAAACACCGTCGAGCATAGTTTTTTGTTTACATAAACGTCAGAGCAAGCATTCACTATCTCTAACTTTAATTTCTACCTTCAGATCATGATTTCAAGCTATTTTCTATCGTCAGTGAAGGACAGGAAGTACAAAATAGATCTAAACACAAACTCTGAGCATTTATGAAACCGTTTCTATTCAGCTTACAAGTGTGAATCTCTTAGACACATAATGTCTTCAAATTCAGCTTAGGAAACCAGATAGCTACATAGGTCTTTCTTGCAATGATATATATTGCATAGGCTTCTACTAGGTGGTGATGCTGAACTGAGAACAGACCCATGTAGCTATCTGGCTTGCTAAGCTGAGTTTGAAGACATTATGTGTCTAAGAGATTAACACTTGCAAGCTGAATAGAAACTGTTTCATAAATGCTCAGAATTTGTGTTTAGATCTATTTTCTTATTCCTGTTCTTCACTGATGATAGCAAATAGCTTGAAATCATGATCTGAAGGTGGAAATTAAAGTCAGAGATAGTAAATGCTTGCTCTGATGTTTATGTAAACAAAAAACTACCCCGGATGTGATGTGATGTGATGTATTATGGCTTCTCCTTAAACGAAGTCAAGAATATCTCAGCAATTATGCCCAGATAAACCTGTTATCCACTTTCTTTTACATTCCCCACTCTAAATTTACCCATAATCTGCTTTATCCCATTTCCACAACATAATTTTTGTCAACTCTATAACCTTTATATCTAAATCCCCCTTATCTTTTCCCAACCCCAGCATAAAAACCAATAATTCACTTTCTGTATAATCACTCTTTTCATATTTATTTTCCCACAACTTCATTATATGTACCCTTTCTGTTTTCAAACATTTACATTCAATTAACAAATGCCTAATATTTTCAATTCCTTCCTTACCTAGTTTACAAAATAAATCACCCATATTTTTTCATTTACATGTATATTCTTTTGTAGCTAAAGATCCCGTTCGAGCCAACATTTACATTCAATTAACAAATGCCTAATATTTTCAATTCCTTCCTTACCTAATTTACAAAATAAATCACCCATATTTTTTCATTTACATGTATATTCTTTTGTAGCTAAAGATCCCATTCGAGCCTTAAACAATAAACTACTTTCCTTACTATTATCATATATTAACTGACACCTAATATTCTGTTTATTTCTATATATATTTAAACTCTTTTTACTCTCCACACTATTTTTCCATCTCTCTAACTCCCTAGTCTTTATTAATAAATTTATTCTTTTATTCCATTCCTTACTACTATAACACTCAATAATCCTCTTAACTCAATCATCCCATCTTTTGTACAAATATACTGATATAAATTCTTTATCCAAATCTTTTGCATACTGCATTACCTTTCTTAACCATCTTGTTTCCTGCCCTTTACTCATAACCCAATTAAATACTATTTTAGCTATTCTTTTATTATCCATAAACTGCAATCTACCAAACATTTTCATTTTACTTTTTGCATCTCTCATATGAAAACTTAACCATCCCATTTCTCCTTGAATTGCCTCCCTTGCTGTCCATACTTCTGCATTCAATGCATGTCTTCCTACTTCCCTTGGGCTTTTTCTAAATAATCTAATATATTTTTACTAACATATAATGCATCATTACCATATGTTAACCCTGCTACTGCAACTCCTTTCCATATAATTCTAGCTACATCTTATTTATTATATGAAAATACTGTTAATTTCTTTATCAATCCCTTTCTTTTCTTTGCTTCATTTATCAATTTTTTCTCCCATTCATCCAAATAATTTTTCTGATTACTTAGAATAATTCCCAAATAACTACATCTATTCACCACACTTAACTTAATATCTCCCAATAAAAATTCTACATCTTCTCTTTCCTCAATATTAACCATCATTATATTTGATTTTTCTTCACTAAATTTAATCCCCATCTCTTTACCCACCCTTGCACATGTCCTCAACATAACTTTCATGTCTTCTCTTTTTTCTGCACACAAAAATATATCATCTGCAAAAAAAGACCTGACAAAATATATACTCCCTTACTACCTATTAACGGTATCTCTATCCCTCTTCCTAATCTTTCTATTGCTCTTTCCATTTCACTCAAATACAACACAAACAAAATAGGTGACATAGGGCATCCTTGCCTTAGTCCCACACCATTTTTAACTTTAATTGATTCTATATTCTCTAATTGATATATATATATATATATATATATATAGAAATTATATGAAAATAATTATTATATATATATATATATATATATATATATATAATAATTATTTTCATATAATTTCTTAATAATATCTATTAAAGCTTCATCCATTCCCAAATTTGCTAAACTTATCCATAATCTATTTCTATTTACTCTATCATATGCCTTCTCTATATCTATAAAACTCATATATAACTGTTTATCTGCATTCCTACTCTTATCCATAAGTTGTGTAACTACAAATAAACTATTTCCTATACGCCTATCTAATCTAAAACCTCCTTGCTTTTCACCCACTACATTATTCCCTTCCATCCATTTTACAACTTTACTAGCCACCATATACGAGAAGACTTTATATAAAACTGATGTTACCGCTATCGGTCTATAATTATTCAACTTTCTATGATCCTTACCCTTTCCTTTAAATAATAACCTTATTCTTATATTACTCCAACTACTTGGGAAAACTCTATTCTGTGTCATTTTATTAAAACAGGATAATAACTTTACTTTTGCCCTATATCCTAAATTCATTACCATCTCTGCTGCCCATCTATCTAAACCTCTTGCCTTCCCACTTTTCAATTTCTTCTCTACCTCATTTAGTTCATTTACTGAAAAACTAATATTCCCATTATGGTGTTTTTGGTAGAACGCCATCTATTGTCATAAATACAAGCGTCAGCAAGTTATTAACTTGTGTTTTTTTTTTGTTTTTCATAAATGTACCTTTGAGGTCTTTCTTGCAAGGATATATATTGCAGAGGATTCTACTATGTGGTGATGCTGAACTGAGATCAGACCCATGTAGCTATCTTGCTTGCTAAGCTGAGTTTGAAGACATTAGGGGTCTAAGAGATTCACGCTTGCAAGCTTAATAGAAAATGTTTCATAAACGCTCAGAGTTTGTGTTTAGATCTATTTTCTTATTCCTGCCCTTCACTGACAATAGCAAATAGCTTGAAATCATGATCTGAAGGTGGAAATTAAAGTTAGAGATAGTGAATGCTTGCTATGGTGTTTTTGGTAGAACACCATCTATTGTCATAAATACAAGCATCAGCAAGTTTTTAACTTGTGTTTTTTTTTGTTTGTCATATATATATATGCTTACTTTATATTAATATAGAAAAACTTCAAACCTTAATGGACAGACTTCAATTTTCTCAAATGTTCATCTATAACATATCATTAATTTCTGATGGTGGCCTGTTCAAAGCCCTTGTTTGCCAATTTTTGTTGTCACAAATCCATGTTGAACGTATATCACTCTCACACCTCATATGTATGTCCTTAAGCCCATTTAAATACACAGAAATACGTATATTATAGATCATTTATCTTTCTCGCATGTAAGTGGTCCTGTGTATCGGTTGTATAGGATAGGGAATATCTAATGGGAGCTTGAATATCTTGGTTCAAATCCTTTCTTATAAATAAATTAGAAAGGGTAGTTGTTTAATAAATATTAATACAGAAAAAAAGTATATTTTATGAAATAAAGTGCCAAGAACATTAACTAAAATTAGAAAAAAAAAACGTTCTAAACAAAATTAAAAGTTCATAAATAACATAAAAACTGTATTTATATGAATACAAAAAGAAAAAAAAATCATAGTTTGAATGTGAATATAAAATGATGATATGTTAATAAAATAAAAATAAAGGTGAACGAAACATTGACAACATGAAAAATATAGAGACATTATGAAAAAGATTACTTTAAAAATGTTATTTTAAAATAATCAAATTATTCCTTGTATCTATAATGTTTATATGAGCTCATACTGTGATGGATTTACTCGAAATCATAAAAAAAAACTCAATAGTGTTTTAATTCGATTTTAAAAGAATAAATTAAATGATTAATAAGTAAATAATCAGATAAATACTTGAGTATTTAAAGTAAGCTCAACGGTTATCTTACTAACGATGATTAAACATGGTTATATTGTACATAACTTAGGATAAATAAATGTATAACTGTGTTGAGATGTATGGATAGTGGAAAAATAGCAATGAATAAAATATTAATATATAAAGTTATGCATATTTATAATTCATATGTTGATATATCTAATATTGAGGAAAGTTATTTCTAATTATTTGTATTTTTTTTTCTTTTTCAATTAAAAAAGATGCCTATTTGATTATGAAACAATGTGATAATTTAAAATTACTATAATGTTTATCAAATCTCCTTGCCAATACTTTTTAATTTTTTTTTCGTGCCACCTATCTTTAGTTTAATCTATTTTTTATAAGTGTAAGTAGATAAAAATTAACTCACTATAGCTTTGTGAAGTGATTTCTCTATCGTATACAAAAAAAATTCTTAATAAATCGAAAATTCGTTTTTAAATTGCAAATAAATTCAAGTCCGTAAAAATAATGTGTAGCAAATTTATATTGTTTACAAATATTTTAGTTTATAAGAAAAATATTGATGTATGAAGAATTATGTTTTAAAAATCAAATTATTATGAACTAAATGAGAATTCACTGAGTACAAATAATGTTGTTTGTTTTGTTTTTTTTTTTCATTTGAACAATTATTCAACATATATTGTTTCATTTTATGATTTTGTACTGTGAATTTTGAATTCTAAAATAAAGTAAACGTAGCAAAAGAAATAAATGAGACAAAAACTTATACTTGTATTAATTGACTACAAAATTCAAAGTAAAAATCTTGAAAGAGAAACCCTGGATACATTATAACAATTTATTATTTCTACATTATAACAATTTATGAGAACTGATTAACTAGACCAATTTAGTACTAGATATACAGTCGTTATCAGATTAATTTATATTATACAATGCAGAAGTACTTTTTTTTTCATAATCTTTAACTTGAAATCTTTTAAATTTGGTGAAAATAAACATAACCATCTACATTCTCAAGAATAATAAATTTTGCATTTGCAGTTTATATAATAATTTAAAATGTATTTTTTCTATCTATTAAACGGGTTTCTTTAATTATTTTTATGATTTCTTTCTTCAAGAACAATTCCGCAATATCAAGTCAAGCTAAAGGAAAAATCACGTTTTGTTTCCATGTTCATAGAAAACATACTCATATTCAATCATCGACACTTTTACTATTTATGATTGTTATAGCAGTAGTGAATTTGTTTAGTTTTATAATAAACGTCAATAAGCTCTTTTGCAAATTTTTAATATTTTTAAATTTATTATTTTCATAACTATACAATTTATTTCTATGAAATAAAAAAGATGTAAGATTTCTTATTTCATGCACAACTTATATTGTTGTAACGGTTTAAATATCAATTTATAATTCAATAAACTAGCACATTTTTCGTATATGCATCAAGATATTTAATTATTTTATTCTAATTCTTCCTTCATTTACTTTATGTACATAATATTTTTTATTTGCAAACAAAAACCTCATCAAAATATATTTAATAAATGTTAATATCTTTCAAATTATGATTTCTGAAAATCTTATTCTCATATTTACACAAAGTCATATTTCAAACATGTGCTGCTATAATCATAGCCTTGAGACAAACTTTAGACATTTTATAGTATTCCCCTTCTAAAAAAAGCAACAATAGTGACCTCTATAAATCTTTAAGAATAATTAATAAAGTTTATAATACATTGGAAAATTTCTTCAGTTATTAAGGCTTGTTAAATAAATTTCATGGAATTTAATCTACGAATGAAAATATATATATCTACCACATCTAATGAAACATTATAAATATTTTTATCAATTACAATAATTTTTAAAAATTTTCTCTACAAATTTAAATTATAAAATAATACCGTTTTTACTGTATCATATAATGTCTTGTAATAGCTTATCAATGTATTTAAATGGGTGATGGATAGATAAACCACTAAATCGATCATATTTCACACGGATTTCCTCCTTGCATTATTTTACATTTTTTAAAAATATGGGAAGAGACAAAACTCAATGGATATATATTTTATGCTATTTTTATAGCTTTATGCTTAGCTTTTTTAATATTTTTTCGTAAATTTAACTATTTGATCATCCATATTATATTTTTTAATTAAAAATAAAGTAGTATTAATTATTTGTATTGTAATTTCTATAATATACAGACATTTTGACATTAAACACGTTTTCAAACCTATATTTTCTTTCAAAATATATTACAAATTTAAATCTCCATTTAAATTCTGAAATAGAAGTTGTATATGTAATTATATGAATTAACTTTAAATTTATGACTAGTAATTTGATTAACAACTATTTCAAACGAATTTTGAACTCTATCAAATAATTGTAAAGTATAGTTTTTTCATCTCCTACCTGTATATTTATATCTTTAATCCAAAACTTAGTTTTGAACAATTTATATACACACATCAGATAAATGAATAATGTTCATATTATTGTGATTTTCTTGATATTGTATGTCAAATAAAATTTAAAAATGCTCAAATTTCTTGCATTAATTGAATTCTAATAAAGTAAAACTATTTAAAAATAATAATAACAATAATAATTTAATTTAATGCAACATCATTTATTTAAATAAATTAAACCTTCAATTGCTATGAAATACTTATTAATATGAAATATTTATATTTTACATGTTCTCTTTTTATCAGTTAAGATTGTAGCATTTACATTATAACTGTGTTGAGATGTATGGAGAGTGGAAAAATAGCAATGAATAAAATATCAATATATACATTTATACATATTTATAATTCATATGTTGATACATAAAATTAAAACACTTATTCCACTTAAGATTACAAATGTGAAATTTGCAATTTTTAAAAAAAAAACGAAATTTGCAATTTCAATCTCAAAATTTACTATTTTTTTTATATGTTAAAGCGTTGACTGGCAGACAAAGCATCGGTCACTGATAGATCAGTACAGCTATCTTGCAATCAAGCAGTTGCATGCAAATGGTTGTCATGGATTTTCTTCCTGGCCTATGTTTAACATATGGGAAAAAATTGCTAATATTTCCGCAAAAAATAAATTATAATAAACGAAAAAAAAAAAAAAAATGTTGATAAATAGAAATAAAGATTGTTTAATTAGTAGATTAAAAGTGAATTTTAACATTCACAATTCTTATAATAGCAATTCATGACATTTACTTCCAGCATATTTAAAATTTGTCCAATTCAATTTTTTTTATGAAAATATCTGAAATACCTTGTTTATTGTACAACACTTCTTTTTGAAAATTAATATCACTGTTAATACTTTATATATATATATATATATATATATATATATATATATATATATATATATATATATATATATATATATATATATATATATATATATGGTCCATTGAATATATATATGGACATTTAAAGATTGCAACTTGATCACAGAAAATGAAATATTGATACAATGAAGTTTAAATAAATCTCTTTAAACATGAAATATATATATATATACTATTTTTGGTTAAAACGGTTTTACTCAAAAAAATCATTTATCGACATTATACAACTGCGAAAACATTATATATATATATAAATTGATAAATGATTTTTTGTGTAAAACTATTTTTACCAATATATATATATAATAAAGCAATAACGGTGATAGTAATTTTTAAAGAGAAGTATTGTACAATAACAAATTGTTTGTTATTTTCATAAAAAAAATTGAACTGGACAAATTTTAAATATGGTGGAAGTAAATGACATCAATTGCTATTATAATAATTGTAAATATTAAAATTCACTATTAGTTGACTAATTAAACAATCTTTATTTTTACTTATCAAAATTTTTATGGTTTTTTGCTTTATTATAATTTATTTTTTGCGGAAATATTAGCAAATTTGGAGATCAAGATTTTAAATTTGTTTTTTTTTTTTCAAAAATTGCAAATTTCACAAGTGTAATCTTAACCAGTTTTGAATACCGTTTATAATAATATTGGAATCTAAACGTTAATAAGTTTATTATCTAAACTTTAGTAAGCTTATTATTGAACTCAAAATATAGCTTCTTAGTAATTATTACTTTATATCTTTAGCACTTTGGGAATAAACTGGTTCTTCAAGCAGAGGGGACAATGTATAGCTTTTTAATTAATACAATTTCATATCATTATATCAAAAATTAAATAAACTAATTACATATTTGGAAGTTTTTCTTTTACAAACTAATTTTTATTCTGTTTTCACCTTTGCTTCCTTTTTTAGACATTTTGTTAGTTTAATTTATAAAAAAGAGATTTTAAAACTGCCCCTACCCCATTCTCTTTTTTTTAAAAAATGATTGTAAAACATTTTTTTTAATTTCCAGAACTATATTCATTAGGTTTATTATTATTATTATTATTATTATTATTATTATTATTATTATTATTATTATTATTATTATTATTATTATTATTATTATTATTATTATTATTATTATTATTATTATTATTATTATTATTATTATTATTATTATTATTATTATTATTATTATTATTATTATTATTATTATTATTATTATTATTATTATTATTATTATTATTATTATTATTATTATTATTATTATTATTATTATTATTATTATTATTATTATTATTATTATTATTATTATTATTAATTACATAAAACACAAATATAAAATTATCTGTAATATTTCATATTGTAGGTGGTGAACATTCAATTCAACATCCCTATCCTCATTCATCTTCTTCATCAAGTGAGGAACATGGTAAGTATTTATAAACATATATGTTATTTTCTTCTAATATCTATTTTGAACTAATTAACAATTTATATTTTAAAATCATACTTATTTATAAGATTATTCTAACAATATCTTGCAATTTAAAACTATGTCACTTTGTTTTTAGGTTTGGGGTTTCCATGTGAATATTAATAAATATAATAATAGATATTTAAAAAATATAATAACTTTATTTCTTTAAGAAAATTCTGTTTTGCCATGTTTTTTTTTTTAAAAAAAAAACCTAAGCAAAGGCAAAAAAAACAAGCCTTTTTTATAATATTATGCCAATCATTACTTATGAAACACATGAAGAGTAAATGACTAGTTTAAAATAATTTTAATATCATACTTCTGAAAATGTTTAAACACAGTTTTCTCAACTCAATAATCTCATTTCTAGTGTAAAATGTTTTAAACTATTTTTGAATTTATGACTTATAAAATATCCTAATATTTTGCCATTAGTGAATAAATGATCATTTTAAACTATTCCAATATAGTTGATATTTTACCAAATGTGTTAACAATTTTTTCTAACTTTTATTTTAAATGCTAGACTTAAAACTTTTTATTAGTAGTATTTTAACAAATTATTATCGTTTTGCTAGTTTCTAATTTGAACATATATATATATATATATTAGCTAATGACATATATATATATATATATATATATATATATATATATATATATATATATATATATATATATATGTCATTAGCTAAATTTGTAGTAATGTGCGTGAAAGAAAATGTGGAACAAAAATCATCATCACATTTTATATAGTAAAGGAAGCTATAGGGCACCCAAGTTTAAACCCTACAAGATCCAGTTCTAAAAGCTTAAGACAGAAAGAGAGTGGGGCAACAGTTATATTCTTTATTTGTTTGTGTGTTGATAAAAAACTCAAAAAGAGTAGTACACACAGTTAATTATTCAGTATTTCATTTTTTGTTAAAAAATAGAGTAATAACACATATATAGGAAGTGTGTGTGAAAACTGTTTAATTATCATTGTATGTTTCAAATATTAAACTCATTTGAAAGCTAACCTACATTTACTAAATTCTAATATTTTATTCTATTTCTATTTTTTTATTATCTGTTTCTATTTTTATTTTTCTATGATTGTAATATTATGATTTCATAATGATTATAATTGGGGATTGGAAGGTTAAAAATTTAATTTTAAATATTAAAATTGTAATTTCTAAAAAAAGAAAATATTTAGATTATTGTAATAGGCCAGCTTTATAAATGAGTTGAATAAGTGTGTGTGTACATTACATACATAAATGTACATTTATTACATATTGAAAAAGAAAGGGAATATCTATTAAATTATATATGTTTTTTTTTAAACAATTTTGTTTTTATAAAAGTTGGTTTTCTGTTAAAAACTCAGACAGTTGTGACAGATACATAAGAAAAAAAAGGATTAAGGCAATTTTTACTTAAAAACAGGATTATTCTGAAAAATCAAGGTAGTGTGATTTTGAAATATGTTTCCAAGAATGTAACACTATCACTATAATTGGGTGAGTTGACTCAAAAATCAAGTATAAAAACTGTCTGGGAAAAACCAATAGGAGAGATTATAAAAATATTGAAACTAAGGAAGCAGGCATTTTAATTCTGCAACTATCAATTTTAAAAATCTTTTTTTTTTGTTGAAGAGTGAACACAGAATGGCAGGTTAGAATAAAGATATATTTGTCTGGGGAAATTCCCAAATTCATCATCAACCAGTATATCATATGGGAAAGAAGGAATCTTGTCTGAATTAAAAGACAAATGATATTCTACACCTTTCAACTGACCGAGAGAAATAAGATGTTTTTAAATAGAAAGAGGAAAACATTCACCTGCATTTGAAGGTGATCAGGAAAATGAATTGTTCCAGTAACTGAGTTTAAACCCAAGAAAAATTACAAATGTGAAAACAACTGTTTTATTTCACCCACTAAAAGAATCATGCTTGACAGGAAGAGAAGAAAAGTTAATATAATGATTTCCAAATGGTCCACTAAAGCAAATAACCTCAATAGAATCATCACCATGAAATAAATATACACTTAAAGAGATGGTTCTAAAGAAATTGTTTCTGCCAATGTATAGACATTAAACAAGATAAATTTGAATCATTGGAAGTCACTACCAAAGAATAGTACTGGTAATATGAATTTTATATATATATTTTCTTTATGATATCAGAGACTTAGCAAAACTTTAGCAATAAAGTTGTATATTTTCATTTGTTATCTCAGAACTTTTAAAACAGCTATGATCGATTGAAACCAAGAATATCTTACTAGTGATAACTAAAAGCTTCATTAATGATTTTATGTGTACTAAAATTATGATTATCTATTAACCTAAAGTTATGAAATGTTATTGATATGTAAAATATTATTTTTTTTGTATTATTATTTTGGTTTTAAATAATCTTTTAGTTTTCATGGGGATAAACATGCACATACATAATAATACTTGTTGCACATATGTAATTGTGTGTGAATGTAAAACAATAGGCAATATTAAGAATATTAGAGTATTGTGTTTTAAGTTAAAGTATAGCATTTCAGAGCTTAGAAGGGAGGGGAGAAAAAGGTACTTTAAACTTGTTTCTAAAACTTGCTCTTTCCAATTTTACTAACATTTATTTTTTATCATTCTACTTTACATGTTAGATTTATAAAGGTATGTGTGCAAAAGAGAAAAGAGAAGAAAAAAAAGAGTGTTTATTTTTTTTTAGATATTTTCTTGTGGAGTAAAAATCATGGTCAATGTGACATCCAAATTAATATACCAGTTACAGGAAAGGGGGAAGAATTTAAAATTAATGTTATTATTTTAAAACAGTCTATTATGATTATTGGTATTATTGTTAGTATCAATTTTCATGTAGATATAGAAATTTTTATGTATACGTTAGAAATGCAGTAATAAATGTGAATTTGTTTTATTAAACGAGGCGTATATATTTCATTAAGAGTATTTTTTTTATTAGTTATGTTCATTTATTATCAAGGTGAATATTAGTTTTTTAAGTTCCAATTAGATATACTGAATTTAAGCAATAATTATTAATTTCTGAAACTAAATTTTATGATTAGGCTTAGTCCTAAAGCTGTGGTTGAAACCATTATCGTTATCATTGTCATCATTGTCATCATCACGTTTTAATTAATGGGATAGATAAATGTTTAAAGGCCATAGATAAATAAGTGATTTCACGTTTTAATTAATGGGATAGATAAATGTTTAAAGGCCATAGATAAATAAGTGATTTCATGGTATTTAGTTGACATTCGTGAATAAATAATATAACAACCATCCCATCATTTATATCATGCAAGGATGAGTGAATTGCCATCCTAAATTAATAATATAATCTGATCTAGTAAAACTTATAAAAATATTGAAACACATTTATTATGTTAAGATCTAATCAATGATTTCAGTCTAATGAATTTTATATACTCCACTTTAGTTTAAAGATGTTTTATGTTTACCTAAGTGTTATTGCATACAGTGATATGGGTCAAAAAGCAAAATCCTCCATTTTTATTAGAAATAAAGTACCAAAAAGGGATTCATAACTGGTACCTGTGAAAAGGTTATAAGATATAACTGTGTCTAGGTTCAGATAATCTAGTGGTGCCCTGCTAGACCATATTCACTTGTTATTTATTTAAATATGCACTTGACATCCAGCCAAGAGATGAAAGTGAATAAAATCTACCATCTGTATACCTGAGAATATATTTTATTGAGTCACCAGTGTACTCACCCACTTGATGTTATTTCCTGAGTTATAATAGTTTTTCTTAATAATTGTGTGTTTTCTACTTGTCTATTGATGATACAATACCTGCCTAACTAGGGTTTGAAATAGGCCAGACACCTTAAATGACTAGTCTCCATGCATAATTTGTTTCTAAATATTGATATTGTGATATCTTGAGAAATCTAATTATAGAAATGTTTCATTTAATCCAATGATATTTTAAATATTCTGATCTTATATATTATAGAGGTATGGTCATATTTATATTTGAATTCTCTGATTCCATAATTAAGTTACAATGGATGCACAACTGGGGCTATGATATTTTACCATATACCTGAAAAAGGGAGTCTATAGAATGATGGGAGATGTGTGGTTAAAAAGATAATTTTTTTAGGAAATTTTTTTTTTCCAATATTTTTTTTTTTGTCGTACAAAATTGTCTTAGCCATACAGTCTTATTTTAGATTTGGGTGTGATGATGTTTGATATGATTTAATTTTGCATTGATGATGATAAAATGGGTACAGCCATAAAACAGCTTAGTTTTGTTTTTTTCTTTCAATTTTGAAAATAGATATGTATATCCCAACTTAAGACAGTGGTGAAATATTTTTTTTGAAACATTAGAATAATTTATTGCCAGATAGGACAGTCATAGTAATAATGATGAATTATGGGATAGTAGTCTCATGTGTGTTTGGAGAGTTCATTTTGTAAAAAGTCTATTATTTTGGAGGTTGGATTGGATATCTGATCGTTGGAGTTTGGTTGGTTAGATTGCAGTTTTGATGATGAGTGGTGAGTTTTGTCATTGCCTTGAGAATGCTATGTATTCATGTAATCCATGAATGATCAAACTCATTCACTGCTCCAACCCAATTTATGTTAGCTTTATTTTACCATGAAGCAGTTAACTGCATTCCTGCCATGATATAAGCCTATAAGTCTCCATGAGAGAGAGCATGGCATAGTTTTCCAATCCAGTTTATGTTATCCTTATTTTATCATGAAGCAGTTAACAGCAGTCCTGCCATGATATCAGCCTATAAGTCTACAAGAGAGAGAGAGAGCACAGCATAGTTTTCCAATCCAGTTGATAAGTTATATTTATCTATCATGAAGCAGTTAACAGTAGTCCTGCCATGATATCAGCCTATAAGTGTTAGGAGATTTTGAACATGATTCAGATTGGAATGAAATTAATATGAAAATAACTGATACACTTTTAAAAACTGCAACAAACATAGCTGGTAGAAAAAAGCAGCAATTGACTAATAAAATTTCTACTGAGACTAGAGAATTTATGAAGAAAAGAAGGAATATGAAGATATACAAAAATGATGTATTAAAAAGAATTGAATATCTCGAATTTTGTAAAATGGTATGGAAAAGAGTTGAAAATGATATAAGAAAGTATAACTTTGAAATAGCAAGGAAAGCTGTAGAAAAAAATAAAAGTCTCAAAAATGTTAAACAACATTTTGGTATTGGTAGGAAATTTATATCTGCAATAAGAAAAAAGATGGAGTTATTACTAAAAAGAGAGATGACATCCTCCTATATCTATTATATCTTCCGAATTGCCCAGAATTTTAAATGAAGAAGTGAGACATGCAATTAAGTGTATGAAAAAAGGAAAGGCTCCAGGAAATGATGGAATTATAATTGATATATTAAAAGAAGCAGGTGAAGAAATAGAAACAATTTTAGCAAAGTTATATACCAAATGTCTAAACGATAAAAATGAACTGGAAGATTGGAAGAATGCAGTAATAATATTAATATTTAAAAAAGGTGATAAAGAAGATATTAGAAATTACATACCTATCAGCCTTTACAGTTTTATATAAAATTTTTACCAAGATAATTACAACTCGTCTACAGAGAACTTTGGATTTTCACCAACCAAGAGAACAAGCTGGATTTAAAAGTGGTTTTAGTACAATAGATCATATCCAGGTATTGAGAGAAGTCATAGAAAGGACAAACGAATATGAGTTGTCATTATGTTTTGGATTTGTAGATTATGAAAAGGCATTCGATTCTATACACATTTCTTCAGTGATTAAAGCATTGGATCATCAAGGTATAGATCCAGGATATTGTCATATTTTAAAGAATATTTATAAAAATGCAACATCAACAATTAGATTACATAATGATACTGGAAAAATCAACATTGAGAAAGGTGTAAGACAAGGTGACTCCATATCTCCAAAACTCTTTACAGCAGTGCTGCAAGAAGTATTTTGTGGATTAAAATGGGAAACTAAAGGAGTGAAAGTAAATGGAGAGTATTTAAGTCATTTAGAATTCGCAGATGATGTAGTTGTTTTTGCAAATAATGCTTCAGAGCTGCAGGAAATGTTGCAGGAGTTAGCAAATGAAAGTAGAAAAGTAGGACTAAAGATAAATGTTAAAAAGACTAAAGTAATGTTTAATTGATTTGCTCAAAATATGAAAATGAAGATTGATTATGAAGAATTAGAAGAAGTTAACAGTTACAAATACCTTGGTCAGATTATTAATACAGATGGAAATATAATGGAGGAAATTAATCATAGAATTAAACTTGGTTGGAGTGCTTTTGGTAGAAATAACTTGATACTAAAAGGAAATATGCCTATGTGTTTGAAAAGGATGGTTTTTAACAAATGGGTTTTACCTTTTCTTACTTATGGATCTGAGACTTGGACACTTAATAGAAGATCAATGCAGAGACTTCAGACCACTCAAAGGAGTATGGAGAGATGTATGTTGGGAGTAACAAGAAGAGATCAAAAACCCAATGTATGGGTAAGACAACAAACAGGTGTTAATGACCTTATTGAAAAAATTAAAAGATTGAAATGGAGTTGGGCTGGACATATTGCTAGAGGAGATGATAATAGATGGACAATTGAAATTTTAAACTGGATTCCAAGAGATTTTAAAAGACCCAGAAAGAGACCACATGTGAAATGGATGGATGAAATAAGAAAATGTGCAGGGGTGTTGTGGAGAAGAGAAGCTAAAGATCGGAGAAGATGGATTAAACCTGCAGAGGATTGATAATGGTTGATGATGATGATGATATTATATTTTTGCTTTCATTTTTATCCTAGATACAGCAAATATTAATTCCCCCCCCCCATGTTTAATGCTTTTAAATTAGTGATCTGCTTTTAGAGCTAATTCTTCCCATAATAAAAATTTAATAATTTTATTGAACTATTTTTTTTCTTCACAAATTTACTAATTTTATTTCATCATTTTGATCTAACATTCCTTCGCCCTAATCTTTACAATAGAGATATTTTATGTATGATGGGACTAAGTCAATGTCAACAAATTGGTATCTAGATCAATCATCATCACACATTCATATGCTCTATACTCGTGTTCTTATGACCATAATAATATTTTTTATAATATTACCTTTCCAGCGAAGTTCTCAGCTGGCTGTGGAAATATTTATTAGATAATTTCATATACGCATTGCTTACACTTACAACATTCATAGATTTTATTTAAACCTTAAATTTAATATTTATTGACTTTATTACTCTTGGATCTAATTGATAAATTAAACTAAATCAACAAAACAATATTCAAGTACACCAATTGCACATACATTATCTGTATTCATCCTGACATCAAATTGAGTTTGCGACCCTGTATCCGACATTTATAAGTAATGCTGAATAATATCTATCTTTCATACATTCATAAAAAATATCAAACATTAACATGAGGCAGGCAGTGATCTGAATAAGAGAAAACCTTTTCACTAAGGTTGAGATATGCTAGGATTTTTATCGTTAGTCATACAAAGAGACTTAGGTGTACCTATTACTTCTGGCCATCAATAAAGAAATCATCTTACAGTGTATAGAATAATCAAGTGTGAAAAACTATTCCATTGTGTTTAAATACTTTATAAATATAGAATAAATATCTTAGTCAGCTATGACTTCACTAGCTTTGTGGAGACTCTTTGTCCATCCACATTATATACAGGTCGAAACATCAACTAGTACAAGTAAAACTTTCACATCTACAATATTCTTGCGAGTTAGTGCACTGGAACATGAGCCAACAATTTTTCCAAGCATTAATCAGCTTGTATCTGGCCTTAACTTTAATGATAATAATAATAAGAAATATTGGAAATGTGTATTAAATTTTTAAAACTGTTTCCATGCACTTTTATCGGATAATGATGATGTTTTATCCCAACAGTCACACACAATCTTTATAAACATAGCAATAGATCTAAGCATTTGACAATAACTTCTGATCTGATTCAAAACATTTCCCTTAATAATAATATCTCTCACTTTTTTTTATAAAAAAATGTAAAGCATTTAAAATAAGGCACATACAGAATGACTTGATATTAACTTCACCTACCCCCAAAATGATGATGATAATAAAAAGCACTTAAAATAAACACATACAAAAATGATCTGATATCAATATCTCTACCCCCAAAATAACAACAATTATAATTCTGTCATGAATTAATTTTAAATAGATATATATGATAAAACATAATGAAAGAAATTATTTTTCTTTTTCTTTTTTTTTCTAGATTAAATGTTCTACATAAATAGCAAATAATAAAATAAAAAATATATACTTTAAGAGTTCTTTGGAAGTGTCCTTCAAGTTTCTGGTTTCCATTTTTTCCTTTTCCTTTTCTTCCTTGATTTATTTGTATGAGCACATGAGTTTATGTAGAAAAAGTTATTGTGATAGAGTTTGATTTATATGCCATCAGATATACGTTTTTTATGCTGCTGAAAAGATTTCCACATTTTGATTTTATGTGTATTACAGCTGAACAGAACTTGTTTAAATTTCTAAAGATATAAGTCCACTTCTTGTTGTCCTTTTTTTTTAAATTTATTTAATATTCAAATTTAATGCTTTATATACAAGATCAAAATTTAGGTTTTCTTATTTTCTGTGGTTTAAATTTTACCATTTGCCAATTTGTCATCAATTAGTGCAAGACAATCATGACCGTTGATTAACTTCAGAAGATTAAATGTGTACCCAACATAAAAACTCAATCAAGAGACATTTTTCTTTTCTTCTTATAATATTAAATTTGGCAAAGTTGTTTCAAGAGACAAACAAATAATTTACACTAAACGATTTTTTTCTTTAATGATAATGTTTCTTTTAAACTTTATAGCAAAGTTTTTTCTATAAAACCAATGAGAGAGAACTTGCAAAAAAGAGATTCAGATAAAAGAGCCAGACCCCTTCACAAAACAGCAAAGATTTTATAGTGTCTGCTTCTTTCTCTCCTGCTTCCTCCATCATGACATTTTATTGCCCCTTGAGGTCTGGTCAGTCTGTTTTCTTAATTAATTGACTCTTGTTTCTTTTTCTTTCTGGTTATCTTAACCTTTTGCTTTTTCAAAAAAACCATCGCCAAATTCACATCTGCATTCCAACAGGTAATCACCAATTAATTTTACACTTAACAGGTAATCACCAATTAATCTTACACTTAAATTTCTTTGTCATATATATCACTTAAATCACTTTGGTAATTTACATGGGTAATATGACATGTGTGGAACCAACATTAATGAGTAAATAACAGAAAGGTCTCTCCCCCTTTTACTCTTTCCATTATAATAATAATAAAAAATAGATATAGCTGCCCAACTTCAAACCCAGAATTTTGAACTAAATTTTAGCTGTGAATAATAAACTATTAAAAAAAATGAACTAATTTCTTCTATAAGTATTTCCTCATGAGATATGACAAGGAATAATTATTATTTAATTGTGAATTTCATAATTAAAATCCACAACCAGATTAAATACAAACACACACTGTCACACATATACAATTCTTTAATTAAACTGATTTAATATTTTAATCCTTAATTATTATTACTATTATTTTTTATAATTTAATCTCATGCACTATTTATTTATAACTTATCAGTGTAAAACCATGACCATCCATTATCACTCTCCAAAGTGGTTTTATAAATCACACATCCTTCTTTTTTCACTCAACTATTAAATGATGTATAAATCTTGCCTTTCCAATAAAACATATCTTTAATACCAAATTGATCCATAAATTAATGTTAAATAAAACAATCTTTTGGTTAGAAATATTTTAATGACAAATGTTCAGATTGCCTACCAAGTAAAACATATGCACTCCCTATGAATATGGGTTCAAAACTAGTCTTTGCTAAAAATTTTGTTTAGCAAAGAAAAAAAAATACAAACTATGAGGACATTTTTTTTATTAAACCTTATCTTGCATAGTTAATTCAAAAAATGGAGTCTTGGGCAAACCCAAGGGCTACAATATATATATATATATTACTCTAAATTCGTAGCTCAACCAGACTAGTCTAAGGAAATAAACTCTAAAACTTATAAATGGTTTCACTGCTACAACCAGACTTCCAATAAAAATAAAAAGAAGAATTAAAAAATATACATATTATTAAAAATGTATGATTCTGAAGCTATTGACTTATTTAAGTTTTTTTAATACTAAAGGTGTGTGGGGGAAGGTAAGTGGAATGGAGGATGATGTTTACTTTTAAATATATTGTTATTTTGCTTTTTTTTTTTTTTTTTACATTTGATAAATCTGCTCAGTTAAACCATTGATAGTGTTATGGATTTTATTTTTGGGGTAGTCTGGTTGAATTGGAATTTTAATTATTCATTGAATAGTTTAGCTCTATAATTTTTAATATATATATATATATATATATAGTGTGACATTGCTTTTATGAGCTTGTTTTGACAAATATGTATTATAGGAAGTGTACCAATAGTTCAAACAAGTTCTTAGTTGATAAGTATGGTAAAAGAAAATATTTAAAATCTCTATCTGGAATGTTCTCATTCAAAGAACAATTGGTTTTGAGCTTTTGGCTCATTTAAGTGAGGATCTAGAATATTCAGACACTAGGTCTAAAATATCAACTCGAAACCCATCATTAATTTAATGTCACATTTAAATAGAAATTATGAAATTTTGGGACATGAAAAATGTCTTTAACTCCAGCTATCTAACTTAAATAGCTATCTGCATGCTTCTTTTATTATATATTTGTAAATACAAACTCATAAAAGCAATGTCACACCATATATGACTTGCTTTATTGATTATTATAATTTTACCTTTAAGAACTTGGTAATACTAAAACTATTAATATTTGGTATAACTGAATTTGGTTCATTCCTATATATCTGTTTGAGTTAGATAGCTGGAGTTAAAAATATTTTCATGTCTGAAAATTTCAGAGTTTCTATTTAAATGTTATATATTAAATAAGTGCTGGGCTTTGAGTTTATATTTTATATCTAGTGTCTAAATATTCTAGCTCCTCACCGAGGTGACCCAAAAGCTTGAAACCAATTGGTCTGGGGATGAGAAAGTTTCAGACAGAGATTTTAATTATTTTCTCTTTCTGCACTTATCAATTCAAAGTTTGTTTGAATTATCGGTATGCTCCCTATATATATATATATATATATATATATAGGGAGCATACCGATATATATATACCTTATGAATTGATACTAAATATATATATATATATATATATATATATTATTTAGTATCAATTCATAAGGTAATTTAAAAGCCAAAGACATAATTGAGAAGTTACGGGTTAGCAATATTTATAGATTATTCTAATAGTTTGGAGATTGGAAAAGAAAGGAGGTGGATTAAAAATTACGAAACTACTTTGGGGGAATGAAAATAGACAATCATAATTTTACAATAATAAGTTAAAATACAGAGCAAAACTCTCCATACAGTATTGCCACCTGTGCTAAGCAGAGTAATCAATGGATGCCAGAAGGCTTGTGCATAAAATGCCTATCTAATGCCTACTCATCCAATATCCCCAGACTAGTTTCTGGCTTGTGGCATTAGTCAGTGATGCTTAATGGTTTAAGTTAAAATACAATAATGAATAAAATCAAATTGTCATAGAAAAAAATCAAGAATTAATCAAAGTATTAAGCAATCAGTTTAACTAGAATTGTAGGTGTCTGCTGATGTGTGTATGTGTAGATTTAATTATGAGTTTTAATTATAGGGTTAATTATTGACTAGTAATTATCATGTGTTATCTCGTTGGAAAGCTACTTTAAAAATAATTATTTTTTTTAGATTATTCACTCATGGCAGCCAATTTCGAGTGAAGATTTTGGGTTTGAAGTTGGGTTTCTATGCATTTTTTTATTTAAAAAAGTTTTTTTTCATTTTATTCTTTCACTGAAATTTCCATGAGCGGGAAAATACTAAAGAAAACCATGTGATATTTGTGAAGTGGGAATGTACAATATTTAAAAAAAAAACGATAGGTTATCAACCAATTAAAATATAGACAAAAGTGGTTTGGCAAGTCAATCATTCAGAAAGGAATCCAGAGATTATAAAAGGTTAATCCACCTTTTAGTTGATTAGTCAAATATCACCGGTTATTTATCAGGTTCAATAGACAATTTTTCAATAAAAAATTGTAAGTTTGATATTATTTTTTTCTGTTCTGTTTCCTGAATAAGAAACTTCGTCAAATTTTATAATAGTTACAAAATGACTTGTGAGTAAATTTCAATATTAGGTACATCCTTTGTTCTCCAAAATTGACCAACTTCATGATTTTTCTTTCATCCAAATGTAACCAAGTTATTAGTGATCGGCAAGTAATGAAGCTTAAACTGCAGAAAAAATTTTGCTCAGGGAAAATCGATGAAACACTGTGTTCTATAAAAATTTCCTGCAAATTTAATTTTATTAAATTTAAAAGAGTTAGCTATTTGTATTATCCCAAATTTTGAAATAAAATAATTCTGATTTCTTAAAATAAAGTGGGAATGAATGCTAAAATACCATATAAAATATAAAATTATCGTAAATCGAATGAGAAATACATTTATAAATGGACTTGATTCCTTATACATGTCAAAACGTAAAAGCTGATTATATTCAATATGAAAATGCAATTAATGCAAAGAACCCAAAATGGATTCAGGACTGTAACCAAAAATGAAAATTTATTACATTCCATTATAAGGATTGATCATATATAAAATGGACTCCTTCAATACATGCCTTGGAAGAATAATTTGCAACTGAAAAGGACTTGAATTTTGTCTTAAAACTCGGAACATAAATGATGTATTAAGGAGTGCTTCAATGAAATAGACCAGAATTTCTCAAGGAATTATCTAATGTGATATGTGTGCACATGGAATAAAATCAAATAAAATAATACAAACTAAAAATTTAATGTAAGAATCTGCAATAAAATAGGGAAATTGAAAGAATGATCCAGGAAGACTGTATAAGTATAATTTTATTATTTGTGTTTAGTTTCTAATATTTAATCTAAAAAAATCATATATATATATCAGTTTAAAGTTAATATATTGTAACGGACAAGGGACGATCGAAGGCTACTCTTCCTTTTTATGAGTGAATAATGGAGAATTCTAATGATTCAAGATCGTCCACTTTCCACTACCTCAAGCAGAGAGAACATATGGACATACACGAGTCTATATCCGTATTTGACCAAATCTGTATTCTGTATGCTATACAGATATAGCACCAGATTATTTTTTCCCGACCAACCGTCTTTCGACTGCTGTAAGATCTGACAGAGTCACAGTGCTTGGATGATTTATAAATTTAACGGGATCAAATACTGCACCACCAACTTCCACATGTTAATTCAATAATCAAAAAAAATGAATAATAGTTTCCCCACCCTTAGACTAGACTACCCTTTTGGAGTGGCGAAGAATGAGACAAGGCAGGTTTAAATAAAATAATAGATTTAATAGAATAAATTAATCGTAAAAGAGATATAAAAAATAACACATTAACATTAAATGAAAAAACAGATTATAATCTATAGTGCTACAAAAAAGAATACATATAAAACTATTATAAATGATAGTACATTTATAAATTGTCAGTCTGGGTATTTATCAAAAAATTCAAGAATGTCTTTATCATTCACAAAAGGCATGTGGCCATTGTCTAATTAAACTATGTGCACATTGAAATATATAACAAAATAGTATGTATCTTTACCTAGGTTTTAGTCTCTGAATTTATCCGACGTCTTGCCGACCATCACGTGGATTTTCTCCACTTCTTTAGGAGGGACGGTTGCAGGTTAGATTTGGTTGTGTATAGCTTCTCAGTGTTTAAGGCATCAAGGATGAGGCATCAAGGACAAGGCAACTAAATGAATCCACCGGCAGGTGCAACGATGGCAGTTGTTATATTTTGGCCAGAACCATTAGTACAGTAAGTCCGGATCGACCAGCGATCACGATGGCCATAGCCAGCCATTTTAGATGAGGCACCGATGTTGAAAGTCATATTTGTTAACTATAGCGGTTGATTATCGGAGCGGTCTTTTACCACCCTCTCTACATGAAGTCTCTAGCTGTAATCTCTCTTGAAACTTTTTTTTAATTAAAAAATTCCACCAGCCTTTGTCCTTCTGATCCTTTGTTTTCACTTTCATTCACATTTTTTTATGATGCCTTCGGCCATATGTAGACTTGTTTTACCCAATCTAGTAGCACTATGTACATTTATTTATTTAAATATTTTTTTAATTTAATTACACAGATTTTAATACATGTTCTCTCTTTTTTTTTATTTAAGTTTAGACAAGCATTTATTATTGCTGTCTATTCAAATACACTCCATACATGCATTTTGTTTAACTTCAAATGTGTACTTTAAAACCCAGATCCTTATCTTTTGATTATGTTTAACTTGCTATGTTTTGCACGCTATTTAAGGTTTTTTAAACTTTACTTTCTTTCAAAATCAGATTTTAACTTGCATTTGATTTATATTTCTTTATCACTTTATTTTTTAACATACACTTCCAATATTTCTAATTTCATATTTTAATTTCACCAAAATCCGAACTTTGTAGGGCAAAAGATAAGAATCTTTTTGATTCTAATTCCCTCTCTTTTTTAATTAATTGAAACATTTCTTTGTTCTGTAAATTTTTCTAAGCTCGCTCTTTTTTCTTTATTTTATCAAACATGATATTTAATATTCTGTGAATGTTTAATATTTATATGTGTGACTGCAGTATGTGCAATCATCACATTACACCGTTCCCCTCCTTTAAAAAAATTTTTATGTAAAAAAAAAATTTACATTTATGCATCGAAAGCTAGATGCTCCCAACTATTGTTCAAACCTTTTAGATTTATACCTTCTTAATATGATTTAGTGATGAGGTTAATCTCTAGAGAGGCGACCAGGTAAATTACATCTCTTTCCTTGATGACCCAACCAGCATTGCCAAACCAATTTAATCTTGTCATTAGCATTACATGCATTTTATTTCTGCCTAATACTCGTATATACAGGTTCGAATCCACAGGATATCTCTGTGACCTGATTAAACCTGTTCATACATCACATCCTCCAAATGATAAACCCCTAGGTGTGAACTGTGGACACTATTACCGAAGTGGGTTGGGAGGCTGGCATGTTTCTGTCCAGCTCATCCATGAGCTCAGTTTATTTTCTGATAGCTCTTAATTTATACAAGGGGTTATTTTCCCCATCAATTGGTCTCTAAACCACTGACTCACAATATCTGTCCAATAACTAACTGGAAATCTTAATCCAGTGAGTCATTATGAGAATGGGATCTCTGTCCCTGTGTTCTCTGTATGATAAGATTTGGCACACTGCAGAACATACATGAATGAATAACGAAGAAGGCATAACCAACTACTGTTCAGACCCATCTACCAATATCTAAACCTACATGCCTTCAGTCTCAATCTATGACCTCACACTCATATTTATCTTATGCTTTCTTATTTTATCATGATGTCCTTCATCCCTTTTTCCACTTATTGGCTCATCATTTCTTTTTTTATCAGGATCCATATTACAGTCTGTTCTCCATGACTTGTGGTCCATTTCCATTTCCAATTTTATTATCAGTGAAGCTTTCCTTTATTTGTGACTGCCCTTAAGTTTTATCTGGTGGTTGTCTTTCTCTATTGACATCACTCTGCCTCCTCTGGGATTCGAATTTTTATCCCTAAGTTCTCAGTCTTCTCTCCATTTGTATGGCCACTTCCATTCAGTCTTACATCTAGATTGTTTATCTTCCTGCCCTCTTGGATTCCACTCTGTCAAATCTCTTCTGTTTTCTTTCCATCATCCTTTACTAGGATCCCAACCATTTTTAATTTCAGGTGGTTCTTTTGGAGGTGGTCTACATGCATATTCCTTGTCTGTATCTCCTCCAGTGGCTCTTGACTCAATTAATTCTATCCCGGTATACGCGCTGTTACCAGCTGCTTTACTTATCCTCTTTTCAACTTTTGTATTTAACCCTGCTACTACCTTTGCCACCTGACTTAAATTCTCCTGTATGCTCACCATCATCATTCTATGATCCTCCACTCTAACTACCTCCACCTCTTCATCTAACTGTCTTATCTCCCTTTCTGGTCGCCCTATGTCCTTTTCCCAATCAAATTCTGCTGACTTTCTACCTCTATCCTCAACTATTTCTGATTCCTCATATGCACATGGCCCCATACTCCTTTGTTCATCCCTCTTAATCTCTTAGTGAAATCCATCCATGTGTCATTAGCCTTTGATTGCTGGATGACCTCATTTTTTATTTCTTCCCTGACTTCAGCCCATCTTTTCTGGCGGTCTATCTCTACCTTTACCCTCCATTCTTCTATCCTTCTCTCTTGTCTGTCCACAAATTCTTTCATGAATTGCTCTTGCTCCATCCTCATTTACTTTAACATATCCATGATATTAATATACGCTATTGTATCTTTTACTTTCATCTCCTCTTCATTCCCTTCTTTTACTTCCTTTCCTTGAAGTTCCATTTTGGCTTGAGCCCTTGTTCACATAAATATGATTTTTTATTTAACACTCCTTTATATATGGACTGATTACTACTACTATTGATTTCTTCTGGCTAGACTTATACACAACTTCTTTCGACTGACTTTATGTTTTTTCACTTTGATTAACTTTTAATTTTTTAGTTGTCTATCGATCAGCATTCAGATCGCTAGCCAACCCAAACATCCGTACTCTGGTTCATCTTCTTATTTGCCTGCCTTAGTTTCGCCCGACTGCCTGTCCACCTTGATGATTGTCCTCTATTTTCCCTCTTCATCTACCTCTGACCCCTATACTTCAATTAAATGATGCACTATATATTCTTTTACATTTAACTTACTTAAATATTATGCTTGTTCTTCTGTTAACGATGTACATTATAAATTCGTTTTATTTGACTGTGTCTCCAACATTACCCTTCCGATATATATTTTTTTACTCCTATGTTTATAAAATTCGGCCACTTAAGGTTACTGCTGTTTTAAACAAGATCACACACACACACACACACATATATATATATATATATACTTCTCTTACACATGCGACTATTCTAGAATCACACATATATATTTTTCTCCCACTTAACTAAAATACGCGACAATATTTATAGTTTCTTCAATTTAAATTATACACGCGAATTCCCTTTATCATTAAAATATTTTATTTTTCGCTTAACTGGGACCATTATTATTTATTCACATATATATATATTTCTTCATTTAACTTAGTTTCGACTATTTTAACCATTTAACCTTTATAACTACAACATTACTGAACCTGTTTCACTAATTCTAACTTAACTATTTTATGTTTTCGTTAATTAATTACATCCCGATAATCTATATTCGATCGCTATAATTATTACATTTTATTATATGACTATGACCATACACATATTTATCTATTCTTTAACTTTGCTGGCTATGCGACTATTTTTTTTCTTATTATTTATCATAAACTTTCATGAAACTTTGTTTTATTCTCTTTCTTTTTTTTCTTAAAAAACGATTTATACTACATTACAGCAATCATTTGATATGATCAGTTCTTTGTTCATTACAACTTGTGTAAGTATTCTTGTCTCAGATTATCCCTCACTACGCATTTCAAAACTTTCGTAATACTAACAAAAAAAAAATTCCCCCTCTTTCTATTCTTTGTACACTTTTGACGTGAAACGCTCGTATAGAGTATCATAAAATAAAAATTATCCCCTTCATCTTCGCTTCTAGCCACTTTAACTTACACCGCTAATTTTATATGTTTGAAACACATATATTAAAACAATTTTTATTTTAGAAAATATTTATGTTATCTTATAAAATCATTTAACACATGATCATTAATTGTGCAGCAATAGAAATCCCGCAACTGGCCCCCAAAATAAGTAACGGACACGGGACGATCGAAGGCTACTCTTCCCTTTTATGAGTGCAGATTGTCCACTTTCCGCTACCTCAAGCAGAGAGAACATACGGACATACACGAGTCTATATCCATATTTGACCAAATATGTATGCTATACGGATATAGCACCAAATTATTTTTCCCGACCAACCATCTCTCGACTGCTGTAAGATCTGACAGAGTCACAGTGATTGGATGATTTATAAATTTAATGAGATCAAATACTGCACCACCAACTTCCATGTGTTAATTCAATAATAAAAAAAATGAATAATAGTTTTCCCACCCTTAGACTAGATTTCCCTTTTGGAGTGGCGAAGAACGAGACAAGGCAGGTTTAAATAAAATAATAGATTTAATAGAATTAATAAATCATAAAAGAGATGTATAAAAAAATCACATTAACATTAAATGAAAAAACAGATTATAATCTAAAGTGCTACAAGAAAAGAATACATATAAAACTATTATAAATGATGGTACATTTATAAATCGTCAGTCTGGGTATTTATCAAAAAATTCAAGAATGTCTTTATCATTCACAAAAGGCATGTGGCCATTGTCTAATTAAACTATGTGCACATTGAAATATATAACAAAATAGTATGTATCTTTACCTAGGTTTTAGTCTCTGAATTTATCCGATGTCTTGCCAACCATTACGTGGATTTTTTCCACTTCTTTAGGAGGGACAGTGACAGGTTAGATTTGGTTGTGTGTAGCTTCTCAGTGTTTAAGGCATCAAGGACAAGGCAACTAAATGAATCCACTGGCAGGCGCTACGATGGCAGTTGTTATATCTTGGCCAGAACCATTAGTACAGTAAGTCCGGATTGACCAGTGATCACGATGGTTTTAGCCAGCCATTCTAGATGAGGCACCGATGTCGAAAGTCATATTTGTTAGCTATAGTGGTTGATTATTGGAGCTGTTTTTACCACCCTCTTGACACAAAGTCTCTAGCTCTAATCTCTCTTGAAACTTTTTTTAATTAAAAAATTCCACCAGCCTTTGTCCTTCCGATCCTTTGTTTTCACTTTCATTCACACCTTTCTTCGATGCCTTCGGCCATATGTAAATTTGTTTTACCCAATCTAGTAGCATTATGTGAATTTATTTATTTAAATATTTTTTTTATTTAATTACACAGATTTTAATACATGTTCTTCTCTCTTTTTTTTATTTAAGTTTAGACAAGCATTTATTATTGCTGTCTATATTCTGCTTCAAATACACTCCATACACGCATTTCGTTTATCATCAAATGTGTACTTTAAAACCCAGATCCTTATTTTTTGATTATGTTTAACTTTCTATGTTTTGCACACTATTTAAGGTTTTTTAAACTTTACTTGCTTTCAAAATCAGATTTTAACTGGCATTTGATTTATATTTCTTTATCACTTTATTTTTTAGCATACACTTCCAATATTTCTAATTTCATATTTTAATTTCACCAAAATCCAAACTTTGGAGGGCAAAAGATAAGAATCTTTTTGATTCTAATTCCTTCTCTTTTTTAATTAATTGAAACATTTCTTTGTTCTGTAAATTTTTCTAAGCTTGCTCTTTTTTCTTTATTTTATCAAACATGATATTTAATATTCTGTGAATGTTTAATATTTATATGTGTGACCGCAGTATGTGCGATCATCACAATATGTTATGAATTTTTTTGAGTAGATAAGTTAATCTCAAATAATTTTTATGTGCCTTATTTTCAATATTAATTTGTTGCTTTACATTTTTTATAAAGCGAGTGAGGTATATTGTTAAATAAAATGTTTTGAATCAGATCAGGTATTATCAGCAAATACTTAGGCTTAATGATATGTTTTATAAAGATTGGGTGAAGGTTGTGATAAAAGTAGAGAAAGAAGGTTTTAAAAGTTAATACGCATTTCTTCTTCTTCTTCTTCTTCTTTTTCTTCTTCTTCTTTTTCCTCTTCTTCTTCTTCTTCTTCTTCTTCTTCTTCTTCTTCTTCTTCTTCTTCTTCTTCTTCTTCTTCTTCTTCTTCTTCTTCTTCTTCTTCTTCTTCTTCTTCTTCTTCTTCTTCTTCTTCTTCTTCTTCTTCTTCTTCTTCTTCTTCTTCTTTTTCTTCTTCTTCTTCTTCTTCTTCTTCCTCTTCTTCTTCTTCTTCTTCTTCTTCTTCTTCTTCTTCTTCTTCTTCTTCTTCTTCTTCTTCTTCATTATTATTATTATTATTATTATTATTATTATTATTATTATTATTGTTGTTGTTGTTGTTGTTGTTGTTGTAAAGTTAAAGTGAGTTAGATATAAGCTAATTAAGGCTTGAAAAAACTGTTAGCTAATGTTTTAGTATACTATTTCATGAGAGGAGTGAACATGTGAAATTTTACTTGTACAAATTGGTGTTAGACCCTTGTACATGTGGATGAACAAAGAATCCCCACCAAGCTAGTGTAGTTGTAGTTTAACTCGCTCATTAAGATTTTTATTCCAATTTTATAAAGTATTTAAATGCATTGGAAGAGTTTTCTATTTGGTTATTTTCTACACCATAAGATGATTTCTTTATTGATGGCCAGAGGGTGTTAGGTATACCCATGACTCCCTGTATGACTAGGGATAAATTGTAGCATACTGCAACCTTAATGAAAAGGTATTTTCTCTTATTTGGGTCACTGCCTTCCCTCATATTAATGTTGACATTCCTTACGGGTGTATGAATTCACATACAATAAAGTATTAGTTTTAAATATTGGTATAGGATCATAAAATTCATTTGTTGTCAGGATAATTGCAGATAGTATATGTGCGATTATTATACTGAAGCATTGCTTTATTTAAATGTTTTAATGAATTAAAAAAAGTCAAGAATAATAACAAAATTAAACATTAAACTTAAGAGTTAAATAAGACACGAGAATATAGTAAGCAGTGCATATATAAAATCATGACAAATTACAGTTTTTCAATGTATTCAATTTTCTGGCATATCTTCCTAGTGGAAACAGTTGATATTGCATTTCTTTTGGATAAAGTTAATATAATTTTTTTTTAAATAATCATGTTTTAAATTTCTTATAAAACCCATGTTCAAGTTCACTATAATATACACTTTTAGAGGGTCTTAGATTGTTGATTTATTTTACATGTTCCATTCGACAAAGGTATGGAGTTACAATAATGGACCCAATACACTTTGAAGTTGTACGTTAAAGGATGTTAAATATTAAAATACAAACTAACTCAAACACAGAGCATAAAATTTTAAATAAGCAAACGATCTTAAATTTTGCTAAAAAGTAACAAATTTACAAACTTTTTTAAAGACAAACTAAACATTAGATTTTAATCTTTAAATCACCCTTCCAAAATATAAATGAAAATAAAGTTACTGTTAACACTAACTGAAATAATCATACAAATATCTAAACCTTTTATACAATTATAAGTATTCAGTAACGTCCTCTGTTTAAAAGACTGTATCTCAATAATAGCGAACTTCAAAATGATACACTTTGAAGTTGTATATTAAAGAATGATAAATATTCAAATTCAAACTAACTCAAACACAGAGCATGAAATTTTAAATAAGCAAATGATCTTATATTCTGCTAATAAACTAACAAGTTTACAAACTTTTTTAAACACAAAGACGTCAGTGACAGCTGCTTTACAAGCATTTGTTTTGGGTTAGCGGGTTCACTTCCCGGCTGATGCCATGACACATGAGAAAAAAAAACATTAGATTTTAATATTTAAATCACCCTCCCAATCTTTAAATGAAAATAAAATACTGAATATTTGAAATGTTAGCAAAATTTAAGATTGTTTGCTTATTTAAAATTTCATGCTCTGTGTTTGAGTTGGTTTGTATTTCAACATTTAACATACTTTACCTTACAACTTCAAAGTGTATCATTTCAAAGTTTGCTATTATTGAGATATAGACTTTTAAACAGAGGGTGTTATTGAATATTTGTTATTGTATAATGGTTTAGATATTTGTATGATTATTTGAGTTAGTGTTAATGGTAACTTTATTTTCATATATATATATATATATATATATATATATATATATATATTGTAACGGAAACATGATGACCGAAGGCACTTCCCTTTTATTTATGTATAATACAGATTCTTAAACTCAAATCATTCACCTTCCATTACCGCAAGCAAAGAGAACATACGGACATAAACAATTCTATATCCATACTTGATTGAACCTGTGACCATACAGATATTTCCCCAAGTTATCTTACCTGGTCAAATGTCTCTTGACTGCTGTAATTATTAAATTACAGTGCTTGGATAATTTATAAATTAAATGGGATCAAGAATACTGCATCATTGGCCTCACGTGTTACTTAGAGCTCAAAATGGAGGAATAATTATAACCCAAATCCCTCTGGATATATTAACTGTCTGGTATGGCAAAGAACGAGACGAAACAGATAAAGTAATTAAGGAATGTTTAATATAATAAATAAACAACAAAAAAAAGAAATCAATTGAAATATTTACATAAAATAAAAAAAATCATTGGATATAATGCTACGATTAAATGTATGGTTTAAATCCTACAAATGATTATAATCTACGAAAATAAATTATCCATTTATAGTCATCATTTTAAATCTTAGAAAGAGTTTAATTATTGTCTATATCATTAATATCTGGAATTTGCAATTGCTTTAAATCAAAAGTATGTGCACATATGTTCTATATAGGTGTGATATGTAATTTATCTAGGTTTTTCTTTGTGTCCAATATGAGTTAAGGTACTGCTGACCGTCACGTGAAATTTTTTCACTTTTTTATCAGGGAATGGTCGATCTTAGATTGGACTTGGTTTGTGGAATTTCTTCTTATTTGTAGTGACTTCTCCATTTTAGAACATCAAGGGCATGGCAGGGGAATTATCAGGCAGGCACTACATCAGCAGTTGTTACATGGCGAAGGTGACCATTCGAGCATGGTAAGTCTGAATCAGCCAGCGATTGTGATGGCCCTTAGCCACACATTCTTGAAGCTTCATTTATGATGTAAATAATTTCCTGTTCATACAGTGTTCAGTTTCTAAGTTGAGGTCCTTCCACTTATATTCTGGATTTTTTCTTTTAAAAATTTAAAGGATTTTTATGTCTGCTTTCTACTCTATTCTAATCTCCTTATTATCAGAGCAGTGTCCTCACTGAATGCTCTATGTGAACTGTCCATTTTGAATTAATTTAATTTCTTTTTTTCAAATTCTTTCATTATCTTGCTCTTTTTGTTTGTAGCTTTCCATTCACACATTTCACTCTAAGACGCCTTCAGAAACTTATACAAATTTACTTTTTCATACAATTTCGTAGCCATATTTTACATTTATTTTTTATTTGTTTTCTTTTCCTTTTAATAAAATAAATGTTTAATAAAATTATTTTCATTTGAAATGCATTAAACATTGCTGTCTTTATACATACTTTCACACATGCATTTCGTTTTTTTCGTCAAAATGTGTACTTTTATGGAATAGATTTTTATCTTTTGTCATGTTTTAAATTCTATTTTAATCTTATTTAAACTCCTCAAATTTTTACCTTCTTTTTATAAATCATTTTTTAGTTCCTATTTCATTCATATTTCCTTTCTCACTTTTGATTTTAAGCCAAATATACGATTTCAATATTTTCTAACTTTACCTCTTATATTTTCAAAATATACACTTTGGAGAGTAAAAGATAAGAATCTTGTTCAATTCCATTACCCTCTTTTTTATTCATCACGGTAATAAATTATGATCTTATCTTTCTTCATCGGTTAGATTCTTTTATTTATTTATTTTTTATTTCAAAAAGAAAACTACAATATTTAATATTGTTTAATATTAAATATATACATGTGGGATCGCAGTGTGTGTGACCATCACAATATATATATATATATATATATATATATATTGTGATATATATATATATATATATATATATATCAACTTTAATTGTCCAGTTAAAATATGTGAAATTTCTACTGAATGTTTCCTTTGGCAGAATGTCTCAGTTGGTTAGAGTGTTACTTTAAAACTCAATATTCAAGATTATAGGAATCCAGTTTCAATATTCATTCTAATATTCTCACTGGTTAAGTCAGCAACACCTGAAGAAAAGAGAACAATAATAACTCTCAAAATGTTTGCCATATACTAACCTGTATGCTATTACCAACAGTTGGATGTTTTTGAAATATTTAATTAAAGTTATTTTTTTTAAAGATATTCAATATTTATATTAGATGATTAAAATAGTCCAATAAATAAATACAGCTAAAATACCATTATTACAAACCTTTTGGACAGCATAAAATGTAATATAGTTTTACATTTTCATTTATTGTGCTAATATTAAAAAAATAAAATGATACAGATATTTTTTATATTAAATGTTTTCATTGACTATGCACTAAAAAGAAATAAAATAATTGTTTCTTCAACCAGAATTGGAGTTTTTAAATTTACTTTGAAATAAAAGCATGGGAGATTCAAAAATTAATTAAGTCAATACCTGTTATTTATAACAGGGGATTGACTTAATTAATTTCTAGAGCCCTCAAATTTTTATTTCAATTTAAATCTAAAAACTTCATTTATCTTTGGAGAAACAATTATTTTATTCTATTTTAGTGCACAATCAATGAAAAACATTTATTATAAAAAATTTCTCTGTTGTTTTAAAATATAATTTGGAAGTTATTAATGAGACATCCTTATGGTGTCAAAACTTATTACAATTATGAGTTGGAGAATACATTTATAATAGCATGTAATTTGAAATTAGTTTATATTTGAAATAAATATTAACAGAGAAATCAGGATAAATTTTTGATTAAATTTTGGGTAGTATTGATAATTTAAAAAGGTTTATTTTTTATGTGCATTTATGTTCTTTTCTGTCAGCTTTTATTTTTTGTATTGCTTCAGTACAATATTTTTATTTACAGGCTATCAAGGGCTAAATACTCCCAAAGGTATGTTATTACTTTAACATTCTGAATTTTAATTAATTTAATATTTGGAAAAAAATATTAAAATTCTAATTAATTTATTTAATTCATAATTATAAATAGGTTTATTTTATCTATTAATAATTTTGAGAGTAATTTGGTTATTCATTCATATTAACAAAATCGGACTATATATATATTGTAACAGTTATTGTTTGGTTATTTGTGTCTGTTTGGATTTATATATTTATTTATTTCAATTATATTTTATACTTATTATTCTTATTTATTATACTTTATTTTTTCAACTTTGATTCTTCCTTTCATTTATTTATTTCTTAATCAATTTTGCTAACCAAAATATCCTGGCTTAGCCTCCAACTGTAATGGATGTTGTTTATTTATTTATTTTACCAAAACTGTTACAATGCAAGCAAAGAGCAAATACAGATACAAATTTACTTCATATCTGTACCCTTGACCGAACCCCGAAGCAATACATACATATTATCTTGGTGTTATATTTCCCAGTCAAAATACTCTTTGCTGCTGAACAAAGCAAAACTATTTCCAAGAAATTTACAAATGTCCAGTGCTTGCTATTTATTTTTATATAATTGGGAGATTCTCACAAACAAGCAGCACATGAATACCTTTAAAAACAGCCTTACCCTTTAATCAATAAATTACAGTTTTCCCCCTGTTGTAGCTTGGTGATAATAGAATAATGCAAGTTTGAACACTTTTAATTAATGAATAATGTTTAATGGCAACCACACTGATATAAATACATAAAAGTAATAAACACACACATATATAAAAACTTTACACAATAAAATAATCATTTATATAAATATGTAGCTATAATAAAATAGGAAAGCATATCGAATATTAAAGTTATTTTAAAGCCCTATTGGGCAGAGTTCTAGATTTATAAAGATTGTTCCTTGTTTATTTATTTACGGACATTAAAAATTAAAATGCATGCATGCTTTTTACCTAGGTTTTCATTGTAGTTGTTTCCATGGGCATTTCCTTCGAGTGCTCTTTACCATCCAGTGGGAGATCATTCCTTTTTTTGTAGAGATGGTATGTCCTTTGCTGTCGGCTGGATTGATTTTCTCTCTCAGTTTGTGGGGTTATTTCTCATTCCAGTTTTTTACTTCTTGTTGATTCTTTAGGTAGATCTTAAGTTGTTCAGTCACAGAAGCGGCGGTCTCTCTAGCAGGTCAGGCATAGATCTTACATTGTGAGTCAGTGGTGAGATGGATTGAATACAAACCCACATCCCTTTAACGCCACTAGCTGCACACTTCTTTTATTTTCTTTTAGCTGTTGCTTCCTCAAAATCTCTACTCAGAATGATCAGATAATAATTGTAACTCTGGTCTTACTATCTTTCTTTTGTTCATTGTTTTTGTAAATTTTTAATTAATGTTTAGATTTCCAACGAATTCTTATCAACCTATTTGTTTAATTAGTGGCTGGAATGTAGGTTTTAATTCATTGAGCTGTAATTGTAAGTTTTTCCTTGTTATATATTTTTTTTGTCCAAGGAATTTAATTAGTCCAACAGACTTTAACACCTCTAATATATACGGTCATATTGTTTTCACATTACATATTACATTTAAATTTTACTTAAAAGTTTATAATTCATTTTCAAATTTATGTTTATAATTTATTTTGTTACAATATAGTTTTTTAAAAGAGAGAAAGAGACATATTTGTTTATGCACCCCCCTCCCCTTCTCTTACTATTACAAAATCCAAAGTAATTTCGACATTTGAATTTCAACTTGTTTTTTTTCTTTTCCTTCTTTTTTTTAATTTTAGAGTAGCTAACTTTTTACCTTTATTAATTTCTAGAAGCTAACTTATCTAAGTTTATTAATAAATATATACATGTGACGACGACTTTACGTGGTCGTCACATTACACTCCACCCACTTTTGAGAATTAAAATCGGGTCGAATCTTAGTCTGAGATGAGAGCTTATTTTAATTCCTTGATTTCAACCCTTACTTCTGCTTCTATTACATAATTGTCCACTCTATCATGAAGAGTGATGATGATGATGAGGATGACTGCATAGAGACAGCAGGTAAAACTACTCAATTCATTCCGATCAATTTTGGCTGATCAACAATTTAATCTCTACGCATATGAGACCATGGCATAACTTAACTCTTTACCAAAAAAAACATAAAAGGGTTTAAAGCATGTGAACAGCAGAATATTTCTACTGCCTGTTCATCTTGCGCAAACAACAAATTCTTATTTCTTTATTTATTTTATTTATTTCGAGACACTAATTCTTATTATGTAATGAGTCCAGGATTCTTACTGGTGCTTCATTTAAACATTTACCACTGAAAGCCACAAGAATCTACGGTTAGCAAAGACATGGCTGAATCAAGCACAAAATACGACCCAAACATAATGCATCCACATACACATATATGCCTCAATCTGCAACCTCATACACCTATTAGTGATATCTATCATTTAAGTATTATCACTATTGTTCATTTATTTTATTTTATTAATTATTAACTGGCTCTTTAATGAGCCTAAATGATTCTTATTTCTACTTTTACTTATTTGTTAATTATACCTGCATTTATAATTGACAGATTGTTATATGAATAAATTATTTTCAGATTTCTTTCCCTTTTTTTTTGTTATTACTTTTATTTACATTTGTCTTGCTGTTATTGCCTGCACATAAACACGCATTAAGTTTATGATTGATTTCACTCTGTGAACACTATTTATTATTATTATTATTATTATTATAGTAACCTTAATTATTTGTCATGAGATGATTTGCCCCACCTGTCATATGTTAAAAAAAAACAATTTTATTTTTTGTGATCCCATGACATTATCCATTTCATCAAACCAACATATCCATCCATTTATATTCTTTTGGTTTAGTTTTTATCTGGAGGCTTCTTATCATTCCTTTTACTGTACATATAGCCATTTGTGCTTTGAACTGGAGCACTGTTCCAATGTCCACTAGAGTAGGCTTGCTCATCTGGGTAATTTATATTTGAACCTCTTCCGGTCTGTTTGGACTTTTTGGCACTTTCTGATCTATCAGGAAATGCCTGGTTTCATTCCCAATAATTGTGCTGAGGATTTAACTGCATTCTCCCTATGTGCGGATCATTGGGCTGGGGTTTAAATCCCTGATCCTCCACCTTGTAATTAGGCCTAGTGCTGTCAAATGCATTCAAAAACTCAGCAACCTGCTCGACTGTCTTTCTTTCTGTGCCTATGAGCATCTGTTCTACATTATGGGGAAAATTGTGCCTTGTTATTCTGATGATTTTCTCATTTTCATCAGCTATATTCTCTAATTTCTCATCTTGTTCTGTTTTCAATTTTTCTATTTCTTGACCTAACATTTCCAGCTTATCCCTTCCATACTCTATCTCATCATTTACTTTCAACCCAATGTCATGTTTTACTTTAGCCCACTCTCCCAGAAGGCACTGCTCTATTTTCTCCATTAATTCCTCCTGGTGATCCAACCTTTCATTTGTAACCTTCACCTGGTATGAGGTTTGTTCATATTTTTCATTCACTTCTTCAACCTTTTGGCTAAAATTTTTACTTAGTCATTCATCCCACTCTTCTATCTTCCTACTATTTCTTTCATCTCTTTCCCCCATTTCGATAACCAACTGTTGCTGGCTTTCCATTATTTTTGTGAGCATATCCATTATACTATGGCTTTCTATTTTATTTTTATCATCAACCGTTGTCTCTATTCCCTTGCTAATTTCTATATCCCCTTCACTAGCTATTTCTCCAGACGGTTCCATTTGTTCTTCAGAGGGTTTTCCTATTTCACCCACTAGAATGTCCATTTTAGTTTTTGATCTCATGTGCATCAAATCTGTCTAACACACACACACACACTAACCACTTATATTTTATTCTACAGATTTATTATTCTAACTCTCTCCTTATAGGATTATCTTACATTGCTGACTTTATATTTCACTGACACTAGATACGTTTGTTCAACTCTCCCCGTCCCACTCATTAATCATCACTCACCCATGCCTGCCTTCAAGACCCCTCCGCAACTGTCTCCGATTTACAACCTAACTTCCCAAAATATATCACATTCTCTTTTTTTCCTTTCTTTTTTTTTATTTTATTTATTTCTTGCTTTTGTCTACCACCAAGCTATTTTCTGATTTGTTTATTAATTATTGCATAAAGCAATTCATTTTGTTATACTCAAATTCAAATGGGCTGATCTTTTAAATGTGAAAATATCTCGGACTGGCCCCTAATTGTAATGGTTACTGTTTGGTTATTTGTGTCTGTTTGGATTTATAAATTTATTTATTTCATTTATATTTTATACTTATTATTCTTATTTATTATACTTTATTTTTTTCAACATTGATTCTTCCTTTCATTTATTTATTTCTTAATCAATTTTGCTAACCAAAATATCCTGGCTTAGCCTCCAACTGTAATGGATATTGTTTATTTATTTATTTAACCAACACAATTACAATGCAAGCAGAGAGCAAATACAGATACAAAATTACTTCATATCTGTACCCTTGACCGAACCCCGAGGCAATACATACATATTATCTTGGTGTTATATTCCCCAGTCAAAATACTCTTGGCTGCAGAACAAAGCAAAACTATTTCCAAGAAATTTACAAATGTCCAGTGCTTGCTATTTATTTTTATATAATTGGGAGATTCACACAAACAAGCACCACATGAATACCTTTAAAAACAGCCTTACTTTTTAATCAATAAATTGCAGTCCATCCCCCCCGTCGTAGCTTGGTGATAATAGAATAACGCAAGTTTAAACACTTTTAAATAATGTTTAATGGAAACCACACTGATATAAATACATAAAAGTAATAAACACACACATATATAAAAATTTACACAATAAAATACACATTTATATAAATATGTAGCTATAATAAAATAGGGAAAACATATCAAATATTAAAGTTATTTTGAAGCCCTATTGGGCAGAGTTCTAGATTTATAAAGATTGTTCCTTGTTTATTTATTTACGAACATTAAAAATTAAAATGCATGCATGCTTTTTACCTAGGTTTTCATTGTAGTTGTTTCCATGGACATTTCCTTTGAGTGCTCTTTACCATCCAGTGGGAGATCATCCCTTTTTTTGTAGAGATGGTATGTCCTTCACTGTCGGCTGGATTGATTTTCCCTCTCAGTTTGTGGGGTTATTTCTCGTTCCAGTTTTTTACTTCTTGTTGATTCTTTGGGTAGATCTTAAGTTGTTCAGTCACAAAAGTGGTGGTCTCTCTAGCAAGTCAGGCATAGATCTTACATTGTGAGTCAGTGGTGAGATGGATTGAATATGAACCCACGTCACTTTAACGCCACTAGCCACACACTTCTTTCATTTTCTTTTAGCTGTTGCTTCCTCAAAATCTCTACTCAGAATGATCAGATAATAATTGTAACTCTGTTCTTAATATCTTTCTATGTTCATTGTTTTTGTAAATTTTAAATTAATGTTTAGAATTCCAATGAATTCTTATCAACCTATTTGTTTAATTAGTGGCTGGAATGTAGGTTTTAATTCATTGAGCTGTAATTATATGTTTTTCCTTGTTATACATTTTCTTTGTCCAAGGAATTTAATTAGTCCAACTGACTTTAACACCTCTAATATATACGGTCATATTGTTTTTACATTACATATTACATTTAAATTTTACTTAAAAGTTTACAATTCATTTTCAAATTTATGTTTATAATTTATTTTAATTTGTTACAATATAGTTTTTTAAAAGAGAGAAAGAGACGCTTTTCTTTTATGCACCCCCTCCCCTTCTCTTACTATTACAAAATCCAAAGTAATATCAACATTTGAATTTCAACTTGTTTTTCTTTCTTTTCCTTCCTTTTTTTTAATTTTAGAGTAGCTAACTTTTTTACCTTTATTAATTTTTAGAAGCTAACTTATCTAAGTTTATTAATAAATAGATACTTGTGACGACGACTTTACGTGGTCGTCACAATATATATATATAATGAAAAATATTTTATACAAATATATTATTTTTATATATCTTTATCATTATTAACCCTTTTCCCGCGCTCGACGAGACTCCTCGTCGACATCTAAAATCACTCTAACTTAGTTCGTTTTTATACAATAAAATTCGTTAAATACGTATTTAATTCGTTTTTAAAAGTTCTGTACGATGGTGACATCTTCCGATTTATTTTAGAAGTAAAAAATAAAAAAAAACGCATTTTAAACCTAAACAAAGAAGGAACATTATTTGTGATTGGTTCTTAGCATGCTCTCAGCCGAAAAAGACATTCTGATTGGCTGGAAAGAACAAAGAAACTGCCTGATCAAAGAAAATAAAGAAAAACGCTGAGATTTTCATTTCGAATACGATTTAAATTATTATTAAATAATATTTATGGAAATTAAACATAATTTTCAGAGAGAATAATAAAAAAACAAAATTATTTTCGAAAAATATTGAAGATTTAAGTAAATATATTGAAGATGTAGTAAAAAGAAATATTTACTTTTCTATAACGTAAAAGTCGATCTTTTTGTTTACATTATAACTTTTATGTTGCCGATATAGAATATCTTAGAATAAATAAATAGCAATTTATTTTTGAAAGAACTTTCGTTTTCTTCATGACCTGAAAAATTAATTATATACTTTTTATAAACGTATCTGAGTTGAATTTAATATTATAGACGAATATGTTTTAACAATAGGCTTTGTCTTCAGTTTGTGAGTTGGCCAATTAAAAGATTTGATTTTTATCTCATACAACCAATGATTTAATTAGCGGTTTAAGGGTTAATATATTTTGTGATTGCAAGAGTGTTAATGTATGTTAGCATATCTACAAAATCAAAAAAGTGTATTTATTTGTTATTTAGTTGATGATGTGGCATATATGTATATAAACGAAAATAAGTTGGATGATACAAATTAAAATAAATTCAAACAAGTTTTTCTTCAAATTTTACTCTTATCTTGAACTCATTTGTAAATAAATTAGACAAGTTATATTTATTACATATATATACTTAATCAAACCAGATATGTATTAATTAATTATGCATTAGATGGCCAATAGTTATATACACATCTGCTAACTTAATTTTCGGAATAGAGTGATACCATGCAATCTTTTTCATAGATTTATAGATTCAATAAGAATCAGATCTATGGGTATAAATAGTTCAACACCGACAGCTATTAATAATTATCCATGCTAAGAATAAAATGCCGATGTATTACCCGCATCTAAATTAATTAAATATGTTTAAGGAAAATGACTTTTTTATTCATTTCATAATGGATTGTTTTTGTAGCATAAAAACATATGCGGTGATATACCTATATATTAATGTTAATAATGTTGTTTGACTGTATCTGCAATACTGTGTAGTACATGGTATAGTTTGTCTACATTCTTTTATTGCTTTCTGAAATACTTCATTGGTCAATCCTTAAATACTGGAGGTTCCCAGAGTGAAATTTCCTAAATGGGCAAACTAAAGAAATAGACATAAGCTACTGAAGCATGCTTTATTCCTGAACTTGGCTCACACTAATGCTTTCAAAATGATTGGGTGTCTGCAACCATTGAAGTGGATCTCCTTTCAAAGAGAATACTTTTGCCAAAAGGAATGGGACTTACTCTGAACTATGTGATGGTTTGAATATCTCCAGTCTCATTGTTTCACCACACACACATGCACTCATGCATCTCTTGGCATATAAAAGTATGTTGTTGTCCTGTAAAAAATGCTACCATGCCAGATTCTGTAGATGGCTGTTGCCACAATTTGAATGGCTTGGTTTTGCAATCAGCCATTTAATTTGTCACAGATTGCTTGGGCATACCCTTTCCAAATTTTTTGAAGGTCACACATTGAGTAGGGAAGCATGGTATGGGTTCACAATTTATGGAAGTAATAGTAGATCAGATGATGTGTTTGCTAATTATTTAGATATACATATTTGAAGAGTTGTAGTAGGCTGATGTTGAGATACCCTCACACAATACAGTAGTGAACTTTGAACTGTAGCATTTTGATAAAGTGTGTAACAAAAAGCATCAGGCCAGCTACCAGAACAGCATGTAAAATGGCCACTGGTGTTCCATGTAACTGGCAATTTATGTATTTTTGCATATAAATAATGTTATCAAGTTGTAGACATGAGCTAATTGAACATTACTGATTAATCTAATATCTCTTATCAAAATAATAAATTCAACTTCAATTGATATATATATATATATCTTTGTTTATTAGTGATATAACCTCTGAATATTTACATTCTATTGTTTAAAATGTTAAAGAAATGAGACCATAGTCAAAACAAAAAGCTTATTTTGTTATCATTTTGAAAAATGTTATTTGGGTTATGTAAAATCAACAAAATCTTCATTATTTGTCTTTTTAAAAAAAAAAAAAAAACAACAACATCTGAATAGATATTTATTTATTTATTTTATATATAATGAATTATGCTTTAAAAGTTTAAATTGTTTCAATATTTATAACAAAATTGCAATATTTTTATATTCGTTATTATAATTGGACTGATTATGTAGACACTAAACTTATAAACAGGTTCAAGGTATATTTGCATTGTCCGATAATATAACATTCCATTTTTAAAATAAAGTATTCCATTAAAAATAAATTATTAATAATTTATTTTATTGATTTGCAGTAATTATTGCCAAAATTATTGCATTAATACTATCTAGAATTGTCATAAAATTGCAAATAAAGACATGTTTTGTTTATTCAAACTATTTTGTCTAAACAATATAGTAAAATGGTGACAACAGAAAAATGTCACTCTACAAACCAGAAAGTTGGCTAGACAGTTAGATGTTTGAGCTAAACCTTTGTTATCTTTACCAAATTTTTGATTTTCCTGCCATCTATGAAATATTTTTAAACATTTTTTCAATATCAAACTTGCATAAATTCTGATTAGAGAGTGAATTATTGAAAAATATGAGAATAATTGAACCTACAATTGACCTAATAATATGGAATTATGATTTCAATAAAAATAATAACAAAGTAAATTATTTGTGTCAGGTTAATTTTGTCCTAAATATCAACGGTATTCAAATGATAACAAAAAAAAAAAAAACGTTATTTAGAATTAAAATTTAATTATTTTAGGAAAATATCAACAACTTATAAACAAATATTTTTTTTCTTCATCAATATTTTAGGAGAATTTTGCACAAATTCTGAATGAAGTACACGTTTTTTCTTCAAAGTACACATTTTTTTTTCTAAAAAATGTTTTTTTTTTCTTTATTTGTCTTTTTATACTGTTTATTATTAGCGTATATAGGCACAATAGTTTTAACCAAAATATTAACATTAAAAGTGTTTCCAAGTATAATTTCTCACTAAGATATTAATATTTTCAAATTTATTGACCTAAATGGATTTGAGAAATGAAATAATTTCTTGTAGATTGCTATTCTACCAGAAGAAACTGCATTAGTCTATACCTTAACATTTAAATGTTGAATAATATCAATAGAAGATGAAAAAATGGAATGTATTTTATTTGTTAAATAGTATATTCATAAAACTTTTCTATATATATATATATGGAGAGATTAATGAAAAAAATATTTATAATTGAAGAACACACATAAACATTTAAACTCAACCTTTATACGCTCTAGCCATAAGTTATTCTTCAAAAAATGTTTGTCATTTATGATCACTTCTTGTTAAATATAGTACATGGAGGGGAGAAGGAATGTAGCTCATGTGAAATGTGTAACAGCATAATCAATGGTTTGTTGTAGTCTGGATTGGCAAACATACATAATAATTTACTAATACACATGTGTTTTGTGATGGATAAAAAAAACTTATGACTTATGGAAGTGAACATTAAGGTTCGAATCACGATATTCATGCAATGTAATATTGCATCTATTTATTTTTTTTTAATTCCACATCTAATTCCTTGCTTATGCATATAAACTATGCACCCAAGACTATAAAGGTTAACAGAATACATATGTATATTGAACGATAAAAATGAATTAATTTATGATATGAATTGGCAATATAATAGCATTATTTATTGCCGTCTGCTTATTTTAATTTAACTGTGTTAATGTTTTGTGGGCTTGTAGCCAAAAGGGATTTTTTGTAAATATATATATATATATATATATATATATATACATATATATAATATATATATATATATTGTAAGGTGATGTCCAATTCTTATAAAAAAATAATAATAAGTAACTGATGTTTTAGGATAAAAATGTATAAAGATTAAATAAGCAGCCAATTTTTAAAACCTAATTTTTTTTTTTAGATATTTGGAGACATATACACATATATATACACACAAACATAACCATACATTCATGAAGGAATGAACACATTTTTTTTTATTAAATGTAAAATAAAATATATACATATACACATATATATACACAAATGTAGATTTTAAATCATGACGTGACAAAATAAAAAAAAGAATATTTGACATTAAATTCTAGTAACCACGTTTCTTTTGTTTAAAAGAGAAAAAAAGAGTAAACCTTTGTTGATTTTGGGAACGTGGAAAAATATCTAAGCAACAGATTTTTTTTTTTTTTTGGTTGTTGTTGGTTTTTCTTGTTCAACTGAAGTGCATGAAAGTAAAGTTGTAAAGAATAGTTTAATTATTATGTTAGTTATTAGGATTTCCGTTCTTTATTAATATTAAACTATTTAATATTTGGAATTTTATTATTGATAAGTGTAAAATGTTTTAAAAAGGAAAAAAAAAAACATTATTTAATTGATGAACTTTCGTTCGTTCAAATAAATGCTAAGAGCATCATAGTTATTTAACATTGTTAAAATAATATAATTGCTATCAAATGTTTCTGGGATGAAATAAAATCAACTAATGATGAAATAGAACTTTATTAACATTATTTTTAAAGTAAAATCTTTATCATGCGTTTCATACATATATAAATAAAACTGCATAGAAATAGCGTTCACCTTATAATATAACATAAGCTTTGGAAAAGGATTCATATTTAATAATTTATATTGTGTAAATAAAATCTAACAATGCACTTTTGCTAATTGAGTGTCAGGGGATTTTTCTATCCTCTTGGTGTCATTGACGTGTGATGGAGGATCATATTTATTGGTATATATTGTTTAAATCAACGTGGAAAGATCTTGTTATGGAATGGAAATGCATGGCTTTAAAATCAAACGCCGAGGAATTCAATTTCGTCATGGGAATTGTAATGCGTAGAATGTCAACATGACTAAATATACATGAAGGAAAGAAAGACATTATCTGCTAAGAATACAGAAGCTGCTCTTGAAAATTTAATGTGCTATTGTTTTAAGGAATTCCAAAATTTCATTATATTTTATGTTTCAAATATTTTTTTTTTAAATGTATACTGAGAGTTGGGTTGTGAATTTTTCTCACTCTTTTATTCAAGTGTAGCAAACATTTTTTTAAAAAAACAAAAGAACCCATTTGTTTAGATTTTTATAGGGTGAGAGAGATGCACAACTCAAACTATACATCAATATATTATATATGTTTGTAAATAAAATATTATCATAATGGAAGGTTTAAATTAAACTGGACAATGACTGAAACAAAAGGTAAGATTTTAAATATTTACATTTATTAGATAATTAATACATTAAAATCAAACTAATTAATAAGTAAATATATATAATATTTTCTTAACTATACAAAACACAAATTAGCAATTCATGGACATAACCTTGAGGTACATTTAAAGGACATAAACAGAATGATAATCGTACATTAGTAATATAATTTTATATTTAAAATAATTAATACATTATTGTAAATTATGCACTAAGTTTTATAATTCTTATTTCAACCTATATTTTAATATTTAAATTACAGCTAGTCTTATTGTTGTAGAGATAAATTAATGTTTTATAATAATCATGTATATATTCTGTTGATTTATAAATATTATAACTATAAGCATGATCTGTCAATAAATATTTATTGTTTGAAGTTAAAACCTTTGTTTCTCTGGTCTCTAGATTGTCAAGCATCATTCATACTTCACTCACCAGAATAGCTATTATACATGCATACAGATTTTTAATTTATTATTAGCAATAGCCATTAAGGATCTATATAGAGGTCACATTATTGCCATCCTATTTAATTCCATCCTTGAGCAGAGTTAAAGGCAAATGTCTACACTGAGTTAGAACCCTGAGTAGTAATAGGACCTGTAAGTAGAGAAGGCTCTGGGTATACTATCCTAAAAGGGTTTTACAGTCCGTTACATATTTTGGCAACCCAAACATTTGGGGCATCAATTAATTAAATATCTTACCCTGTAGACTCCCGGTACATTTTACGGTCCATTACATATTTTGGCGTGCAACGTTTTGGGCCTGAAAATGTAAGTTCACCACAGATACAAACTACATACTGTTACATTTTTGACACCATCAACAGTGAAGCCTGTACACTGGCATATATAAACTTAATGAAAGTTGATTATTATGTCGCATTCATAATAGCCAATTATTAAATTCATTCTAGTTGGTAGTCTGTTACATTTTGGCATGCAATGTGGTAAGCTTGAATACTTAGATTCACTGCATGTGAAAAGTTTTGTCTATTATATTGTGATACACAATGTGTTGAGCTTTAAAGAGTTGGGTCTATCATATGTTATTGTATATTTTTAGTGTGACATAAATTGAATTTATGAGAAATTGTCCATAATTTCAGTATAACCTGATTTATCATATTTTAATTAGTCAGTTAATAAACTATAAATTACATAACCCTATGGATTAAATGGTGTGGCAACTTAGTGGTATAGTTAATTTAGTCAATAAACAATAAGTTCAAATAACTCTGAGTGAAGGTATGAATTGATAAATAGAGACCAAAACTAAATAGATGATCAAGAATCTAATAAGAGTAGGCAAGTGAAGCAGATAAGGGAAAATATATATAAAACCAGCATTAATACCAATGATATGTAAAATACTTAAGGTAACCAAAATCACATGAGATGACACAAGTTGGTAGAAGATCCTATGACATATTATAGAATATTATATAAAAAGAAATAATTTTTCCATAGAGTAGATATTTTAAAGAAAAGTGTTAGTTTATTTTGTATGTTTCTCAGAAGTGGGAGATATTTGTCAAGTATGAGTAAGGAATTATATGTAAAGCCACAGGATGTTAGTGGCAATGAAGCTGAGCATGATCCTAATATGGAACAAGTAGGATCAGTAGACATGAATATGTCTGGGGGGGTCAATGGTTGGAGCTGAGCATTCTTTCTCAATGCAAGAGGAAAAACAAATGATATCTCAAATTCAAGGAGACTCTAATGAACCGTCTGCTCAATCACCTGGAATTGGACTAACACAGGTTACAGAAAATAGTGGAGCCATGATGCAGATGCTCCAAACATTATTGGATCGAATGGATAATATGGCAACCAAGGCTGATATAAGCAATATGAATGGTCGGATGGATAGCATAAGTGGTCAGATAGATATAGTCAAGGCTGACATGAATGGTCGGATGAATAGCATGAGTGGTCAGATAGATATAGTCAAGGCTGACATGAATGGTCGGATGGATTGCATGAGTGGTCAGATAGATACAATCAAGGCTGAAATAAGCAACATGGTAACTAAGGCTGATATTGACAAATTGGATGAGGAGGTTAAGAAAAGAATTAGTGGCATTGAAATGAAAGTTTCTACAGCCATGGAGCAGTTATCTTCAGAGATGAATGAAGTGCATAACAGTAGTACAGAATTAAAACGAAATGTAGAAGAGATGAGAATAAATATAAATGTAGTGAGCTTGCAGTGTCAAGAGCAATTTACTGGGTTTAAAGAAAACATTACCATCAAAATTGATAACAATATTAAGGAGGTACACCAAGCCCAGGAATCCACTAAAGAAGAAATGAGGCAGGGTCAAGAAAATCACAAGAAAGAAGTTCAAGGAGATTTGGAAGCCATACAGATGGAATTAAGCCAACTCCAGATTAAACAAAGTGCAGAAAATGGGGCTCAAGAGCAAATGATGCAAGCTGTGAATCATCATTTACAACAGCTTGGACATAAGATATCTTCTATGGAAACAGATGCTCTGTTGGGCAAAACAATGTTAGAAAAACTTATGAAGAGAACTACTGAAACACAGAGTCGAATCGATAGTTTAGATGAAGCCATGAAGTAACAGACATCGAGGGATAAGTCCCAAATTAACTCAAAAATACCAATTCATATGAAACCACAATTAGGAAGGGAAAAGAAGATCAAAAATGACCAGGAAAATTGGAACAATGATGTGGCACATTTGAAAGTGGCTTTTAGTGATTTACAAGAAGCAAATGACCCATATGAAGAATCCACTTTTCAATCTCATATGATGCCTGAAGTGAATGGCCTCCATGAATTTCATATAGATGAAGCACAACCAGATGAATATCAAGCTGATGTTGATCATCTCCTCATGAATCTACAAATAAGTACACAAGAAATGAATAAGACTCATGTAACCAACATGCAGACAAATGCTATTAACCAATTTGTGAAACTGAAGGTTTTTAAAGGTTTCAATAATGAAGCTCCAATTGAACATTTGAGAAGCTTAAAGCATTATTTCATGGTGAATAGAAGTTTGTCAGAAAGTGAAAAAATTATAATTGCATATAGTCACCTCCAAGGTGATGCTTTAATGTGGTGGGAGTCATTATTCCAGACCCCATCCACGTTTGATGATTACCAGACTCTATTGGTTAAGAATTTTTGGAATAGAGATAAACAGGAAGGCATTCTGTATCAACTTTTCCAGGAAAAATATTGATCTGCACCCGGGGAAACACTTCCAAAGTTTTTTAGGCGACAAGTTACCAAGCTACGTTCATTGAACACATATTGTTTTAGGGAAACAGAGATCATCCGAATAGTTAAAAGGAATTTACCTTTACGTATAGAGCAATCGCTGATGTGTGCAAATGCTAAGAATATTGAGCAGGTTGCCGAATTGTTAAACAGTATGGATATGAATAATACTAATTTATCCATCAGGGCACCAGAGAGGAGGAAAGATGAGGCAAATGTTAATGCCTTATTTTATCATAAGAGAAAAAAACAATAATGATCCCAGACACTGGAAAGGGAAAGCCAATCAAATAAATGCACCAAATATGTGGTCACCCAAGAGGAATAGATTTAATAATGGAGAATCATTGAGAAATTTCCCTAGTACCCCAAACGGTTCACCAAAACCAGGATGCAGTAATCATGCATCCAAAACTAAGCAGAAACTAAACTAGAAAGGTGCTTGAGGATTAGTTCCTCACCTCAAGGAACCAAAAATACAATTAGGAACAAGGTACCAATAGTAGATGGAGAAATCACCAATATGACATGTTCATGGGAAGACAAGACACCCAACTTTGCCTTGCAGAGCTGTCCCATGATAGAGGCTTTGTTTGAGGATTTGGCGATTAAAGCTTTGTTAGACACTGGTAGCCAGATTTCTGTCATTTCAGACCGACTGTATCAGAAGGTTCTAAACAAGAACCCCCAGGTTAAAATCTTGCCCCTGAAATCTGTGCAGGTTACCATGGCTAACAATAGGAAGGCAAAGCTTGCACAGAAACAAGTTTGGATTGAAATAAAGTTTCGTCAGGCAGTCCTCTATCATGTGTTTTTGATATTAAATGGTTTGATCCATGATGTCATACTAGGGGCAGACTTCCTACACTTACACTCTTGTATTGTTTGTTTCTTCAATAAAATAGTTAGGATTGATGATGAGGTCATGGAGATGACATTGCTTCCAAGATATGGCCTACCTGAAGTTGATTGCATTGTATCAAATATTCCTGAAGCACTTGTAGACACTAAACTTGCAGAGTCCAATCTATTAGATAGCAAAAGTGCAGGAGAGTTACGATCTATCATTAATCAGTTTAACCCGTTTTTTTTGGAAATTCCAGGAGTTATACCCAGATTCCAACAGAGAATTAAATTGAAGGATGACCAACCATTTCAATCCAGATTGTATCCTATCCCGTACCAATATTGGCAGGAAATATCCAAACAGATCAACAAAATTCTGGAGTGGGGGATCATTTCCAAATGCTCTTCACCTTACTGAAATCCAGTTGTAACTGTGAAGAAGAAAGATGGGTCGATGAGATTTTGTTTGGATGCTCGGCAGCTAAACAAAATTACTGTTCCAGACAGAAATATTCCACCACCCATTCACGAGTTGTTCGAGAGATTTGGAAACAAAAAGGTATTTTCTACCTTCAATCTGACTTCCAGCTATTGGCAGATCGAGCTTCATCCTGATGATCGCCAATATACTGCTTTTCGGTACGAAGGTTTTACCTATCAATTCAATAGGATGCCATTTGGGTTGATAAATAGTGTTGCTGGTCTAATTAGATGTATAGATAAGACCCTTTCTCCTGAGATTAAGCAAATCATAACCATTCATGTGGATGATGTAATTATTGCATCATCCAGCATTGAAGAACATCTTCAACAACTCACTACATTTTTCCAGGAGTGCTTTCACAAAGGAATAAAAATCAATTTCAAGAAAAGTACCCTGGAATCTGATCAGGTAGTCTTTTTAGGTCATATCATAGGTTGTAATGGGATAAGACCTCATCCAGATAAGATCTCTGCCATTCAGGACTTTCCTAGACCTACTAATAAAAAGCAAATTCGGTCATTCTTAGGTTTGTGTAATTTTTACCACCGTTTCTATAAAACATTTGCTGGCCACATGGAACCTTTATTGAAATTAATCAGGAAAGAAGAAAAATGAAATTGGACTGAAGAACAGGAGAGGGCATTTGAAAATATCAAAACAGGGTTTTTAGAGCAAACAATTTTGGCTTTCCCTGATTTTGATAAACCATTTGTCGTTCAAACTGACAGTAGTGGTTTCGGGTTAGGGGTAACATTATCCCAAATCCAGGAGGATGGTCAACCTGGTGTCCTGTACTTTATCAGTCGACTCCTGAAAGGTCCGGAGTTGAATTATACGGTAACTGAGAAGGAGGCACTAGCTATAGTGTGGGCCTTCCAGAAGTTCCGACAGATGCTTCTCGGATCTGAGGTGATAGTGGTCACAGACCATAAGAGCCTTGAATTCCTGAACCACAGCTATTTGACCAACAGTCACCTAGTTAGGTGGAGTCTGCTGTTGCAGGAATTTAATTACACTGTAAGGTATTACAAAGGATCCGAGAACACAGTAGCTGATATACTTAGTCAGAATCCATGTCGGTCAGATCACAACCATCTATCTGTAGAAGATGCCTACATTACAAATGTCAACTTAATAATTGATAGTAATGTAGAGGATGAGTTAGAAAGGTTGCCCAGATTACAATTTGAAGATCCGAATTTAAATTTGGTCATAAGAGCCCTAAAAGGAGAAGTTTTGAATGTGCCCAAGAATCTGACACTTTATAAGGTAGAAAATCAGATCTTGTTCTATCAAATTGATTCAAACACTGTAGAGTGGAAAGTAATGATACCTACAATTTTACATACCCCACTCATAAAGTATATTCACTGTTTGTATGGACATTACGGTGCTCTTAAAACAGAACATACTATGAAAATTTGGTTTTACTGGCCAGGCATGTATAAAGATATCTTGAGAACACTCCAGGATTGTCTAGTATGCCTAAAAGCTAAGCCAGTAAACCAAAATTATAGTGAGGCATTAAAATCTATAATTCCTGAAAGACCAAATGAGATCTTGGCGATCGATTATTATGGACCATTACCTCCATTCAATAAGCAAAGATATCTCTTGGTCGCCTATGATCTCTTTTCGAAATATGTCTCTGCTTACCCTATACCCCAGGCTAATACCAGACACACAATCAGGGTATTAGACACTCTTCAATTCCCCAAGATAGGAAAACCTAAAACTATTTTGTCAGACCATGGAACACCTTTCCTATCTACGGAATGGAAAAGATGGGTGGAGAAACTACAAATCAAACATGTGCTCACTTCCATTAGAAATCCACAATCAAACTCTTGCGAACGCATAATGTGGGAGCTTGGCCGTTTGTTCAGCACTTACCTAAAGGATGAGCATAGGGGGTGGGTGAAGCAGACCGAACGGGTAGTGAATTACATAAATTGGGGTGCAAATGAATCTACTGGATTCACACCCATCCAACTACATTTTAACCAACCTATTCCTTCATTATTTGTGAAATACCAACCTCCAATTGAATGTCATCACTATGACATAGAAACTAAAATTCAAATGGCTCGACAACAGTTAATTAATAAATCCAATTTTAGAAATAAGAAGGAAAGGAAAGCAGACATCACTTTAAGATTGGAGACAAGGTTTTTGTGAAAACACATAGCCCAAGTAAACCAATGGATAATGTTTATCATAAATTTTGTCAACAATATGCTGGACCATATGCTATTGTGAAACAAGCTGGCCCAAATGCATTTTGGTTAAATATTGATGGAGAGATAAAAGGAACTTATAATGCTCGGATATTAAAGCCATACAGTGGTTGTCAAGAACTGCCATGTACAGAAGCTTAGTTATTTGTAAACAGATGACCATGATTAAAGGAGATGAAAGTGAAGTTTATAAAAAAAAATGTAAATGGGTATATGCAAGTGTATTGTAATGAGAAAGAAAGTATTGTTCGTGAGTAAATAGCTAGAGTAGGTAAATGTGATGAGGATGCACTCAAATTAATGTTGAAACATTTTATTGAGGTATCTTAGAATTGGCTGAGATGTGGGAATTGACCCATAGAATGTGGGGATCCCATATTTTGTTCAGACCTTATAAAAATCCAATAAGACTCCTAGGGAGCATGATATAGGCTGACAAACTCAAATATGTGTCTTCTGGAACAGAGACACTTAACCAGTCAAATTCAGACTATTCAACCGTCATATAGTTAGTAATTCTAGAAAAGATAATAGAAACAATGTTAATGATGACAGTAATTCAATGTTAAGATGAAAGAGATAAGGATAGGAGTCTAACCAAAAATGAGTAATATAAAAAAAAGCAAATGTATATTGATGAGTAAATTAAAATAAGTACGACAGCATTAGAACTCTCCCTATTTAAAAAGAATAAAATTATCCAACACAATAACCATCCAAACCTTTGTTTAGGTGCTAAAATTTTGACAATGGTCTAAATTTTAACTTTCTAAGGGTAGGGGAAATGTAAGGTGATGTCCAATTCTTATAAAAAAATAATAATAAGTAACTGGTGATTTAGGATAAAAATGTATAAAGATTAAATAAGCAGCCAATTTTTAAAACCTAATTTTTTTTTTTAGATATTTGGAGACATATATATATATATATATATATATATATATATACACACAAACATAACCATACATTCATGAAGGAATGAACACATTTTTTTTTATTAAATGTAAAATAAAATATATACATATACACATATATATACACAAATGTAGATTTTAAATCATGACGTGACAAAATAAAAAAAAGAATATTTGACATTAAATTCTAGTAACCACATTTCTTTTGTTTAAAAGAGAAAAAAAAGAGTAAACCTTTGTTGATTTTGGGAACGTGGAAAAATATCTAAGCAACAGATTTTTTTTTTTTTTTGGTTGTTGTTGGTTTTTCTTGTTCAACTGAAGTGCATGAAAGTAAAGTTGTAAAGAATAGTTTAATTATTATGTTAGTTATTAGGATTTCCGTTCTTTATTAATATTAAACTATTTAATATTTGGAATTTTATTATTGATAAGTGTAAAATGTTTTAAAAAGAAAAAAAAAAAACATTATTTAATTCATGAACTTCCGTTCGTTCAAATAAATGCTAAGAGCATCATAGTTATTTAACATTGTTAAAAAAATATAATTGCTATCAAATGTTTCTGGGATAAAATAAAATCAACTAATGATGAAATAAAACTTTATTAACATTATTTTTAAAGTAAAATCTTTATCATGCGTTTCATACATATATAAATAAAACTGCATAGAAATAGTGTTTGCCTTATAATATAACATAAGCTTTGGAAAAGGATTCATATTTAATAATTTATATTGTGTAAATAAAATCTAACAATGCACTTTTGCTAATTGAGTGTCAGGGAATTTTTCTAACCTCTTGGTGTCGTTGACGTGTGATGGAGGATCATATTTATTGGTATATATTGTTTAAGTCAATGTGGAAAGATCTTGTTATGGAATGGAAATGCATGGCTTTAAAATCAAATGCCGAGGAATTCAATTTCGTCATGGGAATTGTAATGCGTAGAATGTCAACATGACTAAATATACATGAAGGAAAGAAAGACATTATCTGCTAAGAATACAGAAGCTGCTCTTGAAAATTTAATGTGCTATTGTTTTAAGGAATTCCAAAATTTCATTATATTTTATGTTTCAAATATATTTTTTTTAAATGTATACTGACAGTTGGGTTGTGAATTTTTCTCACTCTTTTATTCAAGTGTAGCAAACATTTTTTTTAAAAAAACAAAAGAACCCATTTGTTTAGATTTTTATAGGGTGAGAGAGATGCACAACTCAAACTATACATCAATATATTATATATGTTTGTAAATAAAATATTATCATAATGGAAGGTTTAAATTAAACTGGACAATGACTGAAACAAAAGGTAAGATTTTAAATATTTACATTTATTAGATAATTAATACATTAAAATCAAACTAATAAATAAGTAAATATATATAATATTTTCTTAACTATACAAAACACAAATTAGCAATTCATGGACATAACCTTGAGGTACATTTAAAGGACATAAACAGAATGATAATCGTACATTAGTAATATAATTTTATATTTAAAATAATTAATACATTATTGTAAATTATGCACTAAGTTTTATAATTCTTATTTCAACTTATATTTTAATATTTAAATTACAGCTAGTCTTATTGTTGTAGAGATAAATTAATGTTTTATAATAATCATGTATATATTCTGTTGATTTATAAATATTATAACTATAAGCATGATCTGTCAATAAATATTTATTGTTTGAAGTTAAAACCTTTGTTTCTCTGGTCTCTAGATTGTCAAGCATCATTCATACTTCACTCACCAGAATAGCTATTATACATGCATACAGATTTTTAATTTATTATTAGCAATAGCCATTAAGTATCTATATAGAGGTCACATTATTGCCATTCTATTTAATTCCATCCTTGAGCAGAGTTAAAGGCAAATGTCTACACTGAGTTAGAACCCCGAGTAGTAATAGGACCTGTAAGTAGAGAAGGCTCTGGGTATACTATCCTAAAAGGGTTTTACAGTCTGTTACATATTTTGGCAACCCAAACATTTGGGGCATCAATTAATTAAATATCTTACCCTGTAGACTCCCAGTACATTTTACGGTCTGTTACAATATATATATATATATATATTATTCATGATTATTTTTTAAACAATTATTACTATCATTATTGTTGATATAAAGAAGAAAAAAGAAAACGTTGTGCAAATGAAGGGAAACTAATTAGAACATCACATATGTTATCATTAAATTATTATTATTATTATTATTATTATTATTATTATTATTATTATTATTATTATTATTATTATTATTATTATTATTATTATTATTATTATTATTATTATTTAATAATCTATGTTTTCTTATTTTAACAATGTGCTCAACATTTATGACTTATTATCAGAATGTATTTGTAGAATTTCTATCACAAATTATCTTGGAATAAATACAAGCTAGAATTTTGGATAAATACCAATTTAGAAATTAAGAATCACTTAGTAAGAAAATGCCATAGTAATAGAAAATGGCTGGAGTTTATGGATTATAATTTTCCCTTACTGCATGATATTTTAAAAGATGACCAACAATAATTGATTAGAGTCCAGAAGCATTGGTTAAACAAGTTTTGGTATACTTTTGTCACATAAATTAGGACCGATTGCATAGAGTTTTATTATTTTAATTATATCTATGTTTAATCCAAAATAATAATATAATATTAATATAATCTTGAAACAAGAATAAAATGTAATGTGATTTGCTGCATGGAATAAGAATAAAGATTGGATATAATTTTCGTAAAATAAAAATAATCGGCAAATAGATCTGGTCATCAATAAATTCGGAATAAATAAAGCAGATTATGAGAGTTGTAAATAGTCAAAAAGGTTTTGATGATACGTCTAGATAAATAGGAAGGCTCTTTCTGATGGTTTATGTCGTTAGCTTCTATAACTTTCTATGGGAAATTATAAGTACATAATATTAGCAATATTTTATTTAGTACTAGCAAAAAATATTTATAACTTTGTATAGTAAGGATTGATACAAATAGTATAATTACTATAGATGATTACTCAATCTAAGTTTAAATTTATAAAACAACAGTTCAGTAAAGAATCAATAAAAGAACAACATTAGATGGCCTCAAAAGAAATAAAAAAGGCTATTGAGAATGTGAGTGAACAAGCTTTCAAAAGACTGATAGAAATGATGACAAATATGCAACAAGAGATTGATGAATATTTCGATTTAAACCAAGAAATAATAACAAAAATGCAAAAAAAAAAAAAAAGAATAATCTAAAACAAGAACAAATTGTGAAAATGATTGCTGCAAAAATACTAAGGGAAAAGCAAAATAAACTGCATAAATAAATGAAAATGGTAGGCACATAATTCAAATTTATGAGAAAATGAAAAAAAAATAGGAAAATGATCCACAATATTAATAAAATTATTTAAGAACTTAATAAAATATTTTTTCAAGATACAAAGCAAGAAAGTATGTAAAATATAGCCTTAATACTATGAATACTATTAAAGAAACTGATGAGGATTCCATTCCAAATGAGCATTTGAATAACAAGGTGAATCAATAAAAAAAAATCATATAATTATACTTGATAATGTAAAACAGGCATGAACAAAAGCAAATAGAACAAAATAAATAAATAAAAGCTGTTAAAGAAATGTTAGATAGCATTGAAACAAAGATAGTAATCAGAAATCAAATAGAAAAAAAATCTAGTAAATAAATCCAAATAGAGGTTAACCTTTATAGAGTCTATTCAAAAGAGGGTGAGTAAAAATAGGCAATATATGTTCATCAGTGTAATGAAGAAAAGTATCTTAGAGCCTGAAATCAGTACATAAAAAAATACTGACTTAATTGATGTCAATGTTTACAATTTCAATGTATTGGTATTTAATCAGAGAAAGTTTAACTCTGAAGATCAATATCAATTTTATTCTCTATGTACTAGAAATAGAGAATTGATAATGACTTACCTATATTGCTTTGCTTTTAAATTATAATCCAAAAAACCACTGAATACAAAGTAGTTTCAAAGTATGTGAAAAAATAAATGATTTATTGTTAACTACTTTATATATGTTCTGTGATTTATGGTTTTGGATAAATTTTTATAACTAGATAAAACAGTCCCTGAATTGGAGTTTCTAGAGAGCTGGGAATTGTGATATGTTGGAGTGCATTATTGAGATTTAGAATGTTATTTGGTGAGTTTTATGTTGACATGATTGTATACACTTTTGTTCAAAAATATATTAAGAGAATCTTTGGGAGCACAGGATAAAATATTATTGGCAATTGTTATTTATCTTAAGCATTATTTTTTGTTTGATAAATAACTATTTTATATTTCACATAGTTTTATATCTTAGAGAGTCCATAGAAAAATTCCTGACTCTTTCTTATATATGTATATTTGTTGGCTTGTCATTATAGTAGATGAGCCTGGTTTGCCACCGTATATCTTGACATGATTATTCTATGAAATTGACTCTTGCTTTAGAAACACTTTGGATATTTTCAGATTATATATATGGAGAGATTAATGGAAACAGTGTTTATAATTGAAGAACAAATCGGAACATTTAATATCCAAACATTATAGGCAATAGCTACAAGTTATTCATAAAATGGTTGTCATTTAATTAGAAAATACATTCTTGTTATATGTTGTACATGGAGATAAAGAGAAATAAAGTTCATGTAAAATGTATAACAGACTAACTATTGCTTTGTTGGAGTCTGAATTGCAAAACAAATATATTGATGGTATTTATCTATTCGAATATTTCTTTCATCTAATATTTAAGTAATGGATATATTTTAGAAAAAATAACTTTATTTATATTTTCAAATTGCAATCAACTGTTAGTAATATCACACAGATTAGTATATACACAATGTTTCAAGAGATTTTATTCTCATTTCATCTGTTGCTGGCCTGACCAGTGAATGTACTAGCATGGAAATCAAACATGAACCTATAGATTTTTTAATATTGAATTTTAAAATAAAGTTCTAACCAACTGAGCATTCCAGCCAAAGGCAATAGTCAGTAGAAAATCGATGTACTTGTTTGTGATGTTTCTCCTAATTTCTCGACTATTTGCTAACATCAATGTTGATTAGTGGTTTCCATACATTATGTAATTCAAAGAAGCTGTTCACATGACAGTGGCCAATAACCTCTTAAGTCATCCTAGTGTGACTATATATAATTTTTGGTTTCTCAATAGTGCTCTTAGGAAAAAGTGAAGAATCAGGAGAAACTTCATAGATAAGTATATGAAATTTCTACTGAGTGTCACTTTTAACAGAATGGCTCAGATGATTACTGTTCTTCCTTAAAACTCAGTATTTAAAAATCTAAACCCTAGTTTCAATTCTTATGTTAATATTGCTGTTGGTCAAGTGAGCAACACCTGAAGTATAGAGGAGAATAATATTTGTTGAAATTTTGTAAATATACTCACCTATGTACTATTACTACCAGTTGAATGTTATTTAGAAATTGAAATAAAGTTATTTTTAAAAGGTATCCAATCCTTAATATTAGATGACAGAAATAGGTCAATATGTAAATACAATTAGAATACTATCATCAACAAACCTTAAGAAAATATAATGATATTCTAATGCAATGATGAACGGAAATCTTATCAACTATGTGGGTTACCGTTAGTGCTAGAATCATGGCAGTTGTGAAAAATAACATTGAATATATATGGGTGCACATCAATGCATTTCATTATTTTATGTCTATGATTTTGCATATACATCAAACTACACAGCCATAATTATAAAGGATAACAAAACAAAACTGTGTATGTTAAAATATTCTATGCAGCCATAATTATAAAGGAGTCCAGAAACCTTATGTATATTAAATTATAAAATTTGAATTACTTTAAGATTTGAGTTGAGAAAAAAATAACTTTATTTATTGCCCTGCACTTATTCTAGTTTTATTATGTTAAGAGTTTAGGTGCTTTTAGGTAAAAATGGATTTTTTTTTTGCTATTTGCATGTATTTAATATTTATTAGTGATTACTTTTTTAAAAAAAAAAAACATTATTATCATTATTATTGGTATATCAAAAAATAAAATAAATATTCTGCAAGTAAAATGATACTAATTTGAACAACACTTTTATCGGATAATGAGTTCAGTTCAGAAATTAATTGAGTCAGTTAAGTCAAGAGAGAACAATCAGTTGAGTTAATTGTATCCAGAAACAAAATGCAGTGCTGAGCAGCTTTTGGCAACACACGTCTTTCTCCAGCCTTAGTCAAATAAGATCAGCAATATCTGCCCATGAAATAATGTCAGTGTAACAACTTAGAAAATCTCCGTCAGTATGTAATTGTCTCCAATAGTAATAATCATTAATAATAAGGAAACTCATCAAGGAAATGTCCCAGCTGGCTGGAAGTATTCATAATGGAAGCAGCAAACAAGAAGAAAACAAAGTTCTAAATCTATGCTCAAAATCCTAGGTAAAACATTTGCTTATTTTTATTTACACCATAATAGCCATTGCATTAATTCATAAAGCATCCAGAGACAAGTAATTTGAACTCTATAATCATGCATAAAATGGACTATTGATGTGCATGTTTGTGAATGCTATATGATTTTATAAACGTCAAACATTATTTATGCTTTTCATAAGATAGATATTATAGTGTGTTAGTTTAAAAGGTGCATGTGTTATATTAGTTAAAAAATTTATAAAGATGTTTAAATTTAGTAAATTAATGTTAGTTAATAAATTGTATTAAAACTTAAACTCTATCTGTCGGTCAATTCTTTTTATCAATTCTTTTTTCTATATTTTATTATTGATTAAAATTAGACTGGGCTAGTTTTTGGGATTGTTTCGAGCACTGGATTATGAGCCTACTGACTAAATACATTAGTCTGAGACTAGCTGGTGCCTGGAGTTTACTCCAAAAAAATAAAGTGTTTGGATAGTAGGGGTTTGAATCTAGCAGCCAAGGTGGGCCATTGTTGATAGTTAAAGCTATCAATAATATTTCCCATTTTGCTCGAACGTGTTGGTCCATTCACATAACATTTATAATCAAATAAGATTATAAATGTATTATGAAAAGAAGTTTGAAACCAGCTGAAACATACATACATGTAAGTAAGTTCTCTCAGCGGAACGAACCCGGTACATATGATTGGTTAGCAGAGTATATTTGTAGAGTTTAAATCATATATCATATAAGAATAAGTACAAACTATTATTATGGGCAAATACTGATTTAGAAATTAAGAATTATGTGATAAGAGAATGCCAAAAAATAGAAAATGGCTGGTGCTGATCGGTTATATATTTTTTCTTATTGCATGATATTTTAACTGACTATTTATTAAGATAAAAAATACCTGATTAGCTTCAGTAAAATATTATTTAATTGTCAAAGTTAATCATCAATAATTGATTAGAGTCGATACTGCAATAGTAAAACAAGTACATATTATATCTGGTGTCTGATATATCCTGGCGGTTGCTGAGGATAGGCAATAGCTTGAAACCATTTTGGGGATGGGAATGGTTCTAGATAAAAAATTTTAAATACATATTCTTGTGGCATTTATTGATAAAGCTTGGACAGACCTATTATCATGTTCATTATTTTATTTTATAAAATGCAAGCTTATCAAGTTAAGTCACATGATATATGATTTATTTTATTTACTATTACACTTTTGTTTTTAAATCTTAAGCAATGTTATGATGCTAAGGCTATTGGTATATGGTGTGGCTGAGGAGTTTTGAGAATCATATAGCTATTTAAGTTAGATAGCTTTATTTGAATATATATATATATATATATATATATATATATATATATATATATATATACTGGCATATATATATATATATATATATATTGCCAGTCGGATTTGTATGTTTACGTAACAAGATCTAGCATCTAGGCAAAAGTACCTCAAATCCACTCGTGTGCAAGATACACAGGTCAGGAACACTCATGAACTCTGCCCTATTTGCCTATTTCCCAGATCTATAACATTATGAGCAACAATCCCGATGACATTGATTAATTTACTTCTCATCCACCAGCATCGATTATCGGAGACACAAAAAGACTCTAGGCTAAACTTATATGATAGAATACCTTAATAACTAGCTATATTTTATGAGTAATGAAGGCTCATGATCTAGCATATTAATTATGTATTGAATGGAGATCATCTTGTCATATTTATCATAAGTAATAACTTAATATATTATCTTAACTAAAAGAAAGCAATGGTTCGAGTTTGATATATATATATATTTAAGATTTATTAATAATAAAATTATGTCAGGTTATTTAGCCGACGTTAACCTCATGAGTATTACATATATGTGTTTGATTCATATTTAACTATAACGTTATAATTGTGGCTATGCCAATAATATATATATATATATATGTGTGTGTGTGTGTGTGATTAACTGAATTAGAACTATTAGAATACATTGTTGGAATACTATTACACCCCCAGAGATTAAAAGCATTTACTTAATTTAAACAACAATAATTTTACAAGCAGATATTATATTTGGTTACATTCAATATTATTAATATGGAGTTATAGATAATTAATGCACGGTGTGGGTAATGAATAATTATGTAAACGATATTAAATCTATCGCATTAATACGTATATTAAACTAATGAAAATATGTCTGTTTAAAGAAATCATTTCATTACGGCTTACAAATACTTTTGGGTGACTAATGAGAAACTGAAAGGCGGTGCATGCATGGCAGCTGATTGGGTCAGTCCAATTATGGATCCTGGAGTGTGCTTCATTAATTCTAAGAACAAAGTTGACTGATTTCCTCTGCAAATGTAGGCAGGTCAGTTTAATGAATGAAGAGCCCAGATTCCCTGGAGTGAAGTACAGGCGAATCATGGATGATGAAAAGTGGTCGGCAACGTCATTATTGGGCTGGATTTGCCTGAGTGATCCCCATATAAAGCATGCACATAAGTCCAAAGTTGTCCCCAGGGTGGTTTTAAGCCTGGTTTAAAGACATAGAGAATGATGATGGGGACTGACTTTGCAGATGCCTCCATGTGAGAGAGAAGCATGAACATATATAAAATGAAATGGCCTTTATGCACAAAATGCTTAATAATATAATATAAATATAATTCTAAAGATTAAAGATTATCAAAACATATTTATTGCCCACAAATTATGAAATATTCGGCGTAATGATATGGCTTCACTAAGAAAACATGGAGAATAATTATACTTAAATATAAAACTAAGCTCCTAAGGTCCCCCTCCCCCTTACATTATGTTAATATTATTCATTACTTTGTACACGTTTAATAAATCTCAATTTTGGTTAATCAATGTCCTTGTGAAAATATATAAATGATTACAAAATAAGTGGGTGATGGTAATAGCTAAGATGGGTTTTACATATATAATATAATTTAAGAATAAAAGATAGCACATTATTTAGAAAGGAGAATGTGAAAAACAGACATCAAATCTGTTTATCTATAGTAAACATGAAAAATATATATTAGTTTATTTATCTAAAATTGCGAGCACCTGGGCAAGTCGAATAAGACTTGTTTTGATCAAATTATAAATTATTTACCCAGTAAATGATGGGTGGGGAAATGAAAATAAATTATATGCTGGCAATTTTAGAATACTATTGGCATTTATTTTAAAATATAAATACATAAATGCAAATGAAAATTATTTGCAGCTTGGAATTAAAAAAAAAAAGGAAAAACATTTTATAGGAGGCTTAAAATAGATTAGTTATATAGAGTTATAAAATACATATTTGACATTTAATATAGAAGATTTAAAATATAAATATTACAGAGAAGGCAGGATTTAGGAATTATAAGCGGTCAAAGTTCTTTTACTATGATTATTTAGAAGAGCGTTTCACTAGGAATCAGTCCATCGGTATTATTTCATGAGATCTTGGGTAGCATTGTTATTTGAGAGATAGCATTTCATTTTACTGGAAAATATCTAAAGTTCAGTAACTGTATGGGATGCAAAGCTTTGTTCATGGGAACAGCATATTAGAATGGAGGGACAAGGCAAAATTTCCTACTGATGACACATTGAGTGAGAATTAAAACTGGTGTGGAATATGTATAACAAATTAGTTATTTAATGGTCTCCTCCCCCTTGTGAATTCAAATCCAGCAGTATTTATACTTTTATTTTGAAGCTGTAACTTAGCAACTACTGCTGGACCTGAAGCAGTTTAAGCACTTAAGTTTTGTCTGGAATAGTTTGACCTTATACTCTTATCTAGTAAGATGTTTGAAACAATGCAAATTTGTTATCAGTTTCTCGAACGATTGTTTTAAAATATATCTTATGATTTCAAAACAAGCTAGTGTGGACAATTTCTAATAATGGGTTTATTTTATTATTACCAATTCGTAATCTTTTATTTTAATCTAAGGGGTCTTCCGGGTAATTATTTTACGAGAGACTTTTTAACAAGATTGCATAATTTCTGGCTACAAAATTATATATGAAAAAATAATAAGTATCATATATAATACATTATATATATATATATAATATAACTTTATATATATAGTATATATATATAATACATTATATATATATATATAATATAACTTTATTCATATATTCACAATCTCCTACATGGAAATATATAGATATTTATTATTTATGCCCGTATACATATGAGATTATTATGAAATAAAATATACTTAAATTAAAATACATACGTGTTTACATTATTTATGTTATAATACTAACCAAAAGAAATATATATATTATTAGCTATGTATATATGTGCGTAAAGGCGGATTTGAATACTGTTAGATGGTAGGAGATTGTATGTGGGCTGTGAAGCAGGATCTGAGCATCAGATCATCTGCTTCATTTTCCTGAACTTACCAAAAAAAATAAAAAAATGTTTAAAAAAGAAAAAAAAAGCTTTTACTTGATGTACAGGTAACCAAAGAACAACTTTAGATTGGTGATGTATCTAAAGGGAATTTTATGACTTTCATTTATGATAGAATACCCTCTCTGCTATATTAGGAATTTATGGCTTTTATTTATGATAGAATAGCTCTCTATGTTAGAAATTTTATGATTTTTATTTATGTTAAAGTACCCTCTCTGCTATACTAGAAATTTTTATGACTTTCATTTACTATCGAATATCCTAACTCTGTGTTATATTAGAAATTTATTACTTTCATTTATGATAGAGTATCCTCTCTGCTATGTTACTAGAAAAATTTTTCACTGTCTTCAAAAAAAAAAAACTGGTTCGTTAATTGAATAAAATAAGATAATAATACAAAAAAACTATGCTATATATATATATATATATATATATATATATATATAGCATAGTTTTTTTAAGACAGTGAATATATTTGTATATATATATTTGTATATATATATATATATATATACAAATTATTCACTGTCTTAAAAAAACTGCTTGGTTAACTGATTAACATAAAATAATAAAAAAAACTATTATAACATATACAAATTATTAGAGTCCTAAATCATTTGCCATTGCATATCAATGTTGTCATGTTCTATCCATCCAGCTTCTCCTCCCCCCCATTCTACACTCTCCCCCTTGCTCTATTCCCCCCTCCCGTACTTAATTTTTATTTATTTAAATGATTATTGCTATCCTACCTTTTATTTAATATTAATTACTTCTAGATCTAGTTTTTACTGTGAAACATATATATCTATACTGATTATATACTATTTAGCTCTTTAATGCACAGTATATCATAAAAGTTATTATAACTTCTACCTGGCCTTCTTTATGTCTTCTTTCGTGGTCTGTTTTTGGAGTTGTTCTTCAGCACCTGAAACATCTTAACAAAATGATTGATTAACGATTGCATTGATACACTTGATACACATATTTGAGAAAAAAAAACTCTATATAACTTTTATTATGAATCATTGCTTTTAAACTCTTTTTATTCTAAATAACTCGATCACCTATTGGCAAATTTATTTTGGTATTAATACCGGGCACCAGCCAAAGGGATAGGGCTATATGTTCTGACCAGATGATCCACTATTATTGGGATGTATACTTTTCTAAGATCTATACTTAAATAGTTATACATTCACAGCTTTGGCAGAAAAAAACATTATTATGGCTTTAGCATATATTTATATAAGAGGATGAAAGTATAACAAAACTGTCACTACTTTCATTGATTTACGACCGTTATATACGCATGAATATTATTAAAAACATTTTTAAAAAAATCTGCACATTTGCGATTATTTAGAATCTTTATTTTATTATTTTTAACAGTGAGCTGTTACTTATTTAACTCTCAGACTTGGACATATTTTAAATTTAGAATATGTATTAACAAGGAAAAAATATTATATTTAACATGATTATTTAAAACATTTAGAAAAAATTCTTATATATTATTTAGCGCACACACTACTTTACTATCTTTTTATCTTTGAATGAGAAAGCCCCTTAAAAGCTGACACTAATAATTTAATTCTCTCAGACTTGGAAATATTATTATTTGAGACATTTATAAAAAATTATATAGAACATTGTTATTTAAAGCATTTATGAAAAATTATTATATATTATTTAGTGCAAATTTCAAAACTTGGGCATATTATATTTATTTATTAAAATATTTATTAAAACAAAAAAAATATTATATATCTCAATATTATTCTGTATTGTACACACTTTATCTTCTTATTTTAAATGTGAAATCCCCTTAAAAGCTATCACTATTTTATTACATTGTAAACTCGAAAATACTTTGTTATTTAAAATCATTTAAGGAAACTTATATATATATATATATATATATATATAAGTGTCCTTATATATATATATATATATATATATATAAACACTACTATTTAGAACACATACTTTTTTTTATTATAAATGTGAAGGCCCCTTAAAAGCTAACACTATTTTATCATACTGTAAACTCGAAAATACTTTGTTATTAAAATTATTTATGGAAAATTATATATATATATAAACACTATTTAAAACATACTTTTTAATTTATTATAATAGCTGTGGAGGCCCCTTAAAACTACCACTATTTTATTTACGGGCATCCTGCATGTAATTTCATGTTTATGACCAAGAAAAAAAAATATTATACAACATCTTATTCACTTGTTTGTAAAAAAAAAAAAACAAAACACATTTTATTTTATAAAAATGAGAGCCCCTTAAAAGCTGTCACTCTTTTATATCACTGGAATCTTACATGTATACGAAAACTATAAACATTATTTGGGAAAGCACTTCTTTATCTTTAATTAATATGAAAGTAAAAGCCTCTTAAAAGCTGTTACTTCTCTTTACTTCTTTTAAAAAAACTCATGAGAATTATACATGTAATAAACATTTACGGACAAGGAATAAAACATTATATAACACCATCATTATTCAAATCATATACATGAAAGAAAACAAAACAAAACTGCCACTAATTTATTTTATAGGTTCGTGAAAACGAAAGAAAAAATTTTAAAACTCTTTATGTGAGAAAAAAAATACTGAGTATATAACACACTATTTACTTGAAACATATTTATATATATACTGAGAGAAAATATTTATATTAACAATGACTCACAGGGAGTGTGTACTAATATTAAAAAAAAAATTAAGCTGGGTGTCCAAAAAAAAATTTTCAATTTTTTTTAACATATGTCATAACTATCACTATCTACTACTCTCTCAGGTATATGGGTGTTTGTATTTGAAGCCCTTCATTGATGCGCCAAACCCAGAGAAAAGAAAAAAAATCTGTGCCTGTCGGATTTGTATGTTCACGTAACAAGATCAAGCATCTAGGCAAAAGTACCTCGAATCCACTCATGCGCAAGATACACAGGTCAGGAACACTCATGAACTCTGCCCTATTTGCCTATTTCCCAGATCTATAACATTATGAGCAACAATCCCGATGACATTGATTAATTTACTTCTCATCCGCCAGCATCGATCATCGGTGACACACAAAGGCTCTAGGCTAAACTTATATGATAGAATACCTTAATAACAAGCTACATTTTATGAGTAATGAAGGCTTGTTACCTAGCATGTTAATTATGTATTGAGCAGAGATCATGTAGTCATATTTAGCATAAGTAATAACTTAATATATTATCTTAACTAAAAGAAAGCAATGGTTCGAGTTTGATATATATATTTAAGATTTATTAATAATAAAATTATGTCGGGTTATTTAGCCGACATTAGACGCATGGGGTATTACATATATGTGTTTGATTCATATTTAACTATAACATTATAATTGCGGCTATGCCAATAATATATATATGCGATTAACTGAATTAGCACTATTAGAATACATTGTTGGAATACTATTACACCCCCAGAGACGAAAAACATTTACTTAATTTAAACAACAATAATTTTACAAGCAGATATTATATTTGGTTACAATATATATATATATATTGTAGTGATGAGCTACAAACTGCCACACCATCCAGTTATTTAAGACACTCTACCAATTGGAGCCTTGTAATATATTAGCTTAACCAATAAGTTGCTAAGCAAATTGACATATTAACATTTTTTTTTCTTTCCAACATATACATGTGTATAAACATCTTTTTATTTTTAAGGAGGTAATAAAAGCCATTAAATTACTAGGGAGAAACAGATAGGTATATTAACACTGGAATAAAAGGGTATTATATGTTAATAATTGGGGATGACTATAAAAATAAAATAGAAACTTACACATAAACTTAAAATAAAAAATAAAAACAATGACTGAATTAAAACCTAAACCTAAACACATGGCACCATTTGTGGAGATGAGATTTGTAGAAATGAAATTTAAAATATTTATAAATTATTATTTTTAGTTATAATCCCATTTATTTATATTACATCATTTAAACAATAGGAAATGTCAAGGTTAAAATGTTTAAAATAACTTCATGCGACCGAAACACAGGATTAATTGTTATAATTGTCTTTGTTTTTTTTTAAGAGAGAACATTATTATTTTTTTTTTGTTTAAAAAAAATAGTTTTCGAATACAAAATGGATCTGAATATTCGAATTCAAATATATAAATATTTTTTTTTTAAATATTAATCAAAGTGATCAAAAGCTGAAATTTTAAAGCAATCATTTGAAGGGAAGAAATGATTTGAAAGTAAGAAGTTTTAAATTATTTGCTGATTAGATAAATTTTAGCTAAATTTAAGCATTGCAGTAATATTCAATAAATAATTGTTTTGATAAATAATAATATCGTCATTGAAATCTTGAGCAGCAAATGAAGCAATAAATATATATTATTTTTATATCATGATTGCTTGCTGAAAAGTTTTTACCATGGGGTAATAATACGTCACCGATAAAGCCATGGAAGTTTAAAGATTTTACCTGCCCATTTAGGAGAAACTTAAAAACCATCTTTGCTTTAAATAAAATGCCTAAACAAATCCAAGACAGGATAATTGGAGAACATTATTATTTTTTGACTCAGACAAGAAACTTCTATTCTTCATGGGAGCAAAACTTCATCTCCATTCCTAGAAATTTATTTAATAAATGAACAATTTCCAGAAGACTTATCGAACTTTAATTAACATAATGGGTAAAGAATTGTAATTTTTGTTTTATTATTTTGTCTATTGTAAATTTTATGTATTATTTTCGTTTCTACAAATGGAAGCTAATGTGTATAATTTTGGAGTTACTCTGTATGAGAGTAATAAGGGGGGGGGGGGATTAGATTTATATACATATATTTTCATCATCTCTAATTGTATAAAAAAAAATAACAGTTTTGACCGCCCCATCTGACTGACTTTTGACAAAATTAGGAGGTAAGAAATTTTAATATTATCTTATAGTAAGCAAAACACAATGATATATTTTTTTACTATTATTAATTAAGCTTACTGTTGAATTGCTTTTATAAATCAATGATTTATAACCATTGAGGTATCTAGAAAACAGAGGTCTTTTTATTGTTGTTATGTTGGTATCCACATTTTAAATTAGTCAGCTAAATTTGCAATCACATATACATATTATAATTTTCCATATTCGTTGTTGCAAATAATTAGTCAAGTACATGGACTTCTACCATTGGGTTTATGACAAGGGTTTTATTTTATTAATATCATTATAGTTATCGATATGGTAGAATTTCATCCTGACAAAATAAATTATATATATCAGATTTAAGTGTTATTCATATTGCATATTTTTTTTTTTTATTTGTCAATCAATAAATGTTTATATAATTTGTTATTTTAATCTGGTCTCTAACTCATCATTATTTCAATATCCATCACCAGCTTTATAGTTCTTCATTATGCACATACCCATTATAAACATTATAATCTTATTTAGTTTTACACCTATTAATATTATTACTATGATAGAGGAAATACACATACATATTTAAGTCATTTATTATAGCTTTTAATACATATATACTTATACTGCACATACATATTTTTTTTATATATCTTATGCTTAATTGATTTTTGGTAATTAATTATCACTTATATAGAAGTGCAATAACTACTATTAGTGTGATCTCCTTCCCTGATAAGAGAGCTCAGGCAATTACTCCCTGAGTTTGAATACTGTGGTATAACGTGGCTAGAAAGGGGTGAGAATTGTATGAACTGACCCAAATTGTATCTAGGTTAATAAAAATAGGTAGAGCTAGTCTATTGGAAGTAGGTATAAATATAGGTTATGTATTTCATCGCGTAATCACTTGCATCCTATCTGAAGACCCAAAGTCTGACCATAGTAAGATGTGTTTCCCCTATCTCTTATGTAATCCTCCAGCCCGTTACATCTGGCACCCAAAGTTTCAGCATGAATATCAAGTCTCCAAGGAGATCTATCTATTGAACTCATAAAAAAATAATAATTTTTTTCTATTAGTTTGAAATTTTTTTTTTATCTTAAGTCGTTTTTGCATATATATAACCTCTATAAACTTACACATCTAACATATAATTAATTCAAATAATTACAGCTTTGAAAAGTGTATTTAATATTTCTTTTTATTATATTATCTAGAATGGGAAGTGAAATTTGAGGGATATAAATAATGAAATGAGCCGAGACCAACCATTAAATAAATAATCATTGATTAAACATAGTTAAAATAGATGAGTCTGGGAAAATAAAAGATAAGGTTTTTTTTTTTAAAAAAAAAAAAAAAGGGAAATAAAAGTTACATACATAAGGGAAATCTAAACTAAATGCAAATGGCAAAATGATGGCGTATAAAACCCTATGGTATATATATATATATATATATATATATATATATTCACTTGTATTAATAAAACCAAATAATATATTGTAAATTTATAAATAAAATTTTAATGTTAACTAGAAGTAAGAAATATTTATTAAACATGGATTTTAAGCATTTACCAGAATCAGATAGTAATAGTGATAGTGAAATAGAAATGACTACCACTGTTGTTGAGAAAGAAGATTTGTATAGCCAAGCATCTGGGGGGTCCATAACTGAATCTGAACATTTCCCACAGGTGCAGGAAGAAACCCATACTAATGAAGTTACTCAAATACCCCGAGTTGAAATAACACAGATTACTAAGAATATGATGGCCATGCAACTAATGATACAGGCTATGATGGAAAAAATGGATAGTAATAACAGTAGTTTAAGAGAAGAAATGGCAACTAATAACAGTAGTTTAAGGAAAGAATTGGCTAAAATAAACAGCAATAGTAGTAGTTTAGAAGCAAAGATAGACAGCAATAGTAGTAGTTTAGAAGCAAAGATAGATAGCAATAGCAGTAATTTATGAGAAGAAATGACAACCAATTTCAATAATTTAAACATTAATATGGATATAAAAATGAAGGAATTTGAAAGTAAACTATCTGCAGATATGGAACGATTATCTCTTGGTTTAAATAGTGTCCAAGAAGATAATAAAGAATTGAAACAGGCTATGTTTGAAATGAGGAAAGAGATAGATGAGAAGGATGTAAAGTGTCAACAGAGATTGGAAGAATTCAAGCACACTATCACCAGCCAACTAGATACTAAATATGAAGAAGTACAACAAAATCATGTACATTATAAGGATTAAGTATCTGCTGAACAGGATAGACATCAAAACAAAATTCAGGAAGAATTTAATATCATTAACACCAAAATTGAGCAATTGCACTCCCGACTAAATAATGAAGTGAAAGGGAATAAAAAATCTTTTGAAGTCATGAGTCAAAATGTAAAGCATTTGGAAGAAAAGATATCTTCTGGTGAAATGGAGACTCTTCCAAATGATGTAAAATTAGGATCAGTAATTGAAGGCAGAAAAGGAATTCAGGACCAAGTGGACCATATAGACAAAGCCACTAATCAAAGATTTGAAGCAATTGAGACTCATTTATACCAAAAGGCATATAGAATGGGAATGCAGTCTACTGAAATTGATAGATCAGCACAAACCAAGTATGAGAATGAAGATGAGTTGGGAAATGATTTAGAAGTAGTTATCAAAGACAGTAGCAAGGATGATGACCTCTATTTGGGACCTACTTGGTCAGGTCAAATACCACTGGAGATAGAAGCTTCTCCTTATAATTTTAACTTAGAGGGAATAGTACCGAATAACTGCCAGTTAAATCAAAATACACAAGTACCTAATCATCCAATTAGCTTGATGGACATGACTAATGTGAATAACCACACAGCTCAAATTAGTGCAATTAATCAGTTTGTGAAGTTGAAAAACTTTAAAGGTTTAGTTAATGAGGCCCCTATGGAACACCTTAGAAGCCTTAATTTATACTTCTCGGTTAATCACAATTTGTCTGGGGCAGAGAAACTTATTATTGCTTATAGCCATTTACAAGGCAACACACTAATGTGGTGGGAATAATTGTTCCAAACTCCACCCACATTTGTTGGCTATCAAAACCTTTTGGTCAAAAATTTCTGGAACAGAGATAAACAAGAAGCGCTTTTTTATCAGCTGTTTCAAGAAAAATATCGGCAAACACCAGGAGAAACATTTACCAAATTTTTACACCGCCAAGTAACAAAACTTAGAACATTAAATACTTACTACCTGAGTGAAGGTGACATGATAAGAATTATCAAAAGAAATTTGCCCTTAAAAATTGAGCAAGCACTATTATGTACCAATGCTAGAAACATTGAGCAAGTAGCTGAATTGTTAAATAGCATTGACTTAAATACAGTTAATATTTCAAATAGGACACCTGAAAAACAAAAAGAACAAATGGCCATCAATACCATTTATTACAAAAAAAGAAAAAAATAATAATGACCTGTATCATTGGAAGGGAAAATTAATGAAATCCTCTCCTTACATATGGACTCCTGATAGAACCCAAGTTAATAGTGGGAAAAACAAAACAAACCCCCATAATAGCCCAGGGAATAATCCAAAGCAAGGGTGCAGTAACCATGTACTTACTATCTTGGCAAACCAAACTAGAATGGTACTTGAGGCCATGTTCCTCACCTCAAGAAACTGAAAATGCAATGAGGAACACTAGTCAAACCATAATAGGAGAAATCACTAATCTAATGTGCTCCTGGGATGACAAAGCAACCAATTTTGCTTTGCAAAGCTGCCCCATGATAGAGATTTTGTTTGAGGGTTTGCTAGTAAAAGCCTTATTAGACTCAGGTAGCCAAATTTCAGTTATATCAGACAATTTCTATCATAAGGTTCTGATTAAAAATCCAAACATTAAGACCCTACCACTGAAATCAGTACAAGTCACCATGGCAAACAATAGAAAAGCTAAACTAGCACAAAAACAAATCTGGGTTCAATTGAACATTGGCCAAACAGTTCTCTATCATGTGTTTTAATACTGAATGGCTTAATACATGATATCATCTTAGGGTCAGATTTCCTGCATAAAAACCATTGTTTTAATGATTTCCCTCCTAAGACAGTTAGGGTGAGTGATGAAATCTTGGAGATGACATTGCTTCCGAGATATGACCTATCTGAAGTTGACTGCATAATATCTACCATTCCAGAAGCACTCATGGAACAAAAAATTGCACAATCCAACTTGATTGGAAGCGATAGTATGATGGAATTGCGATCAGTTATAAATCAGTTTAGCCCAATTTTCTCAGAAATACCAGGTATAATAGAGGGTTTCCAGCAACGAATAAGACTCATTCATGACCAACCATTCCAATCCAGATCATATCCTATTCCATATCAGTATCATGAAGAGATAACTAAGCAAATCGATAAGATGCTAGATTGAAGAATTATTTCCAAATGTTCTTCACCTTATTGTAATCCAATTGTAACTGTGAAAAAGAAAGATGGGTCGATGAGATTTTGTTTGGATGCTCGTCAACTAAACAAAATTACAGTTCCTGATAGGAACATTCCACCACCCATCCACAAATTATTCATGAAATTTGGAAATAAGAAGGTATTCTCTACCTTTGATTTAACCTCCAGTTATTGGCAAATCGAACTCCATCCTGATGATCGCTAATATACTGCCTTCCGATATGAGGGTTTCACCTATCAGTTTAATAGGATGCCTTTTGGATTGATCAATAGTGGTTCTGGCCTAATAAGGTGCCTGGACAAAACCCTATCACCTGAGGTTAAACAGATCACAATCATTTATGTGGATGATATAATAATCACATCTACTACAGTTGAGGAACACCTTCAACACCTAACTCTATTCTTTAAAGAGTGTTTAAAAAAAGGGATAAAGGTCAACTTCAAGAAGAGTACTTTAGTTTGTAATGAGGTAGTCTTTTTGGGTCACATCATTGGTTGCAATGGGATTAGACCACATCCAGACAAGATCAGTGCCATACAGAACTTTCCAAAGCCCACTAATAATAAAAAAATTAGATCACTCTTGGGATTATGTAATTTCTATAATCGTTTTTATCATAAGTTCTCTGACCACATGGAACCATTACTAAAACTCATTAGAAAGGATGAAAGGTGGAACTGGACTAGTGAACAAGATGAGGTGTTTGCAAAGATTAAAGGAGGGTTCTTAGAGCAAATCATCTTAGCCTTCCCTGATTTTAACAAACCATTTTATTGTTCAAACAGACAGCAGTGGTTTTGGATTAGGGGTAACATTATCCCAGATCCAGGAGGATGGTCAACCTGGTGTCCTCTATTTCATCAGCCGCCTCTTGAAAGGTCCAGAATTAAATTATATAGTCACCGAGAAGGAAGCACTAGCAATAGTGTGGGCCTTCCAAAAGTTTCGACAAATGCTTCTTGGATCAGAGGTGATAGTGGTCACTGATCACAAAAGCCTTGAATTCCTGAATCACAGCTACTTCACTAACAGTCGTTTAATCCGGTGGAGCTTGTTATTGCAGGAATTCAATTACACCATCCAGTATTGTAAAGGATCCGAGAATGTTGTAGCAGATGTGCTCAGTCGAAACCCATGTAGGTCAGAACAATATAATCTGTCAGTAGATAATGCCTACATTACTAACATTGATCTAATTAGTGGTAAAAATGTAGAGAATGATTTAGAAAACTTACAAGACATACAGTCAAAAGATACTGACCTAAACCCCACAATTAAAGCTTTAAAGGGGAGAAAGTTCTGCATGTGCCGAAAGATCTCACGTCATATAAGATAGAAAAGCAGGTCTTATTATATAATATAAATTCACATACGGATGAGTGGAGAGTAGTAATACCTAAATCTATACGAATCCCACTCATAAGACATATACATAATTTATATAGACATTTTGGTGCTCATAAAACTGAGCATACTATTAAAAATTGGTTTTACTGGCCAAAAATGTATCGTGATGTCTTCAGCGTACTTCGGAACTGTCTGAATTGTTTAAAAGCTAAGCCAGTAAACCAAAAATACAGCGGTTCATTAAGATCAATCATACCAGAAAGACCGAACGAGATCCTAGCGATAGACTATTATGGGCCATTACCCCCATTCAACAAGAAAAAATACTTGTTAGTCACCTATGATCTCTTTTCTAATTATGTGTCTGCTTACCCAATACCCCAAGTTAATACCAGACACACGATCAAGGTATTAGACACCCTCCAATTTCTATTGATAGGGAAGCCTGGGACCATCTTAACAGATCATGGCACCTTTTTTCTATCGAAGGAATGGAAAAAATGGGTGGAAAAAATCATAGATCAAACATGTGCTTACATCCATTAGGAACCCACAGTGGAACCCTTGCGAACGTGTAATGCAGGAGCTCGAACATTTGTTCAGGACCTATTTGGGAAATGAGCATAAAGAGTGGGTAAAGCAAACAAAGTGTGTAGTCAATTATATTAACTGGAGCATAAATGAATTAACAGGATTTGCACCCATTAGACTACATTTACACCAACTCACACTTATTTTATTCATGGCATATCAACCCCCAGTATATCCCACAGAAATAAATGTGGAACAGGAAAGATTACAAGCATATGAAAGGCTCAAGAAAATGGCTAACTTAAAAAATAAAAATGGAAAGGTTTATCATAATTTTAAAGTAGGGGATAAAGTATTGATAAAAACTCCACATGTAAGTAAACCGCAAGATAATATGTACCATAAGTTTTTTAATCAATATGAAGGACCATTTACAATAGTAAAACAATCTGGTCATAATGCATATTGGATTGATATTGGAGGAGAGGTACGTGGAACATATAATGCCCATATCTTAAAACCATATCTTGGAATCTCCATGTGAACATACAGTAGCTTTATAGACTGCACAACCCAGCTGGAGTAATAGTTAGAAGTGATAGTTAAAGCATAGTAAAAGATAAAATCAATATCAGGGAAAATATCTATATTTATATCTAGGTGATTTTAAATATATATATATATATATATATATATATCCCTATATATATATATATATATATATATATATATATATATATATATATATATATATATAACTAGGGATATTATAATTATGTATTTTTTTGTTGATGAGGATATACCCAGGTTAATGCTTTAAAAGCATTGGGTTGTCTTGATATTAACCGAGATAGAAGAGTCAATCCATACAGTGTAATGGATGCTTTAATATTTGGTTAGACCTTAAAAATAATCCAGTGAAATTCAAAAAAGGAGCAGGATGAAGGCTAACAAATAAATTTATGTGCCGTCTAAATAGAGACACATTACCGGTTAATTGTTTGGTCCACATACCGGTTAATAGAGAGAAAAGGAAAAAAAACCCAAAGTTCAAATCACACTTTAAATGATATATGATTTATCCGTACAAAGAAAGTGTTAAATAATTTTGAAAGACTAGCTGATAAATTTAAGCAACATTGGAGTACATTTTTTTTTTAAAAAAAAAAAAACCCTTCATTGAAACCTAACTCAGTCCAGCATTAAACGAACACATACTTATATGTTAGTGATAAAATTCTATCCATAAGTTAGAATTTTAACCCTGTAGAAGATGGGGTTTGTAGTGATGAGCTACAAACTGCCACACCATCCAGTTATTTAAGACACTCTACCAATTGGAGCCTTGTAATATATTAGCTTAACCAATAAGTTGCTAAGCAAATTGACATATTAACATTTTTTTCTTTCCAACATATACATGTGTATAAACATCTTTTTATTTTTAAGGAGGTAATAAAAGCCATTAAATTACTAGGGAGAATCAGATAGGTATATTAACACTGGAATAAAAGGGTATTATATGTTAATAATTGGGGATGACTATAAAAATAAAATAGAAACTTACACATAAACTTAAAAATAAAAATAAAAACAATGACTGAATTAAAACATAAACCTAAACACATAGCACCATTTGTGGAGATGAGATTTGTAGAAATGAAATTTAAAATATTTATAAATTATTATTTTTAGTTATAATCCCATTTATTTATATTATGTCATTTAAACAATAGGAAATGTCAAGGTTAAAATGTTTAAAATAACTTCACGCGACCGAAACGCAGGATTAATTGTTATAATTGTCTTCTGTTTTATTTAAGAGAGAACATTATTATTTTTTTTGGTTTAAAAAAAATAGTTTTCGAATACAAAATGGATCTGAATATTCGAATTCAAATATATAAATATTTTTTTTTAAAATATTAATCAAAGTGATCAAAAGCTGAAATTTTAAAGCAATCATTTGAAGGGAAAGAAATGATTTGAAAGTAAGAAGTTTTAAATTATTTGCTGATTAGATAAATTTTAGCTAAATTTAAGCGTTGCAGTAATATTCAATAAATAATTGTTTTGATAAATAATAATATCGTCATTGAAATCTTGAGCAGCAAATGAAGCAATAAATATATATTATTTTTATATCATGATTGCTTGCTGAAAAGTTTTTACCATGGGGTAATAATATGCCATCGATAAAGCCATGTAAGTTTAAAGATTTTACCTGCCCATTTAGGAGAAACTTAAAAACCATCTTTGCTTTAAATAAAATGCCTAAACAAATCCAAGACAGGATAATTGGAGAACATTATTATTTTTTGACTCAGACAAGAAACTTCTATTCTTCGTGGGAGCAAAACTTCATCTCCATTCCTAGGAATTTATTTAATAAATGAACAATTTCCAGAAGACTTATCGAACTTTAATTAACATAATGGGATAAGAATTGTAATTTTTGTTTTATTATTTTGTCTATTGTAAATTTTATGTATTATTTTCGTTTCTACAAATGGAAGCTAATGTGTATAATTTTGGAGTTACTCTGTATGAGAGTAATAAGGGGGGGGGGATTAAATTTATATACATATATTTTCATCATCTCTAATTGTATAAAAAAATAACAGTTTTGACCGCCCCATCTGACTGACTTTTGACAAAATTAGGAGGTAAGAAATTTTAATATTATCTTATAGTAAGCAAAACACAATGATATATTTTTTTTTACTATTATTAATTAAGCTTACTTTTGTATTGCTTTTATAAATCAATGATTTATAACCATTGAGGTATCTAGAAAACAGAGGTCTTTTTATTGTTGTTATGTTGGTATCCACATTTTAAATTAGTCAGCTAAATTTGCAATCACATATACATATTATAATTTTCCATATTCGTTGTTGTAAATAATTAGTCAAGTACATGAACTTCTACCATTGGGTTTATGGCAAGGGTTTTATTTTATTAATATCATTATAGTTATCGATATGGTAGAATTTCATCCTGACAAAATAAATTATATATATCAGATTTAAGTGTTATTCATATTGCATATTTCTTATTTTATTTGTCAATCAATAAATATTTATATAATTTGTTATTTTAATCTGGTCTCTAACTCATCATTATTTCAATATCCATCACCAGCTTTGTAGTTCTTCATTATGCACATACCCATTATAAACATTATAATCTTATTTAGTTTTACACCTATTAATATTATTACTATGATAGAGGAAATACACATACATATTTAAGTCATTTATTATAGCTTTTAATGCATATATACTTATACTGCACATACTTATTTTTTTTTATATATCTTATGCTTAATTGATTTTTGGTAATTAATTATCACTTATATAGAAGTGCAATAACTACTATTAGTGTGATCTCCTTCCCTGATAAGAGAGCTCAGGCAATTACTCCCTGAGTTTGAATACTGTGGTATAACACGGCTAGAAAGGGGTGAGAAATGGATGAACTGACCCAAATTGTATCTAGGTTAAGAAAAATAGGTAGAGCTAGTCTATTGGAAGTAGGTACAATCCTAGATTATGTATTTCATCATGTAATCACTTGCATCCTATCTGAAGACCCAAAGTCTGACCATAGTAAGATGTGTTCCCCCTATCTCTTATGTAATCCTCCAGC
>JAQFVV010006393.1:1629243-1808810 GCA_028023455.1 Epiperipatus broadwayi | reverse complement strand
CATATATGTTTATCTAATCTGTTATTTGTAACAGTAAGTAAACATTGTCACAGTATAGATAAATAGATGAGTGATGAAATGATAGTTGCCATAATTCAATAACTAAATATAACATTATAGCCCGATTGCAACTATCCCAAACATTAATTCTGTCACATTAGTAATGAAATAAATAAGTTATCTCATTTCTCCATATAAAATAACAACAATGACAATTAAAACTACCATCATTAAAGATTTAATAATATCTAAATATTCGGGATGTCATTTGAACAATAAACATACTGGCCATTGTCTCATCAAATATAAAAAAAAGAATAGTATTAAATATAACCTTTATGAATAAAATTACCCACTTTGAGATTCTTGAGTGCATTATGCTTATCTCCCCATACTGATTTCTTTCAACCCTGAATCGCTTCCTGTTCTTCATTCCAACCATATAAGACCATTCATGGTCACATGCACACACTGGTGCTATTCATGACAACTTATAAAATATATATATATAAAGTTATTAATATTATGAAGTTGGAAAGGGATTATATCAATCTTTTATTCAGTTTAGCTAAGCATATGTGTTTTCCCATGAGCACCAATAGATTGTTTTAAAATCTAGATAAATATCTGTTTAGAGTGTACTGAGTTCAAACTCATTCGTACATTTTTATCACACATGACTTGGATGATTCAATGAAAAAATGACATTCTTACATTTTATCTATATCGATAAAATTACAAGATCCCAATATTACCAAAACTTATATTATAGATCAAAGATTCTTATAGACATTGCTAGCTCATTTACATATATTGATGAACAGACATGTATAATCTTATTAATGGCTTCCAAACAAGCATGTGAAGACCATTATTGATATTGATGGCCATTTAACTAAATTATTTATCACAATATAAAGGTAATAATGATGATGATAATAATGATGAATGATAATAATAGTGATACCACAATAATAATGATAATAATAGTGATAGTAATGATACCAGCCATAGCTTATTAATAAACTCACAACAATAAATTTATCTTTATAAACTTATAGGCATCTATTAAAAACATCCCTTGTCAAAATGGGATTTAAATATTTTATTCACTAGCATTTAGAAGTTTATGTTTATTTACTAAAATACTTTAATAGTTAAAACTAGGATTTAATAATACTAATGATGATGATTGATCATCATGAATCTTTTTGCATAATATTCAACTTTCCATAAATCTTTATTTATTAAAAGATATTAATACTGTTAAACATTAGATTGAGTGATTATAATTTATTAATGATGATGATGGCGATCATAACTCTTATATAGTATTATTTGAAACATTTTAACCAATAACACGATATCCATCTTTGATGAGGATGATCAAACTCATGGACACAACCCAATTTTAGCTTTTCTACTATTGAACTATAATTATTAAAATTTGGTTATTATTAAACAACCTTAAATACACAAAGATAAATTAACATTCTAGTTTACCTAACCTTTTGCGAGTGCTTAATACTTGCAAGTGATTGCTCAATATTTATGAATGATAACACTTAATAACTGTGAGCATTGATGATGAATTAAAATAAAATGATAGAATCAAGACAAGAAAAACACAACAATATTTTTTTTTAATAAGAACTCGGAAAACCAATTAAGATATATATATAATTATACTTTATTAATACTATTACTCTTTCTTTCTTTTCTTTAAAATCAAATCAATAATTAAATAAATGGCTTATTACTACATTAATTAAATACAAAAATTAATATAAAAATTTATATTATGCACAAGAAAATAAACTTAATATATAGGTTTGTCATTTCTGTATATTTTAAAATAATACATTTTATGGAATGTTTACTTAGGTCTTTCCCAACTTATTATATCATAAAATAAATTTCATATGTATCCTGTGTGTTTTATTTCACTTTCATTCATATGTAAGCCTTGCTTTATAATTTCTCATATTTAAACTATTTATATATAACCTATTCCTTAACATGTTTGTATAAGCAGTTACACATGCACACATTCAGTAATGTTAACATATATGTTTAAAATGTATACTCACAAATTACATATATAAAAATATTTTTGCAACCTTTTAGCAAAATAAAATAAAATAAAATACATGATATTGATTTTAATATGCAACCAGATAAAATAAAATAAAAAAAACATTATAAATGCATATATTTATAGGTTACTCATTATCATTAACAACTGAAGAACAATTTAAAAAAAAAACATTTCAACATTACAATATATAATATAAAAAAAATAATAAAAAAATAATGAAAAATTTAAGTTTAAAGATTTAAATTGTGTTTGTGTTATGTTGTGAGATATTGCAAATAACTATAGATAAACAAGTCTTTAATGTTTCTGTATCAAAAGAATAAATTGCTTTGACCAGTAAATTAAGGTTTACTTTTAATAAGTAAGAATAAAAATCTGTTAAAGAAAGTTTATAGTAACCCGATCACTTTCACTTCTTATAAATGTCCTGAGTTTGAATTTTCAGACTGCTTGTTTTTGCTACATAAAAAAGAAAGTTATTGCAGATACTGTTAAGATAAACATCAATCAATTGACTTGCTTGTTTCTTTAATTCTAAAATTATTTATTGTTGATTGGCTTCCTTCTACCATTTTAAAAAGAGCTATTATAAATATTTTTTAATAAGTATGTACTGGTGGATTTGCTTGTCTCTCCCATTTTTTAAAAAAATAATCACTGTAAACACTTTAGAAGACTGAGGTAAACTTTAACAAAAATTTGATTCATGGCTTCAAACTTGGCTATATGTGGATTTTATACATTTTCTTTTTTTTCTTCCTTCCCCTTCTCCATTCATCCAAAGGTAATGAGCCTTTAATAGACCAGGAGCCAGAAAAGAAGCATTTCATATAGCATGTGTGGTTGGCTTCAAACTCTTTCATTTTGTTGGTTATTATTTGATTGGTATATGAGACCACAGTGGATTAGTGATTTAAACTCATTCTGTATTAATCCAGGAAGCAGAAAAAATGGTTTAGCAATGCAGAGTCATGTTATTATACTCAAAAAAATATGTTAATCTCATTTCATAGAATTGTCAATACTCTTCTTATAAATTCAATTTTGTTCCATTTTCCCTCATTTTCCAATATTAATATTTCTGGGGATTACTTGAATATCCGCACATCTTCGTCTATTTTGACTTTATACAAGAGTCTCTTCCTTCTTTTCCCTTGTTCAATTTTTAAAGAGTAAAAAAAAATCAAATCGCCCACTTTCCCTTCTTCCTTTTTTTTCAACATTAATAACGAGTAAAAAATTGAGTGAGAGTTACATCTCTCTCTAATAATAATGACTGAGTGATCTTTAACATTAATGAAAAACTAAGCCCTTCTAAAATAGTTTCATTCGTTTATATTGCAAATGTTAATCAAAGAAAAAAAAAGACACCTGGAAATCTTTATCCTGAAATAAAAATCAAAGCTTCACATGTTGATGTTCTATCGCGATTTTACAAGAAAATTAATAATCACGCTTTATTACATCAAAGCAACCCCTTTATAAAAATAACCTTAGATACAGATAACAAACAATAAAGCTGGCAATCTATAGTCACCAAAAATAGGTGTTAAAACGTTTTTGTTGACTATATAGATACCAGCTGATTATCTGTAATCTAGGTTATTTTATAAAGGGGTAAGCTGTGTAATAAAGCGTGTTAATTTTCTTGTAAATAACAGGCCTTCGGGATAAGATTTTCAGATTGTCTTTTTTCTTTGATTAACATTTGTAAATGAAACTATTTGAAGAACTTGGATTTTTCATTAATGTTAAAAGATCACTCAGTCATTATTATTAGAGAGATTGTACTCTTCACTCAATTTTATAAGTTATTAATGTTGAAAAAAAAAGGAAAAGTGAAATCATTTTTTGATTTTTTTACTCTTTAAAAATTGAACAAGAAAGAAGGAAAGACTCTTAAAATATAAAGTCAAAATAGACGAAGATCTTGATTGATATTCAAGACAATCCCCAAGTATTAATATTGGAAAATGAAAATAAACGAATTTATAGAGAGTATTATTCTATGAATGAGATTAATATTTTTTTAATTATGTATTTGAACTATGCAACATTAATTTTTAGCTTCCATAGATTAATATCCGAGAATAGTTTAAATCATAATTTTAAATGATCTCATATACCAATCAAATAATAACCAACAAAGAAAAGGTTTAATTACATGCTTATATGAAATAACTATTTAAAACAAAAAAAAGCAGAAATGCATTTTTTGGAGAGAAGAGGAAAAAAAGAAAATGTAAAATCCACATATGTAAGTTTAGCCATGAATCAAATTTTATTTAAAAAGTTGCCTCGGTCTTCTAAAAGTGTTTACAGTGATTATTTTTTTTGAAAATGGTAGAGACAAGCAAAATCCACCAGTTCATACTTATCTAAAAGTATTTGAAAAAATAACTCTTTTGAAAATGGTAGAAAAAAGAATCAACAATAAATAATTTTAAAATTGAAGAAATTAAGCAAGTCAATTAATTCATGTTTAATCTTAAAAGTATCTGCAAAGAACTTTGTTTTTTAAATGGAGCAACAGGCAAGCCAGTCTGAAAATTTTAACAAAACTCAGGACAGTTTCATAAGAAGTAAAAGTAATCGGGTAACTATGAAACTCCCTTCCTTAACAGATCTTTTATTATTGCTTATTAAAAGTAAACCTTAATTTATTGGTTCAAAGCATTATTTTTTTTTTCTTTGATACATGAAATCATTAAAGGCTTGTTTATCGATAGCTATTCTTCAATTATCACATAACATAACACAAACACAGTTTAAATCTTTAAACTTAAATTTTCATAATTTTTTTTATTATTTTTTTTATATTATATATTGTAATATTGAAATGTTTTTTTTTAATTGTTCTTTCAGTTGTTATGATAATGAGCAACCTATAAATATATTTGCATTTATAATGTTTTTTTTTCTTAATCTTGTTGCATATTAAATATTGATATAATGTATTTTATTTTATTTTGCTAAAAGGTTGCAAGAATATTTTTTTATATATGTAATTTATGTATTAATCTCTAATATAGGGGTATACATTTTAAACATATATGTTAACATTACATTGAATGTGTTGCATGTGTAACTGCTTTATACAAACACGTCAAAAGAATAGGTTATACATAATTAGTTTAAATATGAGAAATTATAAAGCAAGGCTTACGTATGAATAGAAATGAAATAAAACACAAGTTACATAGGAAATTTATTTTTATGATATAATAAGTTAGGAAAGTCTTCAGTAAGCATTCCATGAAATATATTTGTTTTTAAATGTCATTTTTTAAGCCAGTTATATTTTAAAATTATCCAAAATGACGAATTCGTATATAAAATTTTGTATTAGTTCTATATTGAATTAATGTAATAATAAGCCATTTATCTAATTAGTAAATTTGATTTTAAAGAAAGAAAGAGTAATGATATTAATAAAATATAATTATATATCTTAATTGGTTTCCGAGTTCATATTAAAAATATTGTTGTATTTTTCTTGTCTTAACTCTATTGTTTTAAATGATCATCATCATCATCGCTCGCAGATATTAAGAATCATCATTCGTAAATATTGAGCAATCACTTGTAAATTTTAAGTGCTCGCAAAATGTTAAGTAAACTAGAATGCTGATTTACATTTAAGTATTTGGAGGTTAAGCTTGATAATAAACCAAATTTTAATAATTATCCGTTCAAGAATAGAAAAGCTAAAATGATATTCTGTCCATGAGTTTTGATCATCTTCATCAAAGATGGATATCATATTATTGATTTAAAATGCTGTTTCAAATAATACTATAAAAGAGTTAAGATCGACATCATCATTGATTAAACAAATTATAAGGATTAAATCTAGTGTTTAACATAATCTATTATATTTTGGTAAATATGAGTGTATAGAAAGTTGAATATCACATGGGAAGATGTATGATGATCAGTCATCATCACTAGTATTATGAAATCCTAGTTTTAAACTATAAAAGTATTTTAGTAAATAAACATAAACTTATATAAATGCTAGTGAATGTAACTAATTAAATGCCTAGTTTGACATGGGATGATTTTAAAAAGTGCTTACTGAGTTTATAAAGATAAATTTATTGTTGCGAGTTTATTAATAAGCTATGGCTGGTATCAGCATCACTATTATTATCATTATTATTATTGTATTATTATTATCATTCATCGTTATTATTACCTTTATATTTGATAAATAATCTAGTTAAATGGCCATCAATATCAATAATGGTCTTCACGATGCTTGTTTAGAAGACATTAATAGGATTATACTTGTCTGTTCATCAATATACATAAAATGAGCTAGCAATATCTATAAGAGTATTGATCTATATAAATTTTGTGATATGGGGATCTTATGATTTTATTGACATGGATAAAATATAAGACTGTCATTTTTATTTTTTTTTCATTAGTCATCCAAGTCATGTGTAATAAAAATGTACCGAATGAGTTTGAACTCAGTACACTATAAACAGATATTTATCTAGATTTAAAACAATCTAGTGGCGTTCGTGGGGAAACACATGTACTTAGCTAAACTGAATAAAAAGTGATCCCATCCCTTTTCCAACTTATTAACTTTGTGTAATATGTTTTATAAGTTGTCATGAATAGCACCAGTGTGTGCGTATGATCATGTATGGTCTTATATGGTTGGAAAGAAGAATAGGAAGGATTCTTTGTTAAAAGAACCTAGTATGGGAGATAAGCATAATGCACTCCAGGAATCTCACAGTGGGTAATTTTATTCAGTTGCTATATTTATTATTATTTTATTTGATGGCAATGGCCAGCATGTTTTATTGTTCAAATGACTTCCCCAATATCTAAATATCATTAAATCTTTAATGAGGATAGTTTTAATTGTCATGTTGTTATTTTAAGTATTGAGAAATGAGATAATTTATTTATTTCATTATTAGCGTGACAGAATTAATGTTTGAGATAGTTGCAATCGGGCTATAATGTTATATTTAATTAATTAGAAATAGATACCCAGATATAGCATGATATGCATATATTCTTACTTATATGTTAGCATCATACTTATTTAATTATAAATTGTATTTTAGCTAACACAGTGAATTCATTTCTCATTTAATTTACTCGGTTACCAATGATGAACCTCTGGAGTATAGCATGTATCATGTTTAGTGTTTAGTTATTGAATTATAGCAACTATCATTTTATCACTCATCAATATATAGATTGTTATCAGTTATAAAGTAACAGCCTTTTGTCAACCTTTATATCAGTTCATCTTTATTTATTTATACTGTTACAAAGTGACAGATTACAAACATATTTTAATAATTAATAATCATGATATTTTTATTACTGTGACAAATAATATCTTTATATAATATCTATCCATATCAATATTTTTATCTGTTACAAATGTCGAGCCAACTAGGTCTCGAAATAAGCTAAATAAGGGCTTGAAATACACCACATCATACCTAAGAGATGTGTAGTATATAATGATGACAGATATATAGTTTTAAAAAAAAGTTTTTTTGTGTGTAATGTTTTATTATTATTATTATTATTATTATATACAAATATTTTGGCCTTATGTTTAGATGATGATGATTATTATTGTTGCATTTTTTTTGATCATGATAAATGAGTACAGCCATTAAACAGCTTAGTTTCAATTTTAAAATATAAAATATCACAACTTATAATAAGTGTTAAAGTTAATAGCACTGTTTTTTAAATATTTTGCTTATCAGTGAAATATGGTATTGCTGCTAGATAAGCATGGAAATATTAATAGCCTTGAATTGTAGAATAATAATTTTGTTCATATTCTGAAAAGTGTGTGTTATATAAAATCTAGTGATTTTGGAGGTTGCATTGAATATTTGACTGTTGGAGTTTGGTTGGTTGTGTTACGGTTGTGATGATGGATGGAGAATTTTTGTCATTGCCTTGAGGGTGTGATGTATTCATGCCACTGGTGATTGATTTATTTCATTCACTGCTCCAACCCAGGTTATAATATCAGTTATTATTTATCATGAAGCAGTTAACAGTTGTCCTGCCATGATTTCACCTCTAAGACTCCAGAGAGAGCAAGGCAGTATTTTCTTTACTGATATATAATTGTTGCCTCTAAAACTTTAAAGATAAGCAAGGCATTATTTTATAAATTAAAGCCCCTAAGACTTGGTAGTAAGCAGGGCAATGCAACAGTGTTTGCAATAAAACTATTATGGGTTGTAGTAGCTTAGAGTGATTGAATCTGGAGTGATCATCTGAGTGTTCATGGGAAGTGTAATGATTGAATTTTTTTTATCTATCTCATGATTGTGAATTGTAATCATTCTTTTGGCTGTCAGTATCTGTCAGATCTCTGGAAGGGTGGATGAGTATATATATATATATATATATATATATATATATATATATATATATATATATATATATATATATATATATATATATATATATATATATATATATATAACTTGAGGTGTGAACTCTATTATAAATATAGGCACATATGTTATATAAGTAATTTTTTTTTTTGCTTAGTGTGTATTAAAATAGGGCATAGAAATAATTAAGTTTTATAAAAGCATGAAAAAACTAGATAAATGATGGCATAAGAAAGGGCACACTTATGCAGAGATAGCTTATTCTTAAATAAATGTTTTTAAATAAGAAATATGACCTCATACTTTATCAATTGGATATAAGTAAAAGTGAGTGATGATGGAGGTTAAGTTAAATAAAGGCACTTTGAGATTTGGATGGATGGATGGGGATAATTATGACCGAGAAAGAGTGGTTGGAAATTTTAAAGTATATGGGTGGATAGATAAAGAGGTGTGTAACACTCTGGATGGAAATCAGGGAGGCAGAACAGAATAAAGCAGAACAGAATCAGTAATATAAATATTTTATAGATTTATAAATAAGTATAAAAAATATTAAGATGGAGCAAGACAAAGAATTAGTTCACTGAAGGAATGGAGGAATGAGTAAAACAAGGCCCTCCAGGGTCATTGCAAGTTATAATTAGACAGATGAATTACAGATTCGATCAACAATCACAGGAGATAAAACAAGAGATAAATCCAGTAAATTTTGATCTACAATCTCGAAGATTGGATAATAAACTAGATCAACAATCCCAAGAGATGAGCCAAATAAGTCATAAATTAGACCAATAAAGCTCAGGAAATGAAGCTAGATATAAGTCAACAATCTAAAAAATTGAAAATATTGAAATAGAATTAAAAAATAAAATGGCAAGAGTTCGATGATAGATGTGACATAAGATATAGAAGGAACTTGCTGATAAATTGACAACAAGTCAAGAATGTTGGGAGAAAAGTTTTAATGTTGTAAAGGGAGAGTTAGTAGCTGTACAAGAGGGATATAGGAAAATAGTTAACAAAAATGAAAGCCTTAAATTAGCTCAGAATAATTTCAAAGAAGGTGTTAGCAGTGAGATTATTACTTTAAAATTAGAAGTAGCTGTGGTACAAAAACAGTTAGAAGTAGAATATAAAGATCTGGGAAAAAAGCAGGGTAAAACAGATCATGAGCTAAAGAAAGTACAGAAAGAGGTACGGAGTATAAATGAGAAAATGGCATGGCCCACAAGAAAAAGAGATAGAAGGTCTAAAACAAAGTGTAATAGAATTAGAAATCAATAGCCAGAAGGATCAGTTTGACTTTAATGAAAAGCTGGAAAATCAGCAGAGAAAGGTAGTGGAAGAAGTGAAAGAATACCTACGTTGCCAGGAAAAGACCTAAACCATCAATTATTAATAATGATGGAATACAAACTGACTGAAATAAAAGAAATGCCAGTTAAGGCAACCTCAAGGGTACTGGATCATGTAGAATACCCCAAATTTTAGGGCCTGAGATATACAAAAATAATCCTATAGGAATAAAAAAGGGGCAGATAGTAGAGAAGGGTCACAGAAGGACAGAGGAAGAGGAAGATAGTTTAATAAATGAGGGAAGAAGTAGCCATATAGCTAAATATATACAAGTGAAAGTTTTTAGGGGTGAATATGGGGGAAATCTCATAGAATATTTGAATGGTCTCGATGAACTGTTTTCTTTGAGTTGACTAAATGACCGAGAAAAACTAGCAGTTGTGAGCAACCATCTTCATGCCTCAGCAAAAAGTTGGTGTCATGCACTCTTTTATAGGCCAGAAACATATGGGGACTTTAAGAGTATGCTACTTTAGACATTCTGGAGTGAAGAGAAACAGGATAGTCTGAAGTACAAAATTAGCCAGCAAAAATATACCCCTAGAGAAAGAACTTATACTCAGTTCTTCCACAGTCAGGCTGATTCTTTAAAAATTCTTACAGCATGTCCCTTATCTGAGGCCCAAATCATTAGGATAACCAGAAGGAACTTCCTCAAACAAGTAGAGCAGACCCTAATAGCTGCTGATGTATACTCCCTAGAGAGAGTGACAGACATGTTAGATGCATTGGGGGCTACAGAAAGTATGGCTGATGGTTATTCTAGGAGGAAGGAGAACTATAATTATAAAGTCTCCAGTATGAGAGTTAGAAACAACCAATTAGGTCAACATTTTCCAACAAAACCCAGTAAACCACACATAGGTAGGCCTGGGAATAATTCCCATCATCAAATGCAAAGTAGGCCCATAATTAATAGAAATAGGAGTCCAGTAGACAGTTGCTCAGGAATTAGTAATAATGTTCCACGTAAGATGCAGCAAAAGTCCATAAAGATAATGACAAAGGCTAGTCCAATAAATTAAAATGGGCCTCGATGGAATGTTCCCTACTGCAGGAGCCCATTGCTAACTTGGGAAAGAAGGACAATATTTTAACAATAAATTTAGGTTGGGACACAGGTGATGATCTGGACAGTGAACCTTTGCCAGCATGTTATACTTTAGGTGGCTGTCCAGAGATCAAACTGGTCATTTTAGGAATAGAAATCAAGGCATCGGTGGACACAGGGAGCCAGGTGTCAATAATCTCTAAGATACTGTATCATAAAATGCTAAGGAGGATGAAGAAATTCCCAAATTCCCTATGAAGCAAACTGCTATTAAATTAGCTAATGGCAAAAAGGCCAAACTATTTACCCAGCACATATGGCTTACCCTACAAATAGGATCTCACTCATATGAACATGCCTTCTTGATCATGCAAGGCCTCATATATGAGGTAATATTAGGATCTGATTTTTTAAATAGGTATGGGAGTGTGATCGATTTTTATAACAAACACATAAGATGTCAGAGTGAGACGAAGTCCCGGAAGGAGTAGTACCATTTTATCAAGCCAGCATTGCTACAATCCAAGAGGCCTCCACTCAGCAGGATGTGAGACATAAATTAAAAGGAATTGAGAGTATAGACCCTGATTTAGGAGGGAAAATGTTTCACCTTTTTTGTAAGTTCATGGAAGTGTTTTCCAGAAAACCTGGCATTATTAAGGAGTATGTGCATCAGATTCGATTAACAAATTCAGAACTGTATCAATGTAAAATATACCCCATCCCCTACCAATACAGGGCTGAAGTCAATGCCCAAGTTAGAAAAATGGTGGAATGGAATGTCACAAAAATGTCCATCTGCATATAACAAACCTTTGGTTATTGTCTGAAAGAAGGATAGCACTGTCAGAGTATGCTTAGATGCAAGGTTTTTAAACCAATTAACAATCCCAGAGAGGGATGTCCCTCCCACTATACAAGAGTTGCTAATCAGATTCAGAGGTAAAACTATTTTCAGTACCTTTGGTCTGACTGCCAGTTATTGGCAAATCTACTTGCACCCAGAGGATGTATACTGCATTTAGACATGAGGGTCATTCATATGTATTTGAAAGGATGCCCTTTGGTCTTATAAATAGCAGTGTAGGCTTGATCCAATGCCTAGATAAAGTACTATCAGAAGTTAAAAATGTCATCACAACATATATTGATGATATAGTCATTGCCTCAAGCAATGCAGCAGAACATCTCCAACATCTGAATACCTTTTTAACTGAATGTAAGGAAAAAATATAAAAATAAATCTAGCCAAGAGCACAATTGCTGTACAAGAAGTACCATTTCTAGGACCTCTGGTGGGAGTGGATGGAATAAAACCAAATCCTGATAAAATAAGTGCAATCTGGAACTTTTCACAACCAGAAAGTAAAAAGCAGCTAAGATCCTTCTTTGGTGTCTGCAATTTTTAAAATCGCTGTTATAAAAATTTTGCCTATGACACCATTTATGTATCCCAATTACTTAGAAAGGACACTAGATGGAAATGGACAGAGCAACAATCCACAAAAATGAACCTCATTAAAACTAAATTCCTTGAACAAATCATATTAGGATTTCCCAACTTTGAAGCTACCTTTTATATACAGACTGATAGCAGTGGATATGGGCTGGAGGTGATCTTATTCCAATTAGATCAAGATCAGAGACCACAGGTACTTTGCTTTCTTAGTTGTCTTCTAAGAGGGCCTGAATTACATTATACTACAACTGAAAAAGAAGCATTAGCAGTGGTTTGGGCCTTTCAAAAACTTAAGCAGTACCTGGTGGGATCCCACATTGTTGTAATAATGGATCACAGAAGACTAGAGTTCCTGAATAGTAGTTATTTGAACAATAAAAGGTTGATCTGATGGTGCCTATTCCTGCAACAATTCAAAGGCTACGAAATTCAATATTGCACAAGACAACAGCAAATGTGGTGTTCAGATAATTCGTCAGTAGGAATCCTGTGAGAATCCAACCACAACATGTAATTCTAGACCAGGCATATATAGTGGCAATAACCCTTGTTGTTGATGATTCTGTGGAAAAAGAGTTGAGTCAATTACCCCAGTTACAAAGCCAAGATCCTAAATTACAGCCAATATTGGCCTATTTATCTAAAAAAATTAAAGGTGACACAGTTAATAGAATGATAACCAATAAATCCATCATCAGACATTGTATAAAACAAGATTTATTGCATTACCAGACAGTTGAACATCAGGAGACTTCATTGAGAATATACATCCCTATAAGTATTAGGGGAAAATTAATCTATTATGTTCACTGCCTATATGGGCATTATGGACTTCGAAAAGTGGAATATGTTATTAGGAGACTATTCTACTGGCCCAATATGTATGCCTCAATACTACAACGTCTTATGTATTGAGAAATTTGTTTAAAATCCAAGTATACTAGTCACTCATATGCAGGATCTTGCAACCCATTATTCCTAAACAGCCAAATGATCTATTAGCTATAGATTTTTATGGGCCATTGCCACCGTATAGGAGATTTAAATATATCTTGGTTACTTATGATGTCTTCTTAAAATTTGTTGCTATGTATCCTGTCTATAAAGCCAATGCACAAGGGGCAATTAGAAATTTGGAAAGTTCACAATTTACCTTAGTGGGAAAACCAAAACTATTCTAACAGACCATGCCACCTCTATTCTTTCCAAGGAGTGGAACAGATGGTTACAGCACCAAGGGATTAAACATGTCCTAAGTTCCATTCATAACCCACAATCTAATACCTGTGAAACAGTCATGAGGGAGAGTGGGGAGATTGCTGAGGGTTAACTTGGAAGGCCATCATAAGAATTGGGTTAAAACTTAGGCAAAGTGGTTGGGTATATTAATATCACCCAAAATGAATCTTCAAAATTTGCCCCAACTCACCTACATTATGAAAAGAGAGAACCAAAACCTTATAAAGACTCCACTGCCCAGCATAAAGGATGAAGAAATAAGTAGAGAAACACTAGTGGAACGAGACAAGGAATAACTTGCAAGGAATGGCTAAGAAATGGATTGCTAAAGGTCCAAAGAAGCCCATTCAATTCAATGTAGGTGATCATGTCCTTGTTAAAACTTCTCATGTTAGCGACCCGCAGAAACATAAATTCAAAAAATTTTACAACATATATGAAGGGCCATTCCATTACAAGGAAAGGGGAAATGCATTTCTATTGGAATCATCAGAAGGAGTAAAAAGCACATATAATGTACATTGTCTAAAGCCAATGGCACTCTTGACCTAAGCCATTCTTTACAAAAAAAAGAATTTTTTTGGTTGGGAGGGAGGCAAATGTATGTATATGACTCTTAAAAATTATATATATATATATATATATGTGTGTGTGTGTATTTATTATTATATAGTCTATATAAATAGTTAATGAATAAGCAGTTGTAGAGAGAGAAGGTAATAATGTTTAATATTGATTTATTATATTTTCTTATTAAATAATGTGTTAAATTATTTAACTTAAATTTTGTTAAAATAAGGCAGATTAGAAAGAAAGTGTAAAATAAAGTGATCAAGATTAGTAGATTAGGAGATAAAAAGAAATGTGCACATGCAAAAGAGTTTGAAAGAATGAAAATGTCTATATAAACACAAAAAACACTTTTACACCTATTTCTAATGACTATAGATTGCCAGCTTTATTGTTTATTATCTGTATCTAAGATTATTTTTTTGGAAAAGAGGTGCTTTCATGTAATAAAAGGTGATTAATAATTTTTTTGTAGAATCGTGATAGAACAGCTTGTCAAACTCTGATTTTTTTTATCTTGATTTCAAGATAAGGTTTCCAGGTGGTTCTTTTCTTTGATTAAAATTTGCAATATAAATGAATGAAATGATATTTAGAGATCAATCTGTCAGTTTTTTTTAATATGATGAGAGAAGAGATGTAAGCTCTGATTTTTTTTTCAAAAGAGAGTGAGCAATTTTTTTTACTCTTTAAAAGTTGAGAAAGAAAAAAAAATGACTTGTTTTAAAGTCAGTATAGACAAAGATGTGCATATATATAAGTAATTCCCAGCAAGATTAAAATAAAGAAGAAAAAAAGTGGAACAAAATTGAATTTCTTGGAAGAAGTTATTAACAGTTCTATAAAATGATATTAATATATTTTGCTGTGTATAATACAATGAATTTGCATTGCTAAAACCATCTGTTCTGCTTCTTGAAATTCCTATCATGGGTTAAAATCACTGATCTGTCTATGGACTCATATACCAGTTGAATAATAACCAACAAAATGATCGAGTTTAAAGCCAAGCACACAAGCTATTTGAAATGATTCTTTTCTGACCCCTGGTCCATTATAGGCTCATTACCTTTGGATGGAGGGAGAAGGGGAAGGAAGAAGAAAATAAAAATGTATAAGGGCCTTATAACCAGGTTTGATTAAGCTATCAACCAAATTTTTGTTAGAATTTTCCTCATAGTCATCTTGAGTGTCTAGAATATTTTTTTTGAAATGGTAGACAAGCAAATCCACCAGTTCATACTTATCTAAAAGTATTTGAAATATTTTTTTTTTGAAATGGTAGAAGGAAGCCAGTCAACGAATTCAGCATTATCAAAAGAATCAACAATAAATAATTTTAAAATTGAAGAAATAAGCAAGTCAATTAATTCATGTTTATCTTAAAAGTATCTGCAAGAACTTTTTTTTAAATGGAGCAAAGACAAGCAGTCTGAAAATTCAAACTCAGGACAGTTATAAGAAGTGAAAGTAATCGGGTAACTATGAACTTTCCTTAACAGATCTTTTATTATTGCTTATTAAAAGTAAACCTTAATTTATTGTTCAAAGCATTATTTTTTTTTTCTTTTGATACAGAAACATTAAAGGCTTGTTTATCGATAGCTATTCTCAATATCACATAACATAACACAAACACAGTTTAAATCTTTAAACTTAAATTTTCATATTTTTTTTTATTATTTTTTTTATATTATATATTGTAATATTGAAATGTTTTTTTTTAATTGTTCTTTAGTTGTTATGATAATGAGCAACCTATAAATATATGCATTTATAATGTTTTTTTTTTTATCTTGTTGCATATTAAAATTGATATAATGTATTTTATTTTATTTTGCTAAAAGGTTGCAAGAATATTTTTTATATATGTAATTTATGTATTAATCTCTAATATAGGGGTATACATTTTAAACATATATGTTAACATTACTGAATGTGTGCATGTGTAACTGCTTATACAAACACATCAAAAGAATAGGTTATACATAATTAGTTTAAATATGAGAAATTATAAAGCAAGTCTAACATATGAATGGAAGTGAAATAAAACACAAGTTACATAGGAAATTTATTTTTATGATATAATAAGTTAGAAAAGTCTTAAGTAGGCATTCCATGAAATATATTTGTTTTTAAATGTCATTTTAAGCCAGCTTATTTTAAAATTATCCAAAATAATGAACTCGTATATACAATTTTGTATTAGTTCTATATTGAATTAATGTAATAATAAGCCATTTATCGAATTAGTAAATTTGATTTTAAAGAAAGAAAGAGTAATGGTATTAATAAAATATAATTATATATCTTAATTGGTTTCCGAGTTCTTATTAAAAATATTGTTGTATTTTTCTTGTCTTAACTTTATTGTTTTAAGTGATCATCATCATCATCGCTCACAGATATTAAGAATCATCATTTGTAAATATTGAGCAATCACCTGCAAATATTAAGCACTCGCAAAATGTTAAGTAAACTACAATGTTGATTTACATTTAAGTATTTGGGGGTTAAGCTTGATAATAACCAAACTTTAATAAATATAGTTCAATAATAGAAAAGCTAAAATTATGTTGTGTCCATGAGTTTTGATCATCTTTATCAAAGATGGATATCGTATTATTGATTTAAAACACTGTTTCAAATAATACTATAAAGGAGTTAACATTGACATCATCATTGATTAAATAAATTATAAGCATTAAATCTAACGTTTAACATAATTAATATATTTTGGTAAGTATGGGTGTATAGAAAGTTGAATATCACATGGGAAGATGCATGATGATCAGTCATCATCACTAGTATTATGAAATCTTAGTTTTAACTATAAAAGTATTTTAGTAAATAAACATAAACTTATATATATATATATGCTAGTGAATGTAATAATTAAATCCCAGTTTGACATGGGATGATTTTAAAAAGTGCTTATGAGTTTATGAAGATAAATTTATTGTTGTGAGTTTATTAATAAGCTATGGCTGGTATCATCATCACTATTATTATCATTATTATTATATTATTATCATCATCATCATTACTTTTATATTGTGATAAATAATCTAGTTAAATGGTCATCAATATCAATTATGGTTTTCATGATGCTTGTTTAGAAGACATTAATAGGATTATACTTGTCTGTTCATCAATATACATAAAATGAGCTAGCAATGTCAATAATAGTCTTGATCTATATAAATATTGTGATATGGGGATCTTATGCTTTTATTGAGATGGATAATATATAAGACTGTCATTTTTTATTTTTTTTCATTAGTCATCCAAGTCATGTGTAATTAAAATGTACCAAATGAATTTGAACTCAGTACACTATAAACAGACATTTATCTAGATTTAAAACAATCTAGTGGCGCTCATGGGAAAACACATGTACTTAGCTAAACTGAATAAAAAGTGATCCCATCCCTTTTCCAACTTATTAACTTTGTGTAATATGTTTTATAAGTTGTCATGAATAGCACCAGTGTGTGCGTATGATCATGAATGGCCTTATATCGTTGGAAAGAAGAATAGGAAGGATTCTTTGTTAAAAGAACTTAGTACTGGAGATAAGCGAAATGCACTCCAGGGATCTCACCGTAGGTAATTTTATTCAGTTGCTATATTTAATATTATTTTATTTGATGGCAATGGCCAGTATGTTTTATTGTTAAAATGAATTCCCCAATATTTAAATATCATTAAATCTTTAATTAGGATAGTTTTAATTGTCATGTTATTATTTTAAGTATTGAGAAATGAGATAATTTATTTATTTCATTATTAGCGTGCCAGAATTAATGTTTGAGATAGTTGCAATTGGACTATAATGTTATATTTAATTAATTAGAAATAGACACCCAGATAGAGTATGATATGCATATATTCTTATTTATATGTTAGCATCATCCTTATTTAATTATAAATTGTATTTTATCTAACATGGTGAATTCATTTCTCATTTAATTTACTCGGTTACCAATGATGAACAGCTGGAGTAATGCATGTATCATGTTTAGTGCTTAGTTATTGAATTATAGCAACTATCATTTTATCACTCATCAATATATATATATATATATATATATATATATATATTATAACTGATATACAATATATATATATATATATATATATATATATTGTAATCAGTTATAAAGTAACAGCCTTGTATCAACCTTTATATCAGTTCATCTTTATTTATTCATACTGTTACAAAGTGACAGATTACAAACATATTTTAATAATTAATAATCATGATATTTTTATTACTGTTATAAATAATATCTATATATAATATCTATCCATATCAATATTTTTCATCTGTTACAAATATATATAATATATATATATATATATATATATATATATATATATATATATATATATATATATATATATATATATATATATATAAAAAATATGTAATATTTATGAAAGCACTTTAAACCAAAGTTTTGTATTAGTTATATGTTGTGGGATGCTTTATGTGTAATTTAAAGTAATAAAAGGGAAGGTGGGGAATACTCTAGCTCACTGACCTGTTATATTAGCTTTAATTTTATTTATCTCATATCCATGTAGTAAATCAAATCATACTAATATGCTGGGTCTTTATCAATAAAGGTAGGTGATAATTCTTTATTTCTTAGTTTTAAGTTTGTATATTTATATTAATTCAAGCATTACCGGTATACTGGACTTTAGTTTTATATATATATATTTGTGCTTCATTTACCAGGCATATCAGAAAATCTGAGTCACATCTCTTTTTACTTGAAATTCCAAGGTCAAGGTTTCTAAACCCATTGTCACTTCTTCAGAACTAGATATTATTGCATAGGGTTCACTCTGACAAAAGTCCAGCCTATGGCAATTCAATGAAGTGCATTATTCATTGTTTGTGACCCTACCCTGCCAACGTTTGCAGAGAGTCATGTTCTTTAGCCATAATTTGAAGCAACTTCTTGGTTCTTAGATTGGATTATTTCATTGCCATCATGCATGTACCTCTTTCCCATATTTCATTCTCACTAAAGCCTATCAATACTTCTAAATCATACTGTTATGATTATGGTAAATGGATTATCATTTTTATATTTTCATTCATGCATTCATGTGCACTATTTCTGCCATAATTATTGTTTCCTAAATTAGTTCCCACATACGTTCTTATTTTACAAAGGTGAATACAATTTTATTAATTAAATATAATTACCATTGCCATCAAACTCAATAGTCTTATGCATTGGTTCAAGTGTTTTTTTTGCATTGATAGTGGAATTAAAGAACTTTAAATAACTGTAATCCAGTGTTATTAAAAATCTTAGGTATACCATGTAATCTGCTAGTTATTGACATATAAATAGCCACATTAGAACAAAGTGATAAATTATTTGATACTGCAGCATAACTTGAATAAATATGCTCATTTTATAGTATTGGAAGAGGGATTAATGTCATCTAAGGAAGATAACTATCCATTTTTATTTGTATTTTGATACAAATAACATAATCAATCATAAATATCTCAAGTTACCTTAATAAATCTTATATATATATATATATATATATATATATATATATGATATCTCAAGTTACCTTAATAAATCTTATATATATATATGAAAGCCATTGTTTCATTTATTGAATAGTAATAATTTTTGATGTTATATAAAAGGTTTAATTTACTAGGTGATGAAATCTCACTAACAATGGTATTCTATACATGGATAAATTCACATTGGAGTCTTTTTGTGTCATGGCCTTGTGATGCCGGCAGTGAGAAATTAATTAGATTGGTGTCATTGGGATTGTTAATCATAAGTTGTTAGTTATGGAAAATAGGAAAATAGGGCAAAGTTCATGAGTGTTCCTGACTTATGTATCTCGCACATGATTGTACTCGAGATACTTTTGCCTAGATGCTAGATATTGTTTTATGAACAGACAAAACCAACCAGTACTATATATATATATATATATATATATATATATATATGGTTGGTTTTGATATATATATATATATATACGCTCTATATATATGGCCGCAGAAAGGGGTTTGCTATTAACTGAAAAAAAATCCTTTGCTTCCTCTTGCATGCCTTAAAGAAACCGAACATGGCAAATTCATAATGTCCACTTGATGCATTCTGTGGTTGAAAGCTGTTATTACTATGTGATTATTTAAATAGTATATGAACGTAGATGGGCTGCTCACCAACATGCATTAACCAGCATGGTGAGTTTAATGGCTTTTTACCTCCAACTTTAAGAATATTTTTCCCATTATATACAATCATGACAGACAAAAATAAATTATGGCCCTTATACTCAGGAGGCTGTAAAGTCACCAACCAAGGCAGCAGTTGGTGGTTGAAGGTGGCAGATGCTAAGATTCCCCTGATTGGGACTCAGGCTGCCATTTGATGATGACTTTTTATTTAGGTACATACAACTGTAGATCACATTAAAGTGAAGAAAGATTGTAAGAGTTAGAAGAAGAACTATCTTATATTAAATGGGACATTATTGGACTTTGTGAAGTTAGAAGAAAATGTGAAGAAACAATTGATTTAAAAAGTGGACATATACTGTACTATAAAGGCACAAATATTGGAAATACAAGTGGAGTAGGATTCATTATAAATAAAAAGTGAAAGAACAACATTGTGGAGATTGATGGTGTATCAGACAGAGTGGCAAGATTAGTTTACAACTTAATAGCAGATTCCAAATGCAGATAATTCAGGTTTATGCCCAACAAGTTCTCATAGTGATGAAGTTATAAAAGATTTTTATATGGATGTACAAAAGGCTTTTGATCAAAGTACACAATATTTTAAAATTGTTATGGGAGACTGTAATGCTAGGATTGGTAAAATGTTGTAGGTAATTTTGGTTATGGTAATAGAAATGGGAGAGGTCATAGACTTTTGAAGTTTGCAGAAAAAGAAAAACTTTATATTATGAATTCTTTTTTTTGAAAAAAAATGTTAAAAGGAAATGGACATGAAAGCATCCAAATGAAGGTACAGCAGAATTGGATTATATTTTGACTAACAGAAAATACATATTTCAAGATTGTAATGTTCTTAATAAATTTAACACAGGAAGTGATCATCGATTAGTAAGATGTAAGATACATGTTAATGCAAAACTAGAGAGACAAAAATTATTAAGAAAAACAATATTTAAAGTTGATATTCCTAATTTTCAGAAACATTCTAATGAATTTAAATTATAACTTACTAATCGTTTCAAGAATTAGTAGATTTTGAACATGATTCACATTTGAAAGACATTAATAGAAAAATAAGCGATACACTTTTAAAAACTGCAACAAAGAGAGCTGGTAGAAAAAAGTAGCAATTGACAAATAAAATTTTTACTGAGACTAGAATTTATGAAGAAAAGAAGGAATATGAAGAAATATAACAGTGATGCATTAAAAACAATTGAATATCTCGAATTTTGTAAAATGGTGCGGAAAAAAGTTTAAGATATTATAAGAAAGTATAATTGTGAACAAGCAAGGAAAGCTATATAAGAGAATAAAAGTCTAAAGAGTTTAAAACAACATTTTGGTATTGGTAGTAAATTTATATCTGCAATAAGAAAAAAAAGATGGCATTATTACTAAAAAAAGAGATGACATCAAGAAATGTGTAGAAGAATTCTATCAAGAATTATATAGTAATAAAGACCAAGTGCCTCTTATACCTATTATATCTTCTGAATTGCTAATAATTTTGAATGAGGACGTGAGACATGCAATTAAATTTATGAAGAAAACGAAGTTTCCAGGTAATGATGGAATTATAATTGATATATTAAAAGAAGCAGGTGAAAAAATAGAATTTTTTTAGCAAAGTTATATACCAAATGTCTAAATGATAAAGATGTACCAGATGATTGGAAAAATGCAGTATTAATATTAATACTTTAAGAAGGTGATAAAGATGATATTAGAAATTACAGACCTATCCGTCTTTTATCAGTTTTATACAAAATTTTTACTAATATAATTACAACTCGTCTACAGAAAATCCTGGATTTCCACCAACCAAGAGAACAAGCTGGATATAAAAGTGGTTTTAGTACAGTATATCATATCCAGGTATTGAGAGAAATTATAGAAAGGACAAATGAACATGAGTTGCCATTATGCTTATGATTTGTAGACTATGAAATGACATTTGATTCTATAAACATTTTTCCAGTGATTAAAGCATTGGATCATCAAGGTGTAGGTCCAGACTATTGTCATATTTTAAATAATATTTATAAAAATGCAACAGCAACAATTATATTACATAATGATAGTAGGAAAATCAAGATTGAAAAGGTTGTAAGGCAGGGTGACTCCATATCTCCAAAACTTTTTACAGTAGTGCTGTAAGAAGTATTTTGTGGATTAAAATGGGAAGCTAAAAGAGTGAAAGTAAATGGAGATTATTTAAGTCATTTAGATTTTGCAGATGATGTAGTTGTTTTTAAAAATAATGCTTTAGAGGTACAGAAAATTTTGCAGGAGTTATTAGATGAAAGTAGAAAACTAGGACTAAAGATAAATGTTAAAAAGACTAAAGTAATATTTAATATATTTTCTCAAAATATGAAAATTAAGATTGATTATGATGAGTCAGAAGAAGTTAACAGTTACAAATACCTTGGTCAGATTATTAATACAGATGGAAATATAATTGATTAAATTAATCATAGAATTAAATTTGGAGTGCTTTTGGTAGAAATAACTTGATACTAAAAGGAAATATGCCTATGTGTTTGAAAAGGAAGGTTTTTAATAAATGTGTTTTGCCAGTTTTTACTTATGGATCTGAGACTTGGACACTTAATAAAAGAGCAATATAGAGACTTCAAACCACTCAAAGAAGTATGGAGAGATGCATATTGGGAGTAACAAAAAGGGATCAAAAACGCAATGTATGGGTAAGAGAACAAATAGGTATTACTGACCTCATTAAAAAAATTTAAAGACTTAAGTGTAGTTGGGCTGGACATATTGTTAAAAGAGATGGTAATAGATTAACAATTGAAATTTTAAACTGGATCCCAAAAGATTGTAAAAGACCCAAAAAGAAACTACATGTGAGATGGATGGGTGAAATAAAAAAGTGTGCAGGGGTGATGTGGAGAAAAGAAGCTAAAGTAAGGAAAAGATGTATTAAACTTGGAGAGACCTTTATCCTGCAGTGGATTGATAATGTTTGATGATATATATATATATATATATATATATATATATATATATATATATATATATATATATATATATATATATATATATATATATATATATATATATATATATATATAATTTCAGAATAATAGTTTTGGAAGTAAAACCAAATAAGAAAGGCTTACAATGGAAAATTTATAATTTAGTATAATATGTTGAGTATGATTTCGATATCATATCATATTCGTAGAAATACTGCGTAAAGTAGAAGCAGATAGTGTAATTTAAAAAGTATGTAAATGATATGTAAATGAGTGAGTTTAAAAAAAAATCACTTTTACGGAGGGAAAACAGGATTATTTTGTTGATGGTGTTTGGATTGTTGGCAATATGCCAGACTTCTTTTATCCTACGTTTTGCATTATTATATACCAAACATAACATACAGACTGTGGCTAGTTTTTAACGCAATGATGCAAAACACAAGGTAACTGAAGCCTGATATATTACCAACAATTTGAATGCCATCAACAAATTGAATCTTTTTCTCCCCTCTCTAACAAAGTTGTATCTTTATATCCACTCATTTACATATTCACTAAATTACCCTATCCCTCTCTACTTTACGGCTGTATTGGTGAAGCATGTCCAGCATACACTATTAAAATTATAAACACTCCAGTTAATTCTTACCTTAGTTTTTCGCTTTCAAAGCGATTATTCCAATTACACTTCTATAAGAAAAGGCAAAAAATATAACTGAATGGAACTAATTTGTAAACAGTGGCTAAAAGAATGTATAAAAAGTCTAAAAGAGACTATTAATATTTAAAACTACAGTTGATCTTTAGTTGTTTACACATAAAAATTCTCTAACATAATTTTTATGAAAATTATTTTAAATGTGTTTCTATGTTTGATTTCAGCCTATTTTTTAAAGTATTTTTATATTTGTTACTCATTTTGTTATTAATTACACATATATTTGTAAATATATATATATATATATATATATATATATATATATATATATATATTATATTAGATTGTGAAATAGAGTTGTACTTTATTATTTTTATTATTAAGAAGTTTTTCATATAAAGAAGGCAAAGTTTTATTTTTATTATTACTTGTTATAATTTACTTTTTGCTAGTAATCAAACTTATTTTTTTTATATATTTTTATTAACGCCTTCTGTTTTCTATGCATTGATTATCAAGTAATTGTTATTGTTGCACATAAAATGACTTGTAGTATTGCTCAGTTTTAGAAGTAATGTTTCTCCCAATAGTTCCACCTGGCACAAAGTTTATAAATCAATAGATGTTAGAAGGCTGTGTATCATAATTACTTCTCATTGTTTTCCATTCAATTTACCCTTACTAGTTTTTGGCTTACGACTTTCATTATTGAGAAACTTTGATTTGGAAGCAGTACATGTGAGATGTCCAACACCCACCTTTTATATGTTTGGTTGAACATAAAACTATCAATCCAAACTAAAAACACAATAATGTCTTCAATTTAATCTAAATCAAGATTATGATGCACAATATTCTAGTATCAACTAGCTATTAGAACAAGCACTAGGTTTTAGATTGTGCAAGCATAAAAAAGTGATTTATATTAATTGTTTTGCACAATCCTAGAAAATTAAAAACATGGTTACATAATTTAACACATCAAGGGTCTCAAAATATATGGATACAAACCTGGATTAGGATCTACATGCATACACAGAAAATGAGCTTGGATTAAAAACATTACTGTGTTTTTTAGTTTACGCTCATAGATTTATTGCTAATGAAGGCTATAAGCTAGAAACTAATCTGGGAATAGTGCTCTGGAAACAATAAATAGGAATTATTATGCATAGTTTTTTTTAGCATCTATTGATTATTAGACTTGCATTAGATTGCACTATTGTGTTAAAAATGACTGTTGATTTAACATCTTTCATAAGCAGAGAGAAATGGTAAGCACATCAAACATTAGTTAATGTTTTTTTTCACTCTCTCTGTAGATATGTTTGTTCCAATGATAGATATTACTTTTATTAAAATAGATAAATATAAGCACCCATTGTAGACATAAATAAAAATATGTACTTTCTAATAAGACAGCAGAGGTGGAGTTTAAGTAAATGAGTATAATTATTTTTAATAGTTTTGTCATTATTGTGCTTGTTTGACCTTTATATTTGTTTAATATCTAGAAATTAAAACCATCAATTTAAATATTTTATTTCATATAAATTTAATTCTTGTTTGATATGTTGAAATATTGTACTGATATTTATTTGGTTTTATAATGCAATATCCCAACTCCATAACTTTTAATGATAAACAGAACATTGTATAACAATATGTTTTTTGAGATGCCTTTATTTATTTGGTTGTCATCTGATCCTTCATGTCAGCCGCTAGAGGCGCAATTTCTAATCAAAAACACATTAATATAATGTTCCCGGGCCAGCGATTCTCTATTAATATTGACTTTTTTTTTGTTTGTTTGTTTGTTTACAAAGTTTACTTTCTTTCGTTTCTGAATTATTTTTCCCAAATAATATTTTTGATGATGGTATAATAATAGTTGTTTTTTTTTATAATTTTTATTGACAAAAGGGTCTGTTTTTGGTGTGTGTTCAAATAGTAATTTGTGTGTTTTTCTTAAATAGTATTACTGTTTTTGTAAAATTGGATTGCTGAAATTTAAGAGAGAATGGGTCTTTTTTGGTGTGTATTCAAATAGTAATTTGTGTTTTTTTAAATAGTATTACTGTTTTTGTAAAATTGGATTGCCGAAATAATTGATGTTACTTTGATAGGTTTCCATTTGATTGCTGACAACAATTAGTGGAAGGGGTGTTTTTGTGTATAATTAAATAATAATTTATGTTACTTTGATAGGTTTACATTTGATTGCCGACAACAATTATCGAGAGAAGTGCTGTTTTTTTTTCGTGTGTGCGTGTGTATGTTTAAATAAAAATTAAAACCGTTACTTTTATCGGTTTACATTCGATTGACGACCGATGACCGATATGACTTCCTTTTGTTTATAAATTATGATTTTTGTTTCTACGAATAAATATTTTTGACAATGGGACAATAATAGTTGTTGTTTGTTTAATTTTTATTGACAAAAGGTTGTTTTTCGGTGTAGTTTCAAATAGTAATTTGGGTTACGTTTAAATAATAAGTTACCATCTTACTTTTATTGTTTTACATTTGATTGAGGACTAATTATAGGAAAGGGTGTTTTTTTGTGTGTATGGTTGTAGACAACAATTATTGGGTGAAGGGGTGGGTTAACCATTTATGGAATAGTAGTTTTAAGTTGCGGTCTTACTTTGATTCGTTTACATTTGATTGCCGATACTAATTATTGGGAGGGGTGTTTTTTGTATGTAGGATTGTAGACAATTATTGGGGAAAGGGGTGTAACTGTTTAAAGAATAGTACTTCACATTACTTTTAGTGGTGGTGTACATTTTATTGCTGAGAATAATTAGTGAGAGGCATGGGTGTTTTTGGATGATGATTAAGTACTAATTTACCTTCCTTTTATTTTACATTTGATTGCTGACAACAATTATTTGGAGAAAGGGATTGTTTTTTTTTTTGTGTATGTTTAAATCAAAATTGAAGTTACTTTTATTTATAACATTTGATTGACAACCGATTGACTTTTTTTCGTTTATAAATTATTGTTTTGGTTTCCCAAAAACCTAATCTTTTTGACAATGGGACAATAATAGTTCTTAATTTCATTATTATTGACAAGAATGGATTTTTTTTGGTGTACGTTTAAATAGTAATTTGTGTTGTGTTTAAATAGTAATACTGTTTTTAAAAATTTAAGTGACAAAATTAAAGAAACAATGGTTTTTTTTTTTTTTTTTGGATCTTTAAATAATAATTTTCATTACTTTAATTTGTTTACATTTGATTGACAACAATTAGTGGGAGGGGTGTTTTTGTGTATTTTTAAATAATAATTTACATTTTTTGGTTAACAACAATTATTGTGTGTGTATGTTATGTTACTTTATTTATCAATTTGGTTAATAATATTTACTGGTAGACATTTCAATATCATTAATGGCATGCTGTATGGTCAACTCGTCACGGCTCCGGTAATGCAGCAAACGTAAAGACTTGATGAACGTCATTTGAAATCCCTCAAACCAGCTGCCTTTTCGAAGTGCACATTTCTTTCGGCAAGAACGAGACTTACAATTGAAAGTCCAAAAATCTTTATGGACCTCAAGTCTCATACATTCACCACACAAACATCTTTTTTACTTTTAGCAGGATGTTTTTTCTGCTGTAGAAATGTTACAGTGCTGGCTTCCATGTCTGGCAATTTCCATCTTTTCATATTTTCTGTTTTCGAATTTGCCATACTTTTTGTCTCGGAAAATTTCTCGCTAAAAGGTGACTCAAAGCGTGATCTTTAAAATATTATGCTAACCCATCGTAATCGAAAATTTAGGAGGAATACAAATTTATGAGGAACAATCACGATACTGTTAAAATTGTTAAAATGTAACAGTACATCAATTCATCTTAAAAAAAAAAAGGCACCTATGAAAATTTAAATAATTTTGACACGATCAAAGTAACACGCCCTCTTACGATATTGTTACATCAAATACATAACACAGCATTATGATATAGTGCATGACACAAACAACTATGGCATTTTCCTCTGCTTTTAGCATAGGAAAAAGCCACACCATTAGCCGCTAAGCCGAGTTAACATTCTTTCTAGATTTTATCGTAGAAAGAAGTCTTAACTCCGAGTTAACAGTCTATCTTTTAGCATAGAAAGAAGACTTAACTCCGAGTTAACAAATCTTTCTAGGATTTATTTTAGAAAGGATGCTTAATGGCTTGGGTGCGGCCGCGGAAACGGCATATTTCTAGAAATTTAGCTAGAAATCGTGCCTCTTTCAGCTGACACGAAGGATCAGATGACAACCATTTATTTTTTAATTATAATTTGAATGTTTAGTTTTCATAATTTGATTCAATTATTTGAGTGTATTCTTTATTCAAATGTGAAATATTAATTTGAATTAAATGCTATACAAATTTTATTCATTCAAGAAAATTTGTTTTACCGCATGAGTTTTAATAAAAAAGAAAATTGTTGTAGTTATCAGTTCAGGATTTTTTTGTTTAATTTTAAAGTTAATATATTAAATTTAAGATTATTTTTAATCTGTAAACTTAATAACCTAATAAGTCTATTGAAATTCTGAAAATAATTTATGAAGAATAATAGTTTATTTATTGAATATCGCAAGCAGAAAAAAATGTCGAATTGGCACTAACGTTGTGTAAATTTCCTTCCAGAAAAATTTAATCAATGTAAACTTGTTATTAATTATATATTATGTTTAAAGTAATTCTTTGTTATTTTGATGTTTATGTGCTTATTATTTTTTTTATTGTAAGTATTTAATAACGTATTACTTTTTAAATAAATATGTATGAATTATTTACAATCTAGTAGTTTTTTACAAAAAAAAAAAAAATATTTTTATTATAATTAGGAGGAGGAGATGGTGGAGGAGGATCAGACAGTTCACATTATTCAGGTACTGAATTTCGTCAAAATTTTATTTGATTTATAGTATGTTAGTTTACATTTATTGTTTTCCAAAGTTATTATTACATTGTCATTAATCTAAAGTCAATTTATTTTAATAATTTAGTTTTTTTATTTATTTCTTTAAAAAAATATTTATTTACGAGTTTATTATATGTACAATATTGGGAAACTGAATGAAGCATATATTGATAACTAATCTAACGAGCTATCTAATTTATTACTATTTTCTTTGAACTTGTAAAGCAATATAGCAATAAAAATTTAGATATCTTTATTAATTTTAATTAAGATTGGCTATAATGATGATCAAGCAATAAATCGCATATATAATTTTTATTCCCCTTACATTAAAAACCTGGATTACACCAAACAATTTCTTATCAACTTTAATTTAAAACTATTTTTATAAGGGGCTTGAGTTATGCCAATTATTTTATATAAATATTAATTTTCTTATAAAACAATATTTACATATAAATTATATCATTAAGCAATTCTATCCCGATTTTAAATTTTTAGCATCCCAACACTTCTATCGCTCAGAAAATGAGTCTCCAAAATTGAGAGCGAACTGTTCAGGTACCCATTTGCAATGATATTTAATTTGATAAATGAAGCACAAACCACAAAAATATTTATAAAAGAAAAAACAATTAATTTACAAATTTTGCTTGAAATCTATTTTTATAAAACTTCATTTTACCTAGATAAAATTTATTACGAACCTTGTGTGTTTATATATTACAATATCAGGTGGGTAAATTACTATGAAAATTAAAGTTTAATTATCACGTTCATAAATCTTCTTACTTTTGCTCTCAATTTATTAGTCGTTCATTTACGAAATTTTCACATTCCTTTTTTATCCAGCAATGTAATAAATAAAATAATTAAACTAATAGTAACAATAAAAATTGAATAATAATTTATAAAACCAAAAATATTGCTATATTAAAAATAAAATATTTTCTCATAACAAAATTTGTTTTAACTATTGATTGCTCTTATTTACATATTTAAATATATATGATTAAAAGTTCTTACCAAAGTTTTGTTGATAAATCAATAATCTTACTTTTAATATTATATACATTTGCACATAGCAATCTGTAATTTTGCATTTATGCTATATCACAATTTCCATCTATTCCTGATGAGATGGAATGAGCAATTAATGGCGAATCTCTGTTGTTTTCTTACTTGTTAACTTTCAAATTCGTGTATAGTCTTGGTAACTTTCGGCAATGTGAAAAGAATTTTATTATGGTTAAACAAAATTTATATTTAAAAAACATCACTATTTTGGAACTATATCATCCATCGGTTCATTGTTAAGAGATTACGTGTTGAAAATTATATATCAGGCATTAAATTATTGCTGTGAGAAAGTCTAAAAACCTAACCTGTATTGATGAGTGTATGTATTTTGTTTAATTCCATTATACATATAATATGGACTTTTGGATCAATGCCATCTTTTCTTTTGACTTCCCTATATAGAGTATAAACCCGTGCAAAATAAAATATCTTTCCATAATTTTCAGTTCTGATATTTTCCTGTTGTTGTTTTGTTTTTTTATTGTTTTTACATCTTTGTTATTCTTTCATAAGCTGAACAATGAAATGGATTTACAAAAAGTAAATAAATAAGCATTTATTTTTATATGGCGCTATGTGTACAATTGTATTACATTCAAAGATCAGCCTTTCAAGCTAATTGTGCATGCGTCTTTTGAGAGTGTTAAATAATAAATGAATACTGCTCTCTACAATACAAGATATAGTATTTATGTAGGAATAAAAGGAATCATATTATTCCTATGACACAAATTATTTTATATGAGCTAATCTGAGGTACTGTAGAGGAAAGTGTGAGATAGAATTGTCACTTTAAATTACTATTTATGATGTTTGAATGTTTGAATGAATGACGTAGGTGAAATTGTCTAGAATTTACTAAACGTCACTCTAACTGAAACTTAATTATAAGTAAAAAGCATTTATTTTTATGTTTATATAACACTATGTGTACAATTGTATTACATTCAAAGATCAACCTAATAAAAATAAATGCTTATTTACTTATAATTAAGTTTCAGTTAGAGTGACCTTTAGTAAATTCTAGACAATTTCACGTCATTCATTCAAACATCGTAAATAGTAATTTAAAGTGAGAATTCTATCTCGCGCTTTCCTCTCCAGTACTTCAGATTTGCTCATATAAAAGAATTTGAGTCATAGGAATAAGAGGATTCCTTTTATTCCTGCATAAATACTATATCTTGTATTGTAGAGAGAAGTATTCATTTATTATTTAACACTCTCAAAAGACACATGCACAATTAGCTTGAAAGGCTAATCTTTGAATATAAAAAGTAAATAAAGTAAAATAGTTTTTTTTCATTACACTTTGTCTCTTAAAATTAGTTTCTGATCTTTGGAACATTATGCATACTATGCACAACTTTTATGATCTTCATTATATATCCGGGTATTCACCTTTCTTTTGTTTACAATGAATCCCTACCTAAGCTAACTTTTTTTTTATTAATTACCTGAGAATGTGTGTACTTAACATTGATTTTTTTACAGTTTTTCTAATATAACTAAGTATATACTTTTTTAAATACTATTTGTTTTACAGATCTTTTAATTCCACAATTGATCAAAATCAATTAATTTTTGTTCTTTTATTTAACAAATTTAAGATTTTATTTACTTACGAAATCCGATAAAAACACAATATAATTCTCGTTTTCATTTTCATTTTTACTTTTTTTTTCTCGCATTCTGAATGACACCAATAGTTAGCCTCTTTATTTTGGACTAATGTTACTTGTAATATCTTATTATGCCATTTGGACTAAGTTCACATAATTATAATACTTTATCATACAAATGATAAAACAAAGAAAGAATCATACTATTACCTTTTCTCATTATTATTTTTTTTATTTTAGATGTATATTTCAATTAACTTTAACTATGTTCATAAGCCATAAACTTAATATATTCTCTTTTTTGATTAGTCAAAATGGGAATTAATTTTATGTGTGCCAATTAACATTTATCTTATGTTCTCTATTGATGTATGATTGATCTTAAGAACACCTCTAATAGTAACGACTCTTAAAGTTTAAGGTGTTGATGATTTAAATTGAGGATTTAAAAAGTATTATATTAAAAACACTCTACAAAAACTAACATCATTTTTTCTTGCATATTATCGAGATGTAAATTCCAGAACACTCTTGACTTATATCATAATTATTCCATGCTATACTTCTATAAATGACCTATCATGCATGGAAATAATGAGTGAATTCTGCAATACTCACATACACATAGTATTCCATCAGAAATCCAGCAATATGTGATTGTATCAATGCTGTATATAAGGTCATCCACTAGAAATGCATCTGTTAAAGAAAATTGAAATTTAATAGAAATATTGAAATAATGTAGAAAAATTTATAAATGGTGTCAGAAAATTTCTACTGAAGCACTATTCAAAAAGTATTGACATTTTTTTTTAATATTTGTGAAATAATGTTTAAATTATATGTGAGCAACATATATAATTACTCAATCACTTAAAATATAAACCGTGACATTACTTTCACTCATATATTTGATGTTCACAAAGGAGATAATACAATATTTATTTCTGTTTCATCTTTGTAATGTGAGTTTGCTGTTAACTGAAAGGACACCCTTTGATTCCTCCTGGATGGCTTAAAGTAACCAAGCAAGGGAAATTTATAATGTCCACTCATTCGTTGCAGCTGTTATCACTGTGATTATAGATATAGTATACAAACATGGATGAACTTGTCACAATACACATTTCCCATGGTGGTGAATTTATTATTTTTTACAACTGAGTTCAATACAAAAAAAACACTATGGTCTTTTTTTTCAGTTGCCTGATAGCTTTTAACTAAAATAACAATATATTTTAAAAGCATAATGAGTGTGTGTGAATGCATTTTTTCTAATGTTTGTCATCATTACGGATAAAAATAAACCATGGCTCTTATTTCCAGTTTACTGTAAAGCACCAGCTAATACAACAGTTGAAGGCAGATGGTAATAAGAATCCTCTGATTTCAGACCCAGACTGTCAATTGTTATGACCTTTTATTAAAAAAAAGATGGCAAAAATTGAAAAAAAAACTGTCTCATATTAAAACGAATATTATTGGACTTTGTAAAGTTAGAAGAAAAGTTAAAGAGATAAATGATTACAAAGTGAACATGTATTGTATTACAAAAGCACAAACATTATAAGTACAAGTTGAGTATGATTCATTACAAATAAATAAAAAATAAAAGTATAACATAGTGGAGATTGATAGTGTTACAGACAGAGTGACATGATTAATTATTCAACTTAATAGCAGATACCTAAATAATTCAGGTTTATATCCCAACAAGTTCTTATAGTTTTAATGAAGAAGATGATTTTTATATGGATGTACAAAAGACTTTTGATCAGACCAAATATCAATTTAAACATTTTATGGGATAATTTATTGTTAGAATTGGCAAACAAATAAAAGAAATGAGGAAGAACATAAACTTGTGGAATTGTAGAAAAAGAAAAAAACTTTATATTATTAATTTCTTTTGAAAAAAATGTTAAACGGAAAAGGACATGGAAGTATTCAAAGAAGGTACAGCACAATTGAATTATATTTTGACTAACAAAAATGCATATTTCTTCATTGTAATGTCCTTAATAAATTTAACACAGGAAGTGATCATCGATTAATGATATGTAAGATACATGTCAATAGAAATCTACAGAGACAAAAATATTAACAAAAGCAATATTCACAGTTGATATTTCTAATCTTCAGAAACATTCCAATGAAATTAAATTAAAACATACAATTAGTTCTCTTAATATTAACAGATTTTGAATATGATTCACATTTAAATGAAATCAATAGGAAATAATTGATACACTTTTAAAAACTGCAAAAAGATAGCTGGTAGTAAAAAGCATCATTTGTCCAGGAAAATCTTTTTAGTTGCCCATGAATTTAAATGAAGAAGTAAGTCATGCAATGAAATTTATATAAAAATGAAGATTTGAGATAATGAGGTAATTATAAACTATATCTATCTTAAAAAAGCAGGCAAAAAATAGAAAAAATGATGGCAAAGTTATATATCAAAAATACCTAACTGATACAGATGTACCAGGCAATTGAAATACTGCACTATTAATATTAATATTTAAAATAGATGATAAAGAAATTATTAAAAATTACAAATCTATCAGACTTTTATAAATTTTATACAATTTTTACCAAGACAAATCATCTACAAGAGAACCTTGTATTTCAACCAACGAAAACAACAAGGTGGATTTAAAAATGGTTTTATTACAATGTATTATGCCCATGTATTGGGAGAAGTTATATATCTTACCAATGAATATGAGTTGTCATTAGACTTTGAATTTGTAGATTAGGAACAGTTATTTGATTTTATAAGCATTTTTTCACTGACTAAAACTTTGGATTATTAAGGTATAAACTCATAAAAAAGATTAATCTTGAGAAGAGTGTAAGACAGGATTATTTCATATCTCCAAAACTTTTTATAGCATTGCTGCAGGAATATTTTGTGGATTAAGATGGGAAGCTAAAAAATAAAAATAAATGATTATTTACGTCATCTAGACTTTGTCGATAATGTAGTTGTTTTGCAAATAATGCATTAAAGCATTAGGAATTATTACAAGAGTTATCAGATAAAAGTAAGAAAGTATGACTAAATGTAAACGATAAAAAGACTAAAGTAATGTTCAATGGATTTTCTCAAAAAAAAAAATGAAAATGAGGATTGAAAATGATGAAATAAAAGATGTTTTACCTTGGTCAGATTATTATTCAGCCGGAAACATAATAGATGAAATTAATTATCGAAATAAAATTGGTTAGAATATTTTTGACAAAATTAACATTATTAGTTTTTACGGATCTCAGAATTGGACACATAACAGAAGAGAAATAAAAAGATTTTAAACCACTCTAATAAATATTGAGAGATGCGTGTTAGGAGTAAGAATGAAGTGTCAAAAACTGGAGTAGATCTGGAGGTATTGCTAGAAGAGGTGATAATAAATAGACAGTTGAAATCTTAAATCGGATTCGAAAAAAATTGTAAAAGAACTATAAAAAGACTACATGTGAGATAGATGGTTGAAATAAAGAAGTGTTGAAAGGGTGGTGTTGAGACGAGAGGCTAGATATCGGAGAAGTTGGACAGAAAGACTTCACCCTGCAATGCATTGATAATGGTTAAAAAATTTGTTGATGACTGTAAGAAATTACCTTCTTTTGTGACTACTAAATTCAATATTAAATATTTCTTTCTTATTTATTCCATTGATCAATAGTAAAGCTCCGAAGTATGATTCACTCCTATGTAGCTTTTTTTTTACATTCTTCATTCCTTGAAAATATTTTAGTTGATCCATAATCACAGTTCAGCAATATAAATGAATGTTGATAATTTTCATTACTGCCAGAATTTCCTCGAATATCAACTTCAATTAGTTCCTAGTACTCATTTCCATTCTGCACTTCTTCATAATGTGTATCTGTTTTCTCTACTTCCTGAAAAAAAACAGTTTGTGTGTGTGTGTGTGTGTGTCAACTCTCTTAATATAAATGTATCCTCTGGATTTATTGTAGGTCGGAATTTTTCTGAATAAAAGTTCTTAGTTTTTTTATAGTTTAAACTTGATTGATTGCTCATATCGGTATATTTAATAGCATAGCTATATGTTATAATGTTTATCGATCAACATATCTAAAAACTATTGCAACTGAACTGTGATAAATATCTGTAAATTTACTGAAATATTTAATTTAGTCATGGAATAACCTATTATTGCATTCAACCTTGCTTACTGTCTCAAGAAAAAGTGGGACATGCCTCATTGTATTTTATTTTTCCTGTTTTATCTGGAAATATATCTTCCTAACATTCTTCTATCCCAAAACTATATAATAGTACATATCTTTAAAGACGCACGCTTATTGAACAATAAATTCATCAGAAGTAAAGTGATTTCTGTAGACTATTGCACACAATGGACAACTTCTATTCTTCTGATACCGCATTTAAGATAAATATCATTCAAGGCTATTCAGATGGTCTATAGTTATCTCACAGCCCGACTTCTAAATATCTTAATTTTTACGAATCAGTTTTCTGGCCTAAGTATATTATTGAATATAAAACTCTGTTAGAATCTTGTTTGTTGACACCTTTTGTATAAATTAATTAGATGTCATTCTTTTTGATCCCTCTTCTCGATTCCATTTTTCAAACTGAGAATTTTTTCTTTATAATTTCAGTTGTTTTATTTCCGCTCTAGTTTCATTTTGATATTTCCTAATTGATTATCTCTCTTTTACCTTTCTCTCACTATGTCCAGGCTTTAGCTCATTTAATTTTACTATTTTTTAAATTATCATCATCTGCTTTATCAATTCTTTATTTCACATTGCGTTATTATTTCTAACATTTGAAGCGTCACATTTCCTAAATTCTCTTCTTGTTGTTCTTTATCTCTCTACATATTTTTCGTTGCCCGATTAAAATTATATATATATATGATCTGAACCAATGATGAGTGCCGGTTCAGCACGATATACATATATTGGAGATCATTTATTTATTTTTTTTGCATCAGCGAGGTCATGTGTATCGGTTGCGTGAGATAGAGTGGATAACTGAAAGGAACTCAATTGAAAGTTTATGCTCGAATCCCCTACGATTATAGCATGAAAATTTTTCATTTATTTTTTTATTGTGATTTATGCATTACCTTCTAAATTTTGTCATTATATTTTAGCATTCTTATTATAGTTTTCTGAATTTTTTTCCCTTTTATTATATAGTGATTAATCTCATTTTCTTTCTTATCATATCCATGGTTTTCTGATTTTTCTCATTACTTTTTTTTAAGATTCTTATTATAGTTAGCTGGTTTACGTGGAATAATTTAACTCTACCTTCAATATTGCTATTTTGGTTGATTTGTGACTTTGGATCTTCTATTTACTTTTTTTATATCTTACTTTTAGTTTGGAACATTATGTCTTGGCGATTCTGTCTCGAAATTTTTATCTTGACAATCAGTGTTTTCTAATGCATCTGAAGTCTCCACATCAATTTAGTTTTATTTATTTTTCTTTTCTGATGTTATTTCTTATTCTAATCATTCAGTTAACATTGTTTTTGTAATGCATTCTGTATACTGCTTTAATAATCGTTTTTTTTTGTTACTTGGTTAAACATTGCAACAACCTTTCATTATGATTAAGCGTATGCTATAATATAATCACCTATTTTTATTAAACTTTATTTAAACTTTTTCAAATACTAACAACTTGTTAGCAATAACATACAAATAGACAGCACAGATTAGTAATTACACAATGTTTTGCGTAGTATTATTCTCTACTCTTCTTCAGGCAGGTAATGTTAGCCTGACCAGTGACAGTATTAGCATAGAAGTCGAACTGATATTTTTAGATTCTTGAATAATGAATTTTAAGACAAATGTTTTAACCAACTGCGCTATTCTGTCAAAGGGCTATACCATTCCCATTTTATATTTTTAACAAAACAACACATCTCAGGATTGAGAGTGCAATTTTGTAGTTGATATTTGAAATGAGAATAATTAGATTAAAATTGCACTAGACAGGTATTATATATGGAATTTGATATTTTCATGAATTTTTAATTTGATAAACGATAGAAATAAAGATGTTGGCAAGAAAAGAATTTCTAATTGCCAATTTTCGGACTAAAATTTCTATATTTTTTTTATCAAATGTAAAATTACAATTTCTATCAAGATCATACAAAACAGATTCAGTAATAACTTCACTTCATTATTCCCATCACTATATATCTGCACATTTTTCAAAACTCTTTTATACAACAATTTATGCTCTTTATTTCTCTTCTCCATATTACACTTAGATTCCATTACATATGATAAGTTACACCCACAAAAAGTATTTAAATTATATTACTCAAATTCTTTTCTTCTATCTTATCTTTTGAATTATTAATTATTCTATTTAAATTATTTAAATTTAAATTAGATGATTTCATTTTGAAATTCGAATTGAGTTGTAATGATTATGAATATAATCGAAAATATTTCTATATGATTTTTTATTTATATTATAAGTCGTTTATTATTATTTTGGAATATATATATATATATATATATATATATATATATATATATATATATATATATATATATATATATATATATATATATATAGAGAGATATAGAGAGAGAGAGAGAGAGAGAGAGAGAAATCCCCAATTCCCTGATAACTTATAATATAATAAAGCACAAAGAAAATAAAACAGAGGACAGCATAAAAATGTATAAGAATAAAAATTTTAATAATAATATTGATTCTCCTGCTAATAAAAATATAGATATTAATACCATATATTTCAAATGATGAAGTAAATTTTATAACGAATATTTAAAAGATATATGTTATATCGCATTTTAAGAAACCCCTACATTAAACAAATTAATAAAGAACTCTAAATATAAAACTTTATTTATAAATAAAAATTGAATCATTTATAAATGGATATATAGGTGTGGCAGTGGATACATAGATGAATCGAGATGTACATTGGAAAAAAGAACTAAAGAGCATTTGCTGTTATTAAAACGTGTTCAGAAATCAACACAAAATTGTAAAGTTGATAATACTATTTCAGCATCTGTTTTTTAAGAGTATAATATGTCATATATATATATATATATATATATATATATATATATATGGTTTTGACTTCAATTTTAATAGTGTAAAGATATTGCATATTGAAAAAAATAGCAATAAAAGGAAAATAAAAGAAACTATGCTAATGTAGAAAAACAAACATGATTTAATTAACAGGCAGGCAGAAAACGTTTACATCCAGGAATTGTGGAAAGGTTGGCCTTTGAAAGTGTTAGTTGACAAAGATTACTAGGTTAATTGAAAACGCTTCTAAGTAGATAACATTTTTAATTGTCTAATTATTGTTTTTATGAATATTCAATTACATAATTACATATATTACTTTGAAAAAATACAGACATCGAATAATATATATATATATATATATATATAGTGAACTATATATATATATATATATATATATATATATATATAGTTCACTGGCTGCAGAAAGGAGTTGGCTATTAACTAAAAGGAGACTCTTTGATTCTTCTTGGAGGCCTTAAATGATCCAAGCAGGGCAAATTCCTAATGTACACTCCATACATTCTTGTCATTAACAGCTGTTATTACTATGTGATTATTCATATAGTATACGAATATGTATAGGCTGCTCATCAACACACATTATCCAGTGTGGTGAGTTTATTGGCTTTTTATCTCTGAGTTTAAGATCAAGAAACACCATGATCTTTCTTCTCAATTGCCTGATAATGCAGAATGAATGTTTTTGTAGATGATAAATATTTTTCCAATATATACAATTATGACAGACAAAAATAAATCATTATCCTTATTCTCAGGAGGCTTTAAAGATAGCAACGAAGGCAGCAGTTGGTGGAAAAGGCAGAAGGTGCTCAAAATACCCTGATTGTAGACCCAGTCTGCCATTTGATGAAGACTTTTTATTTAGTTACTTACAACTGCAGATCACTTTTAAGTGCAAGAATATTGCAAGAATTAGAAAAACTTATATTAAATGGGAAATTATTTGTCTTTGTGAAGTTAGATAAAAAGTTGAAGAGACAATTGATTTAAAAAGTAGGCATGTATTTTATTATAAAGATACAAATATTTGAAATACAAGTGGAGTTAGGATTCATTATAAATAAAAAGTGGAAGAACATCATTGTAGAGATTGATGGTGTATGGGACAGAGTGGTATGATTAGTTATACAATGTAATAGTAAATACCAAATGTAGAAAATTCAGATTTATGCCCCAACAAGTTCTTATAGTGATGAATTAGTAGAATATTTTTATATGGAAGTACAAAAAGCTTATAGTCAATGTAAACAACATATTAAAATTGTGATGGGAGAAATTAATGCTAGAATTGGTAAACAGATGAAAAATCAAACTGTTGCAGGTAATTTTGGTTATGGTAATAGAAATGAGAGAGGACATAGACTTGTGGAATTTGCAGAAAAAGAAAAACTTTTTATTACGAATTTCTTTTTTGAAAAAAATGTTAAAAGGAAATGGTCATGGAAGCATCGAAATGAAGGTACAGCAGGACTGGATTATATTTTGACTAGCAGAAAATATATAGGTAAATTAATATTGGAAATGCACATTATTTAACTGTGCATGTGTTATTTAGAGATTATGATGTTAAATGTAACATATTTGACAAGACAAATCTTCATTTTATTCATATTAATCATGTGATATATATATATATATATATATATATATATATATATATATATATATATATATATATATAATATCATGTGATATTATATATATATATATATAATATTTTACGAGCCTGCTAATGGTTCTAAACAAGCTTATTTATTTATTTTTTTAATTATAAATGCTACAAGAGAAAGTACTTTAAGCATTAATCTATGATAGGACATTAGATTTAAAATACTAACTCAAGCCAAGGATTTATCTATTTTTTAAATATTAAGAAAAAGATCTAAATCTTCAGACACCTACATGTCTTCAAATTCAGTTCTTTATCTAAAAAAAACTATAAGGGCCTGCATTAAATTCAGTGATCCCATATATTGGTAGCCTTAGAAATTTAATATAGCCAAAGCCCTAATAGCAAAAATATAATATTACTAAAAATTAGTCACATGTCACATGACTTATATTGCTTGGATTAACAATATGTAATATTTTAAGAGCCTGCAACTGACTCTTAACAATCTTATTTATTTATTTTTAATGATAAATACTACAATAGAAAGTACATGAAGACTTTATCTATGATGGTCTCCATCCCTAGACTGGTTTCGAGCTATGGCTTTCTTCAGTGAGAAGCTAGGAGATTAGATTCAAAATTCTAACTAAAGAAACTATATGGTACTGAACTAAATTCAGTGATCCCATATATTAGTAGGCTTAGGAATTTAATATAACCAACAAACTAATAGCAAAAATATAATATTAGTAAAAATTAGTCACATGTCACATGACCTATATAGCTTGCATTACCAATATGTAATATTTTAAGAACCTGCTAATAGCTCTACACAAGCTTATTTTTTATTTTCTAATGATAAATGCTACAAGAGAAAGTACCTGAAGCCTTTATCTATAATTGCTCCCATCCCTATATAGTTTCTCTAGTTAACGAACTGAATTTGAAGACATGTAGGTGTCTGAAGATTTATATATTTTTCTTAATATTTAAGAATTAGATAAATGCTTGGCTTGAGTTAGTATTTTGAATCTAATATCCTAACTCCTCACTGAAGAGAGCCATAGCTCGAAACCAGTCTAGGGATGGGGACCATCATAGATAAAGGCTTCAGGTATATCCTCTTGTAGCATTTATCATTACAAAAATAAATAAATAGCTTGTATAGAGCTATTAGCAGGCTCTTAACATATTAAATATTGCTAATGCAAGCTATATAATTAATGTGGCATGTGACTAATTTTTACTAATTTATATATATATATATATTGTACCGAAGTACATTGATATGTAATTAATTTATTATGAATCCCATGTTTTAAAATATAAAAATTTAAAATTGAGAAAATAAAATGTAAAAACTAAAGAGTAGGGGGGAGGGGGAATTTGTTATTAAATAAAAATAAACTATGAATGCTTTTTAAAAATAATAAGAAAAATAAACTGTAAACGCTGTTTAAAATAATAAGATTTTTTTTGTTTAAAAGAAAAAAAAGTCTTGTAATAAAAAAAATGATTTAATATTCTTTAAATGAATTTATAATAAAATAATAAAGACATTTTGTTATATCTTGTAATAAAATAAGTAAATATATGTGTGTGTATGTAATTTTTTAATAATAATCAGAAACAAAAGTCATTTTATTTCACGAGACGGACACTGCTGCTAATAAAGTTTTCCATTGTTTAAAACAGTATAAATAGCTCAACATTTTATCATTCTTGGTCTGACTTTCTCATTTTTAATAAAATATTTCTTGAAGTAATATTTCCAAAAAATGTTGCATTGTTAAAATCAACGTATTTGCAATTGACTGAAACCGTTCTTTATGCATCTGAGATCTGCAGTTAGTTCGGAGGTTGATCATGTTTAGATAGACAAAGTGGACAGTGGAGTGTGGGTACACCAAACCAGTATGAAAATCATAACATGTCACAGGATCAATGAAGGAATCATTTTACCGATCATTGATGTGTTAAGAAATAATTCCATTGTGCTGTTTCTGTCATATTTAAAAATCCTAGGTAATTATTTGACTTTGATATCTTAACATTACTGATTTCTTCTTAAAATAAAAGATAGACTTTATTAAAAGAACTTTGAACTTTATGAATTAAACTTAAAAGAAAGAATAAATTTTAAACTTCAAAAGATAATATTTGCAATAATAAAATAATTATGATAGAATGACAGCCTGTTAAGCTAATTGCGCAGACGCAATTAGCTTAACAGGCTGTCATTCTATCGTAATTATAATCGCACGCAAGACGTTATAAAATAAATGCTTATTCATGTAAATAATAAAATAAGTAAAAGCAGCATCTATTATTAAGTAATATTTTTAAAACAATGGCATGCATGTATGTGTGATTTGATTTTTTTTAAACTTTAAAAAAAATAAAATAAAATATGAGGTAATGTGTATAATTTATTTGCTAAAGTAATATACTTAAATGCTTTATTTTCATCTTTTAAAAAGAAATGTGTGTGTTTCATTATAAGATATAATGATTAATTTATTCTAAATAAAAAATACACTTAAATTATTTTTCTTAAAATATTTGTTTATTTTGATACATGTAGGTAAGTATAATTTTTTTTTAAATAAAAGTAGGAGGGAAAAATTCTAGTCATTAATAATAGTATTTCAGAAATTTGCAAAGTTTAATCTATAAATGTTTTGGCATTCAGTATAATGTTGTTATTATTAGTTTTAAATGATTGAAGTATTATTTTTGAATGGTTCAGGGACATTATTTTATTTTTTTAAAAAATAGTAGTAGCTTAGAAGAGGCACCATTTAAAACACCTTTTGTTTGTCTATTAGTGTGTGGTTGGAAACCACTTGAGCTAGCAGGGATTTTTCAGGTACCAAATTGTGCTACCAGATAGACATGCTAATTCTAATGTAATTAGTTTGTGCCTAAGGGATTTTTTTTCTTCTTTAAAAAATAAAAATAAAGTGTTTATTTGATCGGTGTATATTTGGTAATCGAGTGTTGAATGTTATTGATAGTTCGCTATTGATGATAGTTGACACTTTACCTGAAAACCAACCACTTTCTGGAAAGGAAGTTTAGGAGGACAAAATATAATAAAATATTAGTTAATATTTATATTTGTCGATGGTTGTTGTTGTTTACCGTAGTTTAAAATTTTAAATTTTAAGTAGTACTTTTTGTATTATTGTAGTGTTTTCTTGAGAGGAGGTTGGTTCATTTGACGCATCAATGTGGTGTGAAACTGGTTCATTTGACACATCAGCATGGCCTGAGAACTAGATGTTTTGAGTGGAAGAACCGATGGAATTTGTAGTTTTGAGGGCATATGGTGCATTAATGTAGTTAGTTGAACATTTATTAGGTGCAGTAACATGGTGTGAAATTTGAAGTTTTAAGTGGAGGAACTGATAGAAGTTTTAGTTTGGAGGGACATTTGGTGCATTAATATAGATAGTTGGATGTTTAATAGGTGCAATAACATGGCCCAAGATTTAGTTGTTTAAGTGTTAGGACCATAGTTCAATGGTTGTTTGTACATTAATGTAGGACCAATGTAAAAGACAATTGGACATTGATGAGGAGCCTAAAAATAGTTGTAGCAAATGATAGGATTACTATAAAACATAGTTGGGAATTCATCTGGTGAATCGACATGGCTTGAAATTGGTTGTTTAAATAGAATAAACAACTTGAATTGTAGTTAGTTGTTTAGATGGTAGGTCAAAGTTGACCATTGTTATATATTAATAGGGGATATTTGCTGAAGAGAAGTTTAAGAAAGGTATTGATAGTACTTGTATTTTTTTCTCCAACAGGCTAGCTTTGATGTATGATAAAAAGTTGATTATCGTGGATGTTAGAAAGTAGAAACATGTTTTTTTTTAACATAGAAAAAATAAGACACACTCTAAATGAGAAAGATATATGAACATGAGGTGTATAATTAGAACTAAGAGGGTGGAGGTTGACTGTATATATGTTTGGAAATTTAAAATGTTTTGTGTGTGTGTGTGTGTTTGGTTAAAATAATGCTAGATAGATTGGATAGAAAGAAAGAGCCACCTGATCAGTTATAGAATATAATTATACTGGAATGAAAATTATAGTGAATAAATAAGAATACACATGTACAGTTAAACAAATGTTAAATAAATAAAACTAGATTGTTTATCAGTTTAAATTCTGGGAAAACTAAAATACTCAGAATGATATTTTAGTTTCAGAGGGAGGGAGGGAGGGAGATACTGTACCAAAGTACATTCATATGTAATTAATTTATTATGAATCCCATATTTTAAAATATAAAAATTTAAAATTGAGAGAATAAAATGTAAAAACTAAAGAGTGGGGGGAAGGGGAAAATTTGTTATTAAATAAAAATAAACTATGAATGCTTTTTAGAAATAATATGACAAATAAACTGTAAATGCCGTTTAAAATAATATTTTTTTGTTTAAAAGAACAAAAAAGGCTTGTAATAAAAAATGATTTAATATTCTCTAAATGAATTTATAATAAAATAATAAAGAAATTTTATTTTATCTTGTAATAAAATAAGGAAATATATGTGCATGTGTGTATGTAATTTTTTAATAAAAATAGAAGCAAAAGCTGATTTTATTTTACGAGATGGACGCTGCTGCTAATAAAATTTTCCATTGTTTAAAACAGTATAAATAGCTCAACATTTTATCATTCTTGGTATGACTTTCTCATTTTATAATAAAATATTTCTTGAAGTAATATTTCCAAAAAATGTTGCATTGTTAAAACCAACATATTTGCAGTCGACCAAAGCTGCCTTTTATGCATCTGGGATCTGCAGTTAGTTTAGAGGGTGATCATGTTTAGATAGACTAAATGGACAGTGGAGTGTGGGTACACTAAATCAGTCATGGAAATTATACCATGTCACATGATCAACAAAGGAATCATTTTACCAGTCATCGATGAGTTAATAAATAATTCCATTATGCTGTTTCTGTCATATTTAAAAATCCTAGGTAATTATTTTACTTTGATATCTTAAAATTCCCAATTTCTTCTTAAAATAAAAGATAGACTTTATTAAAAGAACTTTAAACTTTATGAATTAAACTTAAAGAAAAAGAATAAACTTTAAACTTCAAAATATTTGCAATAATAAAATAAGTAAAAGCAGTGTCTATTATTAAGTAATATTTTTGAAAGAATGGCATGCACATATGTGTGATTTGATTTTTTTTAAACTTTAAAAAAATAAAATAAAATATGAGGTAATGTGTATAATTTATTTGCTAAAGCAATATACTAAAATGCTTTATTTCAATCTTTTAAAAAGAAGTGTGTGTGTTTCATTATAAGATAAAATGATTAATTTATTCTAAATAAAAAAAACACTTAAATTATTTTTCTTAAAATATTTATGTTTATTTTGATATGTGTAGGTAAGTATAAATATTTTTTAATAAAAGTAGGAGGGAAAAAATCTAGTCATTAATAATAGTATGTCAGAAAAGATTTGCTAAGTTTAATCTATAAATGTTTTGGCATTCAGTATAATGTTGTTATTATTAGTTTTAAAGGATTGAAGTATTATTTTTGAATGGTTCGGGGAAATTATTTTAGTTTTTTAAAAATAGTAGTAGCTTAGAAGATGCAGCGTTTAAGATACCTTTTGTTTGTCTACTAGTGTGTGGTTGGAAACCAATTGATCTAGCGGGATTTTTCAGGTACCAAATTGTGCTGATCAGATAGACATGCTAATTCTAATGTGATTAGCTGGTGCCTAAGGGGTTTTTTCTTTCTTCCTTAAAAAATAAAAATAGAGTGTTTATTTGATCGGTGTATATTTGGTAATCAAGTGTTGAATGTTATTGATAGTTCACTATTGATGATAGTTGACACTTTACCTGAAAACCAACCACTTTCTGGAAGGGAAGTTTAGGAGGACAAAATATAATAAAATATTAGTTAATATTTTTATTTGTCGATGGTTGTTGTTGTTTCCCATAGTTTAAAATTTTTAATTTTAAGTAGTACTTTTTGTATTTTTTTCTTGAGAGGCAGTTGGTTCAATATATATATATATATATATATATATATATATATATATTGAACCAACTATTATATATATATTGTATATATATATATATATATATATATATATATAACAATATTTGTAAATACAGTAACTAAATAATTAAAAAAATATTTTATCAACTTAGGAGCGCTTTCGATTATCACAGTAATCTGTGTCAACTAAAGCTTTGAAATGCTAACTTCCCCACAATTCTGTGATCTTAATGTTTGCTGCTTGCCTGTTAATTAAGTCATGTTTATATTGTATATTAGCATAGCTTCTTTTATTGTTATTTTTTTCAATTTGCAATATTTTTACACTGTTAAAATTGACTTCAAAACCATAAATACATTATTTATTATGGTCATAAGAAAGATGCTGAAATATTATTATCTACTATGCAATTTTGTTTTGATTTCTGAATACATTTTAATAATACAAGTGTTCTTTAGTTCTTTTTTCTAACATACATCTATATTCACCTATATATCCATTGCCACACCTACATATCCATTTATAAATGACACAATTTTTATTCATAAATGAGTTTTTATCTTTGGTGTTATTTATTAATTTGTTTAATGTAGGAGGTGTGTAAAATGCAATGTCACATATATCTTTATAAATTTTCCTTATAAACTTTACTTCATAATTTGAAATATATGGTATTGATATCCATATTTTCTTATTAGCAAAAGAATCAATATTATTATTAAAATTTTTATTTTTATATTTTTCTAGAATTATTTTTATTTTAAACAGAAAATTATTTTTTAAAAAAATCTCCCAAACAGCCTCATCCACTCCAATTTCTTGATTGTTTAAAACCATTTAGTTTCTCTTGAACACTCTGTAGTAAAAAAAAAAAAAACAATAAGTTATAAAAAAATAAAATGTGATCTAATATTTTTTTAAAATAAAAGAACATACATGTTTTAATTAATGATGTGTTAGAAGTTGACATATTTATTTCTATTTGACATGTGCAGGATGTGTATAATAATTTTATGTAAACATAATCATTTAAATTAATGGAAGTTTTCTTCTCCAGTTATGCATATCATGTATGACTGAAATAAATAGGGATTATTGGCTTGTGTGTGGGTGCATATAAATGATGTCTTTACAGAAACTGTGCTGATATTTATTTGTATATTAAGCCCTGTTATTTATTTCTACACTTACTGCTAGATATAGCCAGATTTTGATTTACAATTGGGTTCTGCAATATTTCTGTCCATGATCATTTTTATATATTTTATATATTTTTCCCTGTGTTTGTTTACTGCATTAAATTAGTGGTCATTTTCTTGTTTAACTTTGGTCAAATGTTACTTCCTATGTATTCATTATATATATTTAATTAATACGTGTAACTTATGGGCGTTTTTTATTATTGTTAATTGTATGTTTCTTCACATCGACTGGGTCTTGCAGTCCATATGAGTTTTACAACTTATGTGAGCTTGTCTAATAATACAATATGCCAATATTTAATTATAAATTAATGTTAATGTGAACATTTGTACAAACATCTGAAATTATTGAGCATATGTAAATTTCTGTTATAGTAACATTCAATTATTTTAATGAATAAAATTAATTTGAAGGGAAGAATAAATGAGATAATAAAAACAATCAACTGTCAAATCCAGTATTTTTTTTTTAAAAGGGTTAGTCTCAATTTACTTATGTGTATGAGCTTATATTAATTTAAACTACCATAATGTTTTTAATAGTTATTTTTTTATGATTAATAACCGTTTTTGTTCATTGTTAGATTGGTTGTCATGCCAATGTTTATTTTAACAAGAATCTCTGCTCTTCATGACCTAGGAGCAATAATTGAGCTTTAAATGATGAAATAGCTACAGTAGGTACTTACAATAAATATCCACATTTAAAAAATATAAATAATTTAAGCTTGAAGTCTAATGGTGCCCTCTGTTGAAGGATATTAGGTGCAATTTGTCTTGTATAATAAATAAATATATATATATATATATACTATTTAATTCAAACTGTTATTAAAAATATTTTATATATATATATATATATATATATATATATATATATATATATATATATATGACATAAAAGCAGCCAAAGCTTTTGTATACCATGAATATTTAATCTGTTTCCAAGACGTCTATAAGTAAAGATGAATTCTTATCTTTCACTCTGATCTAAAATCTTAATATATAAGAAGAAAGTTATTATTTTTTTTTTTCTATATTAGAAGAAAGTTGATACTTGGTCTGTAAAATAATTGTGTTATATGTAATATAGGCGATTTTCACACAGACTTCCATGCTCTTCTTAGCTATTCACAGTACTGCATATAATTAATACACATGCTCACACACATGTGAAAAAGATAAATGATCTCCAATATATATATATATATTGTAATGCAAAATTTTTAAGGAATGTTTAGATAAAAATCTTGAATATATAGAGTTATCCATTTAAATCAACTTAATTAGAATACACTTAACATAGAACAACAGTCCAGACCATGACTCAAAGTAAACTGATAGACTGATGAATCCAAAAAGAAGATGCATCAGTCTGTCAGTTTAATTTGACACATAGCTCTGGGGTAATTGTTCTAAGTTAAGTGGTTTCTAATTAATTTGATATGAATGCATCACTCTACCCATTCAAGAATTATATAGGTATATATATATAATTTTTTTAACAGGATTGGATGGAGCAGGAGACCCTTACTTCAGAAATAAATATCCTTATATAGGTAAATATATATATATATATATATATATATATATATATATATATATATATATATATATATATATATATATATATATATATATATATATATAAAAATAATAATGCTGATACAACAATATATAAGTATATATCTTGTATATTTTTTAATTTTCATAACGAATTTTCCAAACTAAAGCTAATTTGTAGTATATTATATGTGATAGACTTTCTTTCATTATGCCTGTATTTCTCAGAAAGTTATAATAGTCTGAAGGTTTTCACTCAAGTTCTATTTCATTTTGTACAGTGCTCTATAAAAATTTACAATTAGAATGTTTGTTTATTTCTTGAGATATTAGACCAATTATTATATATACATTTTGTGAGTTTATATTTGAGTGCATTAATGCCTAATTTTACTTTTTTTTTAAAACAAAATAGTAACATTCGAAAAGTTAATAATTCGATGATTTAAGATTGTATAGGATAATTGTAATACATTATTATACAAATGTGATGATCTAAATCAGAGTATATGTAAGAAAAATATAAAATGGATATTCAACATTAAACTATTTTGAAATTTATTTTCAATGAATGGGGAATTTAAACCTATTTGCATGAATAATTCAATATTGGACAGTAAATAATTATTAAGAATTTATTTTTTATATTTAATGATACCCTGATAAGTAATTTTTCTCCTAACTACCCTGCACCTAGGTCAAATATAAATGCTGATTTAGTATAAAATACATATATATATATATATATATATATATATATATATTATATATATATATTTCATATGTATTTATATACTAAATACAGCATTTTGATTCATTTGAATATATATATATATATATATATATATTCAAATGAATCAAAATGTGTGAGGTAATAAATTGTTACCAAATGATATTCTTTAAAAAAAAAAAGAAGAAAACTAGAATAATGATACCTTGTAATAATAAAATACATATAAACATTGTGTTTAAAGTTTATTTTGTAGCTAAAAATGCAGTAATTTAGAGCCATTCAATGGAAGCTCATGCCTAACTCTGTGGAATTGCAATTTCATCTATAACATTCATAATGGGTCTTTATTTCTTTAATTTTTTTCTTTATACAGAAACGTTACACAATCCTTAAGCTTAATTTCAGTAGTCATTACCTAGTTTAGAAAAAAATATGAAAATATTGTGTAGACCTATGCATTTTTCCCAGTTTCAGCAACATGGTGTTTGGCTGCTGTACAGATTTTTAAGGCAAAACAACCATGTTAGTTTTAGGTAGAGAGAGAAATATCAGTTATCTATTTGATAACTTTCAATTGAATGCTTTAATGAGATTTCTTTTCTTTAATTCTTTCTTTATATTTGTACATTACATAATCCTTAAGCAGGAAAATTAAGCAGGGAGAATGAATTTCTTTTTAAATGAATGGTTCAAGCTTCAACTGTAACAATTTAAAGAACGTAAATATTGCAGCCATATTAATTTGTCATAATTACTGTAAGTTTGTGACATAAAATAATGCCTGCATGGGATCTTCTGATAAAAGTGACCTAAATCTTTTATTTAAAAAACGAAAAATATGTAAATAACTTAGAATGATGGCCACATTTATTTTAATTAAAATAATGAGCAATCACTGGGTAAGACTGGCAATTTTGATGATCTATGGAATAGCAGTGAAAGTATCTGTTTCTTTGTGCCAGCATTTTTGCAGAACATCATAGTGTAGTTTAGAATCTTAAATTATAGTGGCAGTTAAAGTAAGATTTTCAGTAATAAGTTTATCCCAATTGAAAGATTATATAATATTAAGGTAAAAAATAATTTATTTTTCTTTTTAGAAGATTGCAATTGTGTTTAATTAGGTGTGTAATTACTGATTTTTTTTTCTAAAGAAGTTTTAATCACATGAAGGTTATGTATATATTTTTAATACAATGATTTTGTTTTAAACAATATTAAAGAATGATTAACAATTATCTGAATAAGCACCATTACAAATTTTAGTTACAAGCTGCCACTGAACCTAACAAATGATTTAATAACCCTTAATGTTTTTGTTCAAAATTGAGGTTATCTATGATGTCTGTTCAAGGAGTTTATCACTTGAAGTTATATTATATATATGAAGAAATCATGTTAAACATGTATTTCATAACATTAAAAATCTATTCTTATTTCTGACAATAGCCTGTTATTCAATTATATTTAGATATTCTAATAATTGAAGATAAAAATTTTAATGCACAGATATAGTTTATATTAATTAAATTTTATTAGGATATCTTATTTAATTTTTCACTTGCATATGCAATGATTGTAAAATTTTATTGCCATTTTAAAAGTTATTAAATAAGAAATATAAAATAATTTATATATTAAAATAAGTGTTTATCATATTTACTAAAATATACTTTTGTGATATTGGGTAAATTATGTAAATATATTTTACTTATCAATCTTTCTATTAACATAAGAGTACAGCTAGAGAAGATAACATTTTATTTGGTAGTCAATACATAAGATATAAAAGATAAAATAAATAAATATATTTTAATTAACAAACTATCTACTTTCACAAATATATAGTTAGTATTATTTCTAGGAATTTCTGCGTTGTAAAAATATAATAGTTAAATAGCTGATGTTTCAATACAGTAACAGTTAATTTTCTTAGAACTTCTTTCTAACCTTTGTCTTCAATTAATTTGACCATTTTGTATTATTAAATAATAGTGATACTAAAAAATAATGTTTCTTTAGAATTAAATAATGCAAAGTATTCTATTTTAAATTCTGATCTTGATAAAAAATAAAGTGTATGTTAATTGAAATTATAAAAATTATGATAAATAAATAAAAAAACAAATTCAGTTAGATCTACTTATTTAAATTGCATCTCTGAGTGGGTTTTTTGGTTACTAATGTTTTATTTAAATTTAAATATCATAAAATAATTTTCCTCTAAGGTGTATTTTTGATTTTATTACGATGTTGTTGATAAAATTTTAAAAGTTCTTATATATTTTAAGAATTATATAAATTTAGGTAAATTTTGTGTATCTCCTTTTTAAGAGGCATATGATAAAATTAATGGGGGTGTTTTAGAAAATAATATATGCATTTGGTAGTTTAATTATTGTATCAAATTATTTGATAGAATTTTTAAAAAATCAATGTTTACTGTTTTAAAGAAGTATGCATATTTTTTCTGCAGATATATTAAGGGTATTTATGATTTGCCATTGTTAGTAGAGAATTATTTGTATTTTGTGTTTAATGATGTCGTTTATAAAATTAAAGAAGGATATTTTTTGGATATGTTATTTCTCCTTTAAAATAATCCGCCTACATTGATTTTTTTTAGAAAATCATGGAATTAATATTTTTTCTGTTTCTTTAAAATTATATGTAATGTATCTTGGTGATTGTTTGTTGGTTATATAGGAATATAAATTGAAATATTTTTTTGATACATGGAATGCTTTTGACTCTAAAATTAAATTTACTATTGAGGAAGTAAATTTAAATTTGATAACAGTTTTAGATTTAAGTATTAAAAAGATATTTTATTTTGTTATTATTTTATTAAAGCAAAATATTTAAGAATGTATGCCAAAGTCAGGGAGTTATCAGTTTTTACTCATAACAAACATTCTTCATTGAATTTTTGTTATAGCAATAAAAAATTAGCAATTCTGAAAATAATAATTATATTCAGAAAAGTCAATTTACTTCTCACTATATCACATTAGGATATAATATTGAATTTATTAGCAATATTACAGTTAAGAAAAATATCTGGAAAACTGTTAATAAAAATGATTTAATTATTAATGAGAATAAATGGTTTATTTTTGCCATATAAGTAATCAATTAATAAATTTATTTATAAAAACTGTTTTTTATTCTGTAGTGTGAATGTGAACCGAAAGAAAGACCTGAATTTAAGTTCATTACTAAATATTTCAAAATAGTCAATAGATTGCTATTCTATCCCTGTACTTATTTATAAGATGAATTGCAGTTGTCATAAAATTTAAGTCAGAGAAAATTAAGTCATAATAAATAAGTTAAAGTTCATCAAAATAATTAAAAATAGATACCATAACTCACCTTTTGTATATTTATGAACTGAATACTGGTCATAAAATTTTATTTGACAATACAGAGTTAATATTTCATGAAAAAGGAGAATTGAAAAGAAACAATAAAAAAAAAAAAACTTTGATGATATTTTTTTGGTATATGAGACCATCAAATTCATAAAGACATCCTTGGATTTTAAAGGAACTTGTTTTTGAAGTGAATGATGGAAAGTCTATTTCATTTTATATGTATGTATGTATATATAAATTCTAACAATAGAATTTGTAACTATCGGAAATTATCATTGTATAAATTAAATATTTTCTAAGTATAAATTAATTAAATAATTTCTCAAGTACAATAAGTATAATCTCCTTTGTGCAACCGCATTACAAGCCAATTGTAACTAAATAAAAGTCAATTCTACCAAATGAAAAGTTTTATGCTTTACTTGGTTAATTTTATAAAACTTATTAAATTGACATAAAACGCATTTTGCAATCTCTCGATCGGTCATCCATATTGTAGTTCAAATATAACTAAAATGATTGGGAGAGCTTACAAATATCACATATATTAAACCACTAAACATCACATGGAGAATGATTGTTTTGCTTACAAATATCACATATATTATTGGATAGTTTAAGCTAATTATAACTTTATTCTAACCAATGATATTTTTTTTTATTCAAATGGTCGCACATCCACGTTATGGATTGATTGTACTATATTTAAATCTATATGGCATTTAAATCCTTGCAGCTAAATTGCACGTCAATTGTAACGTTTTAAGGATGGATACAATGGATGCTTCATGATTCCCAGCTGACACTATTTTTAAAGCCTACTGGGATGATGATGATGGTACAGAACATCTATAATTTTAATTGCCAGGGTGCCAAATTGCAACTTTAATAAAATATACAGGTTAAATCTCACTTCAATAATTTTCAGTAATATTTAATGAATGGATTACTAAATAATCAATCGATTCAGAGAACACTGAGAATGTATTAAAATCGATAATATTAATATCTTTGGAAATTCTTGGTTATTCTCAGCACACAACCTCCATTCACCATCATTCATTAAAGCTACAATTAAGATTTTATTCTAATTACAAACTTCTATATCCATCTCCACCTTCCTGATCCACCCCTCCATCAACTTCACATCCATATGTCTATTACACTATTATTTATTTGACTATTAAAATTTACATTTTTGCTAGCTCATTTCTTCCATTATAATCTCTTCTCATGATTTTTTAGAATAATTAGGTGTAGAAATCGAATAAGCTGTGATAGATTGTTGGTGATAAACACTCCTCTCATGATCACATCCAAGGTGATCTTGGCTGTCTTTAATGTAGTTTAATAACTATTTACATTAAAGCTCAGAATAATTTAAACTTATTAAATCTTTTAGAAGTACATTATAAACGTATTCGCTATTATAACAAAATTATAGAGAAGTGCATCTAGAGAGGTGTTTGAATACAACGGATGGAGAAATAATTTTATGTCCACCCCTTGCATCCTTTATCACTCGATAACTATCTCTATCCCTAGTTTACATTTTAAATATACTAAATTATTTGGTAATTCTAAGTATCTGAAATTAACCATTTTAAATAATTTTACCGGATCATATTTACGTACATGATAATTTAAATATTGATAATAACATATTGATGTATGATTGGATTGAAAATATCTAGACAATAATAACCCACAAAAACAATGAGACATACGCAAATTATATTTAAAACAAATAACAAATTTTATTGATAGACTACAATTTAATACATAAACATATACCCATTGCTTGATAACTCTCATGGCTTTTCCCTGTTTTATATCCGTATTACAAAAAAAAATAAAAAATCTAAACATATATCTATACCTAAATCAATGGATAATACCCATAGGTTAAGATAACAATATCCCTTTCTTAATTATCAGTGATCACGCTTACCATGGAGTAAAAAAAAAATAATATTTACATTCACATATATATTATATTTACGCTTTCATTTTAAACCTAGATATAGCTAATAACGAATTTCTTCCCACGTTTAATGCTTTTAAATTTCTGGTTTGCGTTGAGAGCTAATTTTTCCCGTAATCAAATTTAATAATGTTATTTAACTGTTTTGAATTAACCTCCCTTCACAAATTTTTTAATATTATCCTATCATTCTGATTGAACATTCTTTTATCCTAATCTTTACACTAGAGATACCTTATGAATGGTGGGATTAAGTCAATGCAAATAAATTGACATATAGATCAATCATCATCATAGTGCACACACTCTATACTCATGTTCTTATGACATAATAATATTTGAACAATATTACCTATCCAGCGAAGTTCTCATCTGGCTATGTAAATATTTATTAAATAATTTCATATATGCATTTCTTACGCTTAAACATTCGTAGGTTTTATTTAACCATTAATTTTTCATTTATCACCCTGATTACCTTTGGCTTATTGATAAAATTAAACCAACAAAAACAATATTCAAGTACACCAATCGCACATACATTATCAGCATTCATCCTGACATCAAATTGAGTTTGCAACCTTATATCCGACACATATAAATAATGCTTATCATGGCTATCTTTCATACACTCATAAGGACTATCAAACATTAATATGAGGCAGGCAGTGACCCGAATAAGGTTGAGATATGTTAGTATTTTTATTGCTAGTCATACAAAAACATAAGTATACCAATTACATCTGGCCATCAAAATAAGAAATCTTCTTGTGGTGTAGAGAATAATCAAGTTTGAAAACTCTTCCACTAGGTTCAAATATTTTATGAATATAGCATAAATATCTTAGTGATCTAGACTTCACTGGCTTTGTGGAGACTTTTGTCTATCCACATACAGGTCAAAACATCAAATTCTACAAGTAAAACTTTCACATCTTTAATATTCTTGCAAATTAGTGCACTGGAATATGAGCCCATAAATTTTCCAAGCATTAATCAGCGTGTTTCTGGCCTTAAATCTATGATAACAATAATAATAATAAATAGTAAGAAATGTGTATTAAAATTTTAAAACCATTTCCATGCACTTTTATAAGAAAATGATTATGTTTTAGCTCAATAGCCACACAATTTTATAAGTCTAAGCATTTGACAATAACTTCTGATACTAATAATAATATATCTAAGTGTTTTTTTTTTAAATTGTTTGTAAAGCATTTTAAATAAGGCACATCAGAACAACATGATATCAATTTCACCTACCCCCAAAATGACAATGATAGCAAAAGCATTTAAATAAACACATACAAAATCATCTGATATCAATATCACATACCCCCATAATAACAGTATTATAATCACATCATGAATTAATTTTAAAATGGATATACATACTCAAACATAAAGAAAGAAATTCTCTTTTTTTTCTATATTAAATGTCCTATATAGATAGCAAATAATAAACAAAAAAATATACTTATATAGAGTTCTTTGACAAGTGTCCTCCAAGTTCCTGGTTTACATTTTTCCTTTTTCATTTCCACCTTAATCAGTTTATAAGATCACGAGTCCATGTATCAAAAAGTTCTTGTGATGTAGTTTGATTCCTCTGCCATCAGATATATGATTGTCCTGCCACTGAAACTTCTTCATTTTTAATTTTATGCAGATCACAGTTAAACTTTTTAATTTTATGCAGGTTACAGTTCAACAGCATTTGTCTAACTTTTTCAAGATATAAGTCCATTGCAGATTGTCTTTTTCCATCTTTAAATTCATTTATATTTAAAGTGAATGCATATTTTAGTTTGATATATATATATATATATATATATATATATATATATATATGATATCAAACTACTAAATTTTAAATTTTACTATTTTCTGATCCAACCATGATCACTGGTTAACTTCTGGAGATTAAAAATGTGTGTCCCCACTTAAAATTTATTCAATACACATTGTCTTTTCTTAATACAATATTAAAATTAGCAAAGTTATTCTTAAGAGACAAAAAAGTAACAATAAACAATTTTAAATTTTATAGCACAGTTTCTCTCTAAGTCAATGAAAGAAAAACTTGCAAACAGAAAGTTTCAAATAGAATAGCCCATTCTCTGCTAAATAACAGCGATTTTATAGAGAATGTCATCTGGTCATTCTCTTTTCTTAATTAATTGACTTGTTCCCTTTTCTCTGGTTAATTTTTAACCTTTTTGCTCTTTCAGAAAACCATGCCAAATTTATATTTGCATTCTAACAAATGACCAGCAATTAATTTTACAATTCAACAGCTATAATTGCCAATTAATTTTCACATTCAACAGACCATCCCCATTAATTGTATACTTAAATTCCTTGGTGAAATTTATATCAGTTAAATTGTTCTAATAATTAACTGAGTAATATAACATTCGTGAAACCCACATTAAAAGTAAATAACAGAACAGCTATTTCCCCTCTTTTTACTTTTTCCATTAAATAATGAAACAAAATATATTTTGCAGCCTAGTTTCAAACCCAGACTTTAAATTAAATGTGTCTGCTAATATTAACTTACTAATATGATTTAATTTCTTATTTAAAGATTTCCTTTCAACATGACAAGGAATGATTATTAATTGTGAATTTTACAATTAAGATCCACAATAAGATTAAATACACACACATGTATACAATTTATTAATTAACTGATTTCATACTTTAATCTTTATTTATTACAACTATTTTTTTTGCTTTTCATTTACTCCCATGAACTATTTATTTCTAGCTTAGTATAAAATAATGTCCATTCATTTTCACTATCTAACATAGTTTTAAGAGTCACACATCCTCTCCCTCTTCTTAGTCAACCTATTAACTAATGTATAAATCTTGCTTTTCTAAATATATTTTTAATACTAACTTGACCCATAAATTAAAATAAAATAATATTTTGGTTATAAATATCTTAATAATAAATTTTCAGATTTCTTACCAAGTTAAATGTACACAATCCTTATAAACATGGGTTCAAACTTAGACTTGGCTAAAATGTTTCTTATTAAAGGAAAAAAAAATATATAAACTGTGAGGAAAATGTTGATTGAACCTTCTCTTTCATAGTTAACTGAAAAAAAAAATGGAGCCTTGGACAAATCCAAGGGCTACAATATATATATATATATATAATTAAAAAACAATATTGTACTTATAATTGAAATAATATTTTTAACGGTTTACAAACAATTACAAACAATCTTTAAATCCACAGAAGTACTTTTGGTTACTTTCTAACCTGCGTCAACTGCCATTAAATTCAAAAACTAAAAGCGGAAGCAAACATCATCAATTCAAATTCCACGAATCTCATATTTTAACTTTAGAAGCTTGTCGATTTATTAAATGTGTTTTATTCCTGTTTATAAAAATTGCCTCTTTAATTTTTCTTTTACTATGGTTTCTCTCTTCGTGAAGAATTTTCACATTTTCAAAATTAAATTTAAATTTATATTTACATGTTTTTTTGTGATTGAAGAAAACTGAAGAAGATATTAAATCACCATTATTTTTATTTTTTACATGCTTATATAATAATTTGTGTTCCTTCAATCTTTTCTCAATACTGCACCTAGTTTTACCTATATATGATAGCATACAATCACAAAAAAATTTTGATATATGACATTACTTTTTTGCTTGAAAGGTATGACATCCTTAGAGTTATTAACTAATTTATTAATATTGTTTGGAATGTAGAATGAAATATTAATAAATTAGTTAATAATTCTAAGGATGTCATACCTGTCAAGCAAAAAAGTATGTCATATATCAATTTTTTTGTGATTGTATGCTATCATATATAGGTGAATCTAGGTGCAGCATTGAGAAAAGATTGAAGGAACATGAATTATTATATAAGTGTGTAAAAAATAAAAATAATGGTGATTTAATATCTTCTTCAGTTTTCTTTGATCATGAAAAAACATGTAAATATAAATTTAAATTTAATTTTGAAAATGTGTAAATTCTTCACGAAGAGAGAAACCATAGTAAAAGAAAAATTAAAGAGGCAATTTTTATAAACAGGAATAAAACACATTTAATAAATCGACAAGCTTCTAACATTAAAATATGAGATTCATGGAATTTGAATTGATGATGTTTGCTTCTGCTTTTAGTTTTTGAATTTAATGGCAGTTGAGGCAGGTTAGAAAGTAACTGAAAGTACTTCTGCGGATTTAAAGATTGTTTATAATTGTTTGTAAACCATTAAAAATATTATTTCAATTATATATATATATATATATATATATATATAAAATACATATTTTGCAAAATATGTATTTTATATATTTAACCCGTGCAAATCTTCGTTTTAACATATATATATATATATATTGTGCTGCATGTACAACTGTGTTTACAATTATTAAAAATAAAAATTTTCATAAATAATACAAAAAGTTTTAAAATTGATGAATAATAAAATCACTGTCAGTAAAAGCTCAAAATAAAAATATGTCATTAAAAATAGTTAAAAGTTTAATAAAAGGAAGATTAATATAAAAGTTTAAAGAGTTTTCTTCATTTAAACATAGATTGCCAAAATGCAAATTTCAGTTATCAATATAAATTTTACAAATTAATTAATTCGAGAGGGGATCTAACCTAGAAAAGTTAAAGCTATAAAAGTTTGAAATATAAATCTTTTACATGAAATTGAAAATACTCTCTTTTCATTTAATTTAAAGAAAAAAAATAAATCCTAAAAATTAAAAAAAAAATTATTTCCATTTATATTAAAATAAAATAGTTATATATGTGTGCATGAATAATGAGAATTTTAAATATAAAGAAAATAATGAAATGTGTGCATGTTAAAAAATGAAATACGAAAGTTAAATATTAAAAATGAATGAAAGTTTATAAGTTAAAAATTTCCCTCATTGATTGCATATACTTATAATCTACATAAAAATGGTAATTAACAGTGGCTGTTAATTAAATTCCATAAACAATGGGATTAATTAAACATATCTTAAAAATTTAATCAAAGCAGTGGACAAATTTAAAATGGATTAGCAATGGCTACTAATTAAAAAGGATAATTTCAAGGTCATCATGTAAATAGAGCCAAAAATTTTGTCAATTAGTCATTTACATATCTAGTCATTAATATATCTAGTCATTCACATATCTAAAGCCAATCACCTGTTATATGTATTTGTTAATAAAGACATTGCAGTGTTGAGCAGTTTTTCGGGACATGACATGAGCTCCCACATCAATCTGACAGAACATCAACAATCTTCCTTATAAAAGTAATACCTGCTTAATAATTTAAACCTGCAAAAACTGTCTAATTGCCTTGAGTAAGTAGTAGCTTGAACCACATTTGTCAGGACCACATCAGAAGTCTAAAATCCAACCGGTTGTTAAAACACACATGAAGCAGCAAACAGTAAGTAGCTACAAATACCAAAATCCAAAGGTAATAAATAACATTTTATTATTCCAGTTTCTGATATAATTTAATGTATTGCAATCTTTGAAGCTCCAGAGTCCCTTAAAGAAATGAACTCTATGGCATGCATAAAACGAACTATCAATGTGTGTGTTTGAATGCCTAAACTTATATTTAATGCTTTATGTTTATATTACATTATTATTGCTAATATTACTATTACAGTATTAAAACATAATGCTATATAAAATAATATCTCATTACATATGTTTTAGTATAATATATGTGTGAGTGAGTGATTATAAATCATTGTTTAAATGTAATTAAAAGATTTATAAAATTAGTTACAAGTTATAATAAACACTTTATTGAAAATAAATTATTCTACAAATTAATATTGGTTGTGCAATTTCTCTTAATTATACTACTAAAAAACAATTTAGCAGAAGTGATAGAGCCGCATATTATTATATTATCCTTTTGATTGAGCTAGTTGGGATTTCTTAGGTGCTGACTTAGTTTGCTGTTTTCCAGGGTACATTAATTGCTTTTGTAATTAACTGATGTCTGGAGTCTACTCTGAAATAAAAAAGTGCTTTGAATAATAGGTATTGAATTTTGCAACCAAGAAGATCTATGCCCTTGAAATGCAGTCACAGTTATGTATCTCATATAGCTGTGGCTTGGTCATATGTACCTTCTGGATATTATGCTTTTCTTCCTAAAAGGCCAGTGAGCAATACTTAAATTGCATTGGAGTAGATTGAACTAAATAATAAATAATTGTATCATATTTTTCTATATATAAGTAAGCCTTACAATTTTGCTTGTCACAATTTCTAATTGTATTAAAGAGTAAAATTTCATGCTAGGTTTTTGTTTCCCATTCAATCTACTACACCATCTGATTCAATATATATATATATAATTACAAATTGATATCTGTATTAATTACAAATTGATATCTGTATTTCTTCAAACTAATATCCGTAAATTTTTAAATAAATATCAAAAAATACAGTACTTAAAAGTTTATAAAAATATATCTATAACCATCACTTAGAAGTGCTTTCAACTATCCTGTAGTTTTAGTCAACTATCACTCTTAAAATGTCACCTTTCCCATAATTCCACGATGTCAACCTTCCCATAATTCTGTGATCTTAATGTTTGCTGCTTGCCTATTAATTAAATCTTGCTTGTATTGACATATTAACATTACCTCTTTAATTTTTCTTTTATTATTATTTTTTTTAGTTTCCAATATTTTACATTATTATAATTAATATCAAAACCATATATACATGAGTAATTATGGTTATAAAAAACAGAAGATGATAAATTATCATTATTTTTATAATTTTGTTTTTGTATTTTGAACTCTTTTTAATAATAATAAGTGCTCTTTTGTTCTTTTTTCCAATTTGCACCTAGATTCACCAATATAGACACTGCCACACCTACTGGTCTATTTGTAAATGATACAATTTTTATTTGTCAATAAAGTTTTAACTTTTGAATTGTTTATTAATTTATTGAATGTAGGTGGTGCATAAAATGCAATATCACATATTCCTTTATAAATTTTTTAATGAAATTTGCCTATTGATTCGAAATATATGATATTGATATTCAAAGTTTTTTACCAGAAGAATTAACATTATTATTATTATATTTAGAATTAAAATTTTTAACAGTATAATAAACACAATCATAATTGTATCCAATGTTTAACAATACATTGTAATAAATTTCAATATTTTAAGTTTTATCTGATGCATATTTACAAAGTGTCATTTTCAAATAAGAAGGATTTTATATCTGCCATTATATGTGACATTTGTACCTTTGATTCATATGGAATAGATCCTCATTTTACTATTGGTTTTACAGTCATATAGTAATCCAGTTTATCTTTATTTCTAGTTATATTGAGATCTAAAAATTGAACACTCATTGGATTTACATATGTTTCAATCCATTTTAAGCCCTTTATATTATTTAATTCATTAAACAAATCATTAATTGCATTTGGCTTTCCACAAACAAAAACATCATCAAATATCGATTGTATAAAGTAATATCTTTCTGATAATATTCATTTTTTAAAATATTTTCTTCATATGTAGATATAACAAAATTATCTATTTGGGCAACTGTAGGAAGACCATGGGCTAGACATAACTCATTTTATAAAATTTGTGCTTACAAATTGCATAAATATTTTTATCAATAAAGTTTAATGTTTCAACAATAAATTTTATTATTTTAACGTTAACATTTTTTAACTTTAATTCATTAGTAATTATTTCAATAGAAGTCATCTATCAATTGATCCATACATTTCACTGACATCAAAGATTCAAATTACATCATAATTATCAATAACAACATTATTACTTTTACCAATGAAATCAAATGATGAACATATTGTATACATATCAAAACCAAGACTTTTCTGTAACATTTCTTCAATTAGTTTACATTTCATAGTAAAATGCATCCCCAAAATCAATAATTAATCGTAATGGTTCTATTTCTTTATGCAATTTTATAGTTTAAAATATTTTAGACAAACTGCAGCCAATGGATAAGCCCTATAGTAAGTAGAATTATCAATTACATTATTTTGGTTTTTTTTAAAATGTTATTAACAAATTGAACACGTAAACTTTCAATATTTATCTTATTAATCTTTATAAATCTAAGAATATTCATTTGAGTAATCATTTTATTTTTATAATCAGACTTTAGTAACAAACACATCCTTAAACATTTGTCCTCTTTTATACACACAAGATTATTATCAAATGCAAATTTTTTAAACTTAGAAATACATATATATAATTGAATTTCAATTAAAATGTCTATTTGTTAATAGATAAGAGCATGGTTGTGAATGAATTTTTTTTTAAAAATGTTTATATATATATATATGTGTGTGTATGTGTGTGTGTGTGTGTGAGAGAGAGAGAGTGTGTGTTTTAACTTTATGAGCAGTTGAACTGAGTTATTTCATCTTTTGAACAATTCTCCCCCTAGTGAATTTTATTATGTTTTATATTTTAAAATGTGTGTAAAATGGTATATTTTAATATAGTATTTTTTTCCCAAAAATTTTGCACTAAAAGATGGGAAATTAAAAATTCCTGCTCTTACAATAGACATAAGTCCTGCTCTGACATGTTCAGCCATTGTCTGTTGCCAAGGATGTAAAACATTCAGTGTTTTATGACATTGTAGTTTCCAATGATGTAAAAACATGTTTATTTGCAAATTTAGTATGGTTTTAGATATTTTTTTAAAAAATAATTTGCACTATAGTTATTATATATCAAGAAATATAAATTATTAATAACTTATTTTGACTTAAAATACTTTATATTAAAAAAATAGAACATTATATTCACAGCTAACATAAATATGGCCTGAAGCAAATTAACAGACTACCTTTGATGTAAACAATCTACTTTCTATTTACGAATAAGAAAAAATTGCAATTTTGCAACAAATATTCAAAAAATTTTAAATTTAAAGCATAATTCATTAGATATAAGAAAAATAAATAACTATGTGTTTCAATGTTTAAAAATAATAAGAATTAAAAGATATTTTATTGCTTTTATAAATTGAAAATATTTCTAGGAACAATGATGTCTAAAGTCTTTGTTTTGATTGCAACATCATTTTCTTTAATATTTACAGAAACAAAATGTGAACATATAAAATTTATTTCAGTAGTAAACAAAAATATGTATCAAATAAAGTCAAATTTATTATTTACTGAAAAGTAATAATCATTTTATCATGTATTTTACATTGATGTGTGGGACAAAAAAACGTCAGAAAATGTTGAAATACGAAAGGCATTATGCTGCATTTTGAAACAATTAATTATCAACTATATATATATTATACCATGTTCGAATATGTGTCCTCGAAACACTGGCCTCTTAAACAGAGAAGAACATACTCAGAGAGTATGTATGCTCAAATGATAGCTGTAAAATATATATAACTAGCATTACATTTCCAGGACATAACTTCTTCTCAGCTGTTGAGTTCAACACCACATTCAAAGCACTTTTTTTTGTTTGTGTATAAACACAGGCGCCAGTTATCTATTCTGAAGAATAGATAATGCACTTTGAACAATGGGCACTAACCCAATGCCTAAGCATTCATGACTAGCTCAGTTGTTTGTAGTCACTAACAGATTATACATAATTAGTGGTTAAAAGACTTGATAAAAGATTTGTAAAAGAATTGATAAAAAGAATTGACCGACAAATAAAGTTTAAGTTTTAAAGACAATTTATTAACTAACATTAAATAATTTTAAACATTCTATAAATTTAATATAATACACACACATTTCAAATTAACATTTTGAGACTAGTTTAAATATTCTTGTAGATTTTAATAATAGAACACTGGTATTTATCTAATATAACTAATAATACTGATAGAATGATCACGCACATATTAACTCATATAGCATTCACAAACACGCACATCAATAGTTCATTTTATGCATGCTTAATAGAGTTAATATAATTACTTGTCTCTGGAGGCTTTACGAATTAATGCAATGCAATGGCTATTATAGAATAAACAAAAATAAGCAAATGTTTTACCTAGCATTTTGAATAAAGATTTAGAAAGTTGTTTTCTTCTTCCATTACAAATAATTCCAGCCGGCTGAGACATTTCCTTGATGAGTTTCCTTATTATTCATGATTATTATTATTGGAGACAATTAGATATAGACGGAGATTTTCTAAGATGTTATGCTGACATTATTTCATGGGCAGATCTTGCTGTTTTCATCGGACATCAGGCTGTGAATAGGCGTGAATTTCCCAAAACTGTTCAGCACCGCATTTTGTTTCTGGATACAATTAATTCAACTGATGGTCTTCTTTTGACTTAACTGACTCAATTAAATTGTGAACTGACTACTGTCCAATAAAAAAGGGTCTATTTATACCTGTGATGTGTTGTTCTTGTAATATCCTCTGGCAAAAATCTGTTGTCGAAATTTCAGTGATAATCCTTTGACAACATGTTCTGGAAGATTGCTTAATTAGTAATAGCCATGCAAAATGTATTCTTTTATATTTTAATTAATATCTAATCATTTGGAGACAAGCTTTTTAATCCTGTAGTTTTATATTTTAACTAATAGCCATTGCCGTGTTTTTTTAATGATAATCTTCTTTAATTTTCATTTATTTATAATAACATTTATTACGCATACATTTCTTCTATTATTGACAACCGCACATATAGAACTAGTTTTAAGATTACTTTTTTTTAGTTCGAATGAAAAGAGATTTGTTTTTTTCAAACTTTAAATTATTTATATTTTACGAATACTAATAAAAAAAACTTTTTACTTACTTTTATAAACCTTTAGGTTAACTTTTTCTAACGAAACACACCTCTCCCCTTCTGATTAATTAATTGTAGCCCTTATTTCAGAAATTAACGAGAGAAAACTATTTGATTCTTATCTTTTTTCGAAAACAAGGTGTGATAAACTCTTCAACATTTAATGTTATGGTTTTCTTTTATGAAAGATTATTTTAATAATTTTTTTAGATAAAATTATATGTGCCTATATCAATATTGGTACTATATATATATATATATATATAGTACCAATATTGATATATATATATATATATATATAAATAAATATATATATATATATATATATATATATATATATATATATATATATATTATACTTTTATTTTTGTTACTGTTCTACTGACTTGATTAAACTTTGATATACCTTCTATTTAACTAAATCTACTGAAGTACTTATATCACTATAATCACATGTCCTATATATAAATATATATATATATATATATATATATATATATATATAATTTCCATTAATTAAAACAAAATTGTAATAAAAAAATAATAATGGAAGCAAACTATTAAAAACAATCCTTAAATTCACAGAAGTACTTTCAGTTTTTTTTTTTTAATTTTAATGGCAGTTGAGGCAGGTTCAAGAAATTAAGCAAAAGTACTTCTGCGAATTTAAGGATTTTTTTTAATAGTTTGCTACCGTTATTATTATTATTTTTATTGTAATTATATATATATCAATCTATCTATCTATCCATTTATATAAAGAGCCTGATAATAGATAGATAGATAGATAGATAGATAGATAGATAGATAGATAGATAGATAGATAGATAGATAGATAGATAGATAGATAGATAGATAGATAGATAGATAGATAGATAGATAGATAGATAGATAGATAGATAGATAGATAGATAGATAGATAGATAGATAGATAGATAGATAGATAGATAGATAGATAGATAGATAGATAGATAGATAGATAGATAGATAGATAGATAGATGTTTGATTGTTGGAAAAGTAGATTAATAAAGAAATAATAGATGTGTCATATTTTTATTAATAGTAATTATTATTTTGTTGGTAGAATCCAGTGAAGAGTATTTTTCCCATCCAGGTAATTGTTTATTTTTTCTGGTTAGTTCAAAATTTGGATTACTTACTATATTATACAATAAATTTAAATGATAATACTCTATCTGTTATTTGTGTATCTATTGCCAAAGTTTCATCTATCTTTCTATGTATCTATCTATCTAATGTTTGTATGTCTGTCTATCTAGCTATCTTCCTATCTATATCTATCTACTTCATTATCTCTCTATTTTTCTCTTGCATTTATCTATTCATATAACATGTATTTGTCTATGTTTCTGTTCATTTTTATTTATTCGTGTATCCATTTATCCATTTTTAAATACATAATTTTATCACTATTAGAAATCACAATAAATCTATTTTAAAATCTCTGGCGTAAAAAATATAGCACTGATAATAATAATAATAAAAATTTTGGAATGTCTATATCAAAAAATTCAATAATATAATGTCTTCACCTTAATCTTTTACTAATTATTAAATCCATAATTGTATATATATTTTTTTTTACTTCATCAACATAAATATTTATTTTTGTTTAAATTCAGTACTTCATGCATAACTGTCAATTATATTCTGTTTACAACATACATTATCAGACATAATAACCAATATTATATTGAATTGGAACTTTTTGTCATAATTTTTATGCCATTAAGTGAAACTGATTTCTCAGAAAAACAACTGATTCATTGTCTCCTTTTATAGAGAGAGTATTTATAAATCTTTCCATAGCAATGCAATGTCTAAATGTAATATTTTGATAATAATATGTGGGTGTTCACTTATAATATATATATATATATATATATTGATATAGGCACATATAATTTTTATCTATATATATTGATATAGGCACATATAATTTTTATCTAAAATTATTATTAAAGTAATCGTTCATAAAAGAAAAACATAAAATTAAATGTTAAAGAGTTTATTCAGTTTGTTTTAGAAAGGGATAGGAATTAAATAGTTTTTATTAGTGTTCATAAAAATATAAATATACAAATCTCTTTTCATTCAAGTTTAATTAAAGAAAAAATAATGTTAAAACTAAATAGTAAATTGTATTAAAAATATATGTGCGTATATATGTACATTTGTAAATATATAAAATGTATGTGAAAGTTAAAAAAGATTATCATTAAAAAACACGGCAATGGCTATTAGATATTAATTAATATAAAACAATACGTTTTTGCATGGCTATTACTAATTAAGCAATCTTCCAAAACACATTTATCAAAGGATTAATTGATAAGGAATTCGACAACAGATCTTTGCCAGAGATATCAGAAAGACAACAAGGCGCAGCTATAAATAGACCTTTTTTATCGGACAGTAATTCAGTTCCTCATATTAATTGAGTTTAGACAATCATTTCACAAAGTTATGAGAGAGTGCAGTTCAGAAATTAATTGAGTCAGTTAAGAAACAAAATGCAGAGCTGAAAATATTTTGGAACGCACGTTCACCTTCAGCCCAGATGTCCGAGAAAATAGCAGATCTGCCCGTGAAATAATGTCAGCTTAACATCTTAGAAAATCTCCGTCAGTATCCATTTGTCTCCAATAGCAATAATCGTGAAAATCAGGAAACTCAGAAGGAAACGTCCCAGCCAGCTGGTAAGCATTTATAATGGAAATATCCTCACCGAAAGCAGCCTCCAAAGAACAAAATTCTACGTCAACGTTCAAAATCCTAGGTAAAACATTTGCTTATTTCGTTCTATACTGTAATAGCCATTGCATTTCATTAATTCGTGTGAATCCTCCAAGAGTCTAATTATATGAACTCGATATCATACATAAATGAACTATTGATATGTGTGTGATTAAATTTCAAATGCTATGTAGTCCTTTATTATCATTATTATGTGTGTGCATTAGTTAATATGTGCGTGATCATTCTACCAATATTTATTAGTGAAATTAGAGTGTTCTGTTATTGAATCTATAGGAATATTTAGACTATTTAGAAATGTTAATTTAAAATATGCATGTGTTTTATTAGAATTATAAAATGTTTAAATTTAGTAAATAAATGTTAGTTAATAAATTATCTTTAAAATTAAACTTTATTTGTTGGTCAATTCTTTTTATCAATTCCTTTTTATCAATTCTTTTACAATTCTTTTTATAAATTCTTTTTAATGAATTCTTTATCAAGTCTTTTAACCACTAATTAAGTATAATCTATTAGTGATTACAAACAACTGAGCTAGTCGTGGATTTAGGCGTTGGGTTAGTTGCCACAATTCAAAATGCGTTGTCTATTCTTTTAGAATAAGCAGCTGGCGCCCATGTTTATACACAAACAAAAAAAAAGTGCTTTGAACTTGGTGTTGAACTCAACAGTCGAGAAGAAGTTATGTCCTGGAAATGTAACGTTAGTTATATACTTTATAGCTATCGTTTGGGCATACATACTCTCCGAGTATGTTCTTCTCTGCCTAAGAGGCCGGTGTTTCGAATCCACATAGTCGAACCCGGTTCAATATATATATATATATATATATAAAGTGAGGGTACTACATGAGCCTCACCTAAAACAATTTGTTTATGAATTTAATTGTGCCTATATCAAATCAACAAAAGATATAAATAACATGCACTTAGCTTTTCATATATATATATATATATCGATCAATTTAATAAATGAAGTAATTTTTCCATGTAAATAATAATTATCCACAAAGGAAATAAAGTTTAAGAGTTAATAAATTATACAACGATATATTCCATGACGAGAAAGAATAATGGTTTTACGTTCCTCCTTAGATAAAATAAAATGATCATGAATATTGAAAGATAAAGATCATGGGTAAACATCCTTCGAAGAGGCAATCCAAATATTCATTTCTTTTAGATATTTTATGTAGTAAATAATTAACATCTTCTTCTGTAAAATACTCCATTATTAAGGCAGGTTTTATTGGAAATTATGACGATTATATTTTAGGCATTAAGTAGGAATAAATTTACATTTTTAGATTTTAAACATCAGCAGAAACCCTTTGCATTAATTGTCTAGTCAGAGAACATCTTCATAAATTTTCGACTTCTTAAGCAGATAGTTTGAATAATCATGTAGAGAAGTTACGTTCTTCTAAAACTTTGATAATTTAAATGTGTTTTTTTTTTTTTATAGTTCTTTATAAATATTAAGAATATATTAAAAATTACTTCTTATAAAGAACATACAATAAAGTTCATAAGTAAATTAATTATTTTCATAACTTAAATAAAGTTTTGAAATAGTGAATCTTTTTTTAAATGTATTCTAAATTTGAACACATTTAAATTTACCAATGTAGTGATTGCTTTGATAACTAAACAGAAGATTGTTATATAACAATTTTAGTTCGTTTTTATATTTCTGAAGGCATATCACATAAATGCTCACACTCTTTATTGTTAAAATATACTTACAATTTGTAATGAACTCCAAACATTTATTTCCGTTGTTACAATTGATAAATTTGCGATGTTGACTTAAGGCTTTATCAATGTCAAGTTTTAGTTAGTAAAAATACCATTAGTTGAAAATATTTATTTATGTGTGCATATAAATAAATTCAAATAAGTCATTTTTTTTAAAATTATTCTTTTAAAATTTAATTAGTTTACATGATACTGGGGTATTATTCCTGAAGACAAGGAAAAATAAAATGACTTTTCACATTCTATCAATGCACGGCTAACTTTTTAATGTTATGATTTTGGCAACATCAAACATTACAAAGTTTGCAATGCTTTGATAGGAATGTGAAAAGTCCTCCTTTCTTTCCTTTGTTCAGGAATAATACCCAATAATTGTTATGTTCTTGGCTGTAATATCTCAATAAATAATTACACACAGTTTAGATAACTAACAAACTTTATTAACTACTGCGTTCTCAAAACTAAGAGCGATGTTGCACGTTCGCAAATCTCAGTTGTCACCGCTAGGCATCAGTCCATAATTATAGTACTAGCCATAACATGGCAACTTTTTTTTTATATTATTTACAAACATAGTCTTTTAAATATACTGGAGGTCTTCTTCTTCGGTTTGATTTTTCTCTCATCTCGGAACATTCTCTCCTTATTGCTGTGCCATTATCACTTGATGTTGATGGTTTCTTTCCCAGGTACAGGAAACTGTGTCTCATCATCTGGTTCTAGTGTCTGTGGAGTTGTTGTGAATCTTTCAGCTGTGTTCATATTGATAAAATCAGCTTTGACAACTTTCAGTTAATTTGTTAATAAATCAATAGAAGATTTTAATTTGCTGTTTTGTAATCGCAAATCCTGATGAACAGCTGTTAAACTATGAAGATTGTCTTTAAGCTGTTGAATCTGGTGATATAATTCAGAATTCAATTTTTTTTTCTTTCTCTAATTCTTCTACACTAGAATGATGTTTGTGAACTTTGATTCTTAGCACATTACCTTCCTTTTCAAATAATTCTTTATTGTGAATTGCTAGCCTGGCATTATCTTCATTTTTTTAACATCAACTTGCTTTTGATTACTTTCATCAATTTTGTATTTTTCCAACTCTTGAATTTTATTTACTAATTCTAACATTTCAGCTTCTATATTAGTGATTTTATGCCATTCTTCTTCCTTTGCTAATTGAAATTTTCGTTGTATTTCTCTCTCCTTTTCAATTAATTGATGGGACTGTTCTTCACCCAATTTTTTTAATATTTCATGTTGTAAACGAATATCTTCCATTTTTTTTAATTCCTTGTGTAATTTTTCATGTATACTAAGTGGAATTAATGTTGGATCTACTCCTTCATAACAACCCATATCTTGAAACACATTTTTGTTTGTCTCATATATAGGCTTAAAGTTGTCATTTTCATTTACTTCCTGGATTTTAATACTTTTATTATCTTTTCTACTTTTTGTTATTTTATCTTTATTGGTAGATATATTTTGATCATTTTTACTTATATTTTTCATAGTTACTTTTGGAACTGTAATTTTGTTGCGTTTAATTAAACCTAATAACTCACAATCAGGGCCACTAAGAAGTGTTGATTCGTCTTCTTTTATTATTATAAAACGCAAATTATGCAGGTCTTTGTTTATTTTGCATTGTAGTTTTGCTTTTCCTATTGGGGTAAGAAATAATCCTCCAAAAGCGAGTAATTTCTTCTTTGTTTTGTATATTATTGGTTGTGGATGAATAGTGTTAAGCACTTTTTTAGACATAATGTTTACATCAGCTACTGTGTCTATTTTTACTTTATTGTTGTCTAATAAAATCTGTTCATACCATCCATTAAATGAATGAGTTGAGTCTACACATCTGACATATCCAATTGTGTTTTCAACATCACTGGTATAAGATGAATCCGATGTCGTAGTATCATGTACTTCATTCACATAACATCCATTTCTATTAATATTTTTATGATACCTTATGTTTGAGCATTTTTGTGTTTTTTATATTTTATTGTCATAGCTTCTCGTACAGCAATTATTGTCAAAATGATTTAACTTTCCACAATTATAGCATTTTTTACCAAATGTGGGACATTCACGTTTTGGATGATTACGATTGCACTTTTGACAATTGCGTATGTTTGTTGTATTTTTCACTATTACATTAATACATAGTTCAAACTTTCCCAGTAATTCATTTTTGAGTCTTCTAGTTTCATGTCCATGTATTATTTCCAGTGCTTTTTCTAGTGAAATATTACCTTTTTTCAAATAATCTGTCTTTTAGTCTTTCTTCTTTTTGTACCATTATAATTCTATCATGGAGAATATTTTGTTTTTGATCGCTGAAGTCAGCTTTTTCAACTACTACTTTCAAGCGAGTAAGAAAATGATCAATTGATTCTCTTTCATGTGTTTCCATTGTATATGCTTTTATTCTGTCATATAATGTTGTTTTCATGGTGTTAAAATACTTATCCATTTGGTTTAAGACGGATAAAAATTTTGTTTTATCTTCTAAATTCGCGTGATCTAATGTTTTTATTACATCTCTCCCTTCTTTTCCAATGAGATGACGTAATATTCCTAATTTTACTTTATCTGATTTCATATCATTTTCTGTAGCTTCTAGGAAATTTAGAAATAATTCTTTCCAATCAGTCCATTTGACTAACATATTTCCTTCCATAGATAGCGGTTCGATATTATAAAAATGATCGAATTGTGATGCCATTTTGTATTTCGACAAATACGATATGAAAAAAAAAATGCTATAAAAACTATTTTTATTAATCTTAAAATACTCACTGTTTTATACTTTAGAAATATTTTTTTACTAATATTTCATTGATTCACTCCTGACACCATGTTATGTTCTTGGCCGTAATATCTCAATAAATAATTACACATAGTTTAGATAACTAACAAACTTTATTAACTACTGCATTCTCAAAACTAAGAACGATGTCGCGCGCTTGCAAATCTCAGTTGTCACCGCTAGGCGTCAGTCCATAATTATAATACTAGCCATAACATGACAATAGTTTTAGAAAAATACACAAAAATTAATTTTATAGGGAATATACACGTACTTCTATGAAATGTAGACGAACGCAAAGAATCAAATTTTGTAATTTTCTTTCATCAGTTTAAAAAAAAATTGTAGTAATGAAGGCATACTGGATTCATTTTTCTGTACGAAATTAACATAACACAAATATATCTTTTTAAAAGTAAAAAAAATATATATATGAAAGAAATATAAGCAGACGATGCTTGAACACTAAATTTAATCGAATGATTTTAAACCAAGAAAAATACCAAAATTTGTACAAATAGTTTTTAAAATCATATTACAAAACATTCAACAGGAGGCTACTTACTATCTGAAATAGAATATTGTAGTTTACAACAACATCTTTAATTAGTAAAGGAATTCTTACATACAAAATGCGATTATCAGCCCCCTTCCCCGCCATTCCTACTTCTCAGAAATGTTTATAGAGCACATGATTGTGCAGTACATGCTAAAAAATGGAATCTTACCAAGCAATGTAAACCAACAGCAATTTATGTTTTGAAAGGAATGTTGTCCAAAAAATAATAACAAAGTCAACGTATTTATTCAATTATTAAAGAAAAAAAAACAGTAAATTCTTGCAGCTCTTTGAGTAGAAAAGTCTATGTATTAATTGAATACGAAAAATAGAGTAAGAACTCTAAATTGCAACACTACAATCGTTAGTTTTTCGACTGAAAAAATATCTGGAAATTGCAGCAGTTAGTGAGTTGTTTTATAAACAGAATTAAAAATGTTTTGATCTCAAAGCAAGTAAACGAAAACAACAGTAATACCAAAGTCTACATATTAATTCAATTAGTAATTAGAAAAATGGGTAATTGTAAATAGCGACACTTTGAGTATATGCTTTTATAAAAGCAGCAGCACTTTGAGCAAATCAAAAAGAAACAACAGCAGTAATAATCTAATCACAGCAGTAAATATAAAGTGAATGTCTTAATGTCATTAGTAATTTGAGAAATAACTGTACATTGTAGCACTCTGATCAGATAGTTGTTAGACTGACAAAATAACTATAAATTAAAGTACTTTGAGAAGATCAAAGTAAACAACAGTATTAATAAAGTCAAGGTTTTAATTCAGTTACTAAATAAATAAATAAATATCAATTTCAGCACTTGGATCAGATGGGGTTTTTAGACAGGAGGAAAAACCTTCCTTACGTCATTCAACATGGAAAAGCAGGAGTAAAAATGTTTTTTTTATATATATAAAAGCAAATAAAAGGGAAAAAACATAAATAACAAACTCAACACTTTTCTTCCAAAATTCAGTTGAACAGGTTCACATCCTGTGGATTCATTTCTTGATCAGTTTATCATGTTGACTATTTATGGGGTTTCTTTCACCCATATGTGATGATCATTTTATATATAAATGTAAAATAAATGCACCAATTCCTTCATAATCTGTTCACATGGACTAGACAGGGTTAGAAATTGATGTAAGTACATATTTTATCTAATGCCTGTTTGTCCATTTTTTCAATTCGTTTGACCCAAAGGGCATTTCTTGATCTGACAAGATTTTTTCTGCAATTCCCACAGTCTTAAAATGTTGTTCTAAGACTTGAATAGTTAGTTTTACGTTAGCTTGAATTACAGAATATGTATCTACAAACTTTGAAAACACATCATATGTTGTGACAAGATATTTCATTCTATTAAATGGAGGCAAGTGTTTGTAGAAGTCTATTGTTTCCAAGCTATTTGGGCAATGGACATATATAGACATATGTTACAGTGGCCCTGCTCCTGATAGGTAGGAGGTATGGTTGTTGAACATATGTTGTATTTTCCAATGACATCTGCAATTCTGGAATAGATTCTTGGCTGGTAGGAACAATGACTCAGCCATCCCTCAACTTCATTTGCCTTATAATGCCCCTAAGTTTCATGCATATATTTAATTATATGCTTCTTCATAATGACCAGAAGAATAATGTGTTTGTTTGTATTTTTTTCTGAAATCCATGCTGTTAGAGTCCTCCCTTTAAACAAAAGTAATTTTGGTCCTGCCATAGTGATTATTTGCTGTTTTTATTACAGGCTGATGGTGTAAATACTCCATTATATGTTGGCAGTCATTATTTTCTTCTTGTTTCCACTTTAACCTATGCAAGTCATCTTCAATCCCATTTCTTTTTTATATCTTAGTTGTAGCTATATACTCTCTGTCACAACTTAAGTGTGTTCTTGAGTTATTGGATATTGGCTTAAAATGTATGCCACAATATTTTCTTTATCATGACAGTATGCTACTTTGTAATTAAATTCCTTCAGAAACAAGCTCCACTTTATTAACTTGGTATTATTCAGAAAGCTTTGTTCAAGAAACTCAAGACTCTTATGGTCAGTAAATACAACTAGATAAAATCCTAATAAATACTGTCAGAATTTCTTAAATGCTCATACAACCATTAGGTCTTCTTTTCAGTTATAGTATAGTTCACTTCTGGTCCCTTCAATAAATGATAAATGATATAAAGGAACCCATGCTGACCCCCTTCTTATAACTGAAACAGTGTGGACCCCAATCCAATATGCTGTTATCTGTTTGTACAAAGAATGGTTTGTTAAAATCAGGATATGACAGCAATAACTTTATTCAAGTAGCCCACCTTAATGTTTTGAAAACTACCATCATGCTGTTCTTTTCATGCCCACAGTTTTTCCTTTTTTAATAACTGCAATAAAAACTCCATGCCAAGTGAAAAATTTCTATAAAATTAATTATAGAAGTTACATAACCCAAAAAAAGATTAAATATGTTTTATATTCCAGGGTATGAAAAACTCCTGAATTGCTTGTATTTTTTCAAGATTAGGTAATATTCCTCTTTCACTGATTGATTATATGATCTAGAATCTTGACTTTGGTATTTATTATTTTACTCTTATTTAAATTAATTCTGATTCCTTTTTTCTCACACTGCAATATTTATAAATTCACATAATGCTTTTTTTTCCTTTTGAAGACACCATGAAGTGGGCAACATACATTATAACTAAATTCCTAATATTCTCTGATGATACCTGATCCAGACGTTGGACAAACCCCACTCCACTATTTTTAAGTCACAAGAGAATCTGGTTAAATTTATATGCACATCCATTATATTAAAATGCAGTATATTTCCAATCCTTTTGGTGAAATTTAATTTGGCAATAACAGGCAGTTAAGTCAAAAATATAAAATAAGTTTTCTTTGAAATTTTGTTAATAATTTGTTTATAGGCAGAGAAGCATTAAAATCAGGTATCATTGTCTTATTTAGCTGCTGGGTATCTAAACAAACTGAATTGATTCATCTTTTTACTATTATGATGGGGTTATTAAAGGAAGGTGAACATTTACAATATGATTCCCCATTTAAGCATCTTGTCTATCTGTTCTAATTCATGTGTGTATTGATGTGGTATATGATAAATGTGGACTTGGTATGGCTGATCTATCACAAGTCTTATCCTGTGTTAATATTCATGTATCACCCTGGAAGTCTCAGAAGACAAGCTCCCACATCTGTTTAGTAACCTCTTCAATTGGCCCCTTTCATGATCATTTATTCATCTTGATTCATCCACCTTTTTCTATATCTCTCTTTCCATTCCTGCACTTTGTGCACAATCATTTTTATTAATTTTTGTGTAAATGGAATTATCGTGTTGTTTATTTCGGCCCATCTTTGTTTATAATTCAATACACAGCCAGTTTTGTACATAAAGTCTGAGCCTAATATAACCTTGTGAATCCGACTATCCAAAATCAATAATATGTGGCTATATTCTCTTTCTGCTATGTGCAATTTCACCCATGCTTGCTTGGATGCCAGCTTCACTCTTTTACCATTAACCAGAAAAACACATACCATTTTCTACAGCAATGTTTTAATTTCTAGATCAACATCACTTATTTTATTAATATTTCCTGTGACATTACCAATACCTGACTTCCTGAATTGGACAATGCACTAGTTACAATCCCTTCTATCATTATCTCTACTTTTGGTCAATTCTGAGGTACCCTTATTGATGTTTTCTCTTCTCTATTATACACCAGATTCACTTCTTGCATACCATCAATTTCTGCATTTCTATCCTCATCCTGACTTTTCACCAACCACCTATTGGGGTCCAATGCCATTAATACTTCAGACAACTGTTCCACCAACTTCTTGCGAATCATTATTTGTTCTACATTCCTAGGTAAACCATGCCTAACTATTCACATAATCTGTTATTCGAACAATGGGTATACTGTGATTGCTCTCGAATTTTTACTTGTCTATGAAAAAAGTAATGAGTAACTTCCCTGGATGCCACCATCATGCTCTATCTGGAGATTAACCTTTTCCTGAAGCTCTTCATTCCAATAATTGGGAAGCAGTGACTGCTTGTATTCATTAAACATTGCTGGTTTTAAATGTAATAAGTTTCACCAGAGTTGAGCTTCTCCCATATGTGATTGCAATCTAGGGCAATTCTTGCTCCCTCACTTAAACTATTCAAGATAGAATAGCATTCCAGGCTCTTTAAGTACTTATTTGAATCCTCTCCTGTGTTTCCTGAAAATGTTTTTATATTAGCAACTCATTTACTACCCCATTTATGGATGTGTGTCCATGTTTTTAAATTCTCCTGTTCTTGTTCTATCATATCTACTCTTTTTATTAATCCCTCCAGCTAGATATTTTTATCCATTTCTATGCTGTGTTTCTTTTTTTTCCCATTATTTCTACATTTTTAAATATTTGAATACAATATCTCTTTATATACACTTTCTATCAAACAAATTCAAAATATTACCAAACTGTTTATTTCTCTTCAATGAAGCATAGAACTGACTCCAATCCCTTTTTAGTCCTATTGTTTCTACCTGTCCCTAGATGCACTTAGTCTCCCTAAACATATATTTTGATTCTTTTAATTTTTATTACAAAAAATATATTATCATTTATGTAATTTGATTCTTTACAACTAATGAAAATATTTTTATTTTCGTAATTATTCTAAAACTATTACTTTTTTCCCAACACAACTTTCATTATACTTTTTTTAACTTTAAAATATATTTATCTATCTTTACTTAAACCCTTCTTTAACCTTTTCCTTCTTTTTTCATTTAACAAAATGTTTGGATACATTCTTTGATTTAAATCATACCACTTTACTACTCTAATTATATGCAGCGTCAAGTTTCTTTAATTTTTATTTTCTTCAATTTTGACATATGCATAATTGCTGTCATATATGATGGTTATGCTCCCACACTGGAAAAGCCAAATGAATCTGGTGGGAGTTAGATGGAATACAAAATATAAAATACTTTTTACTCTTTAATAAAAAACAAAATTGTAATACAAATTGTCATTTTCTTATATGAAAATAAGACTAAATTAATTATTCTCAATTCCATCTACTCCAACTGCAATTTAGTATTGCATCACACTGGTACCTCAGGCAGAAAAGCATAATACCTGTATCCAGGCCAAATCTATATATATATAAAATATATAGCTTATAAATCTATATATATATAAAATATATAGCTTATAACCACCTTTCCAGGTTACAGATCTTTTTGACTGCAAAATTAAACCATGTTATTCAAAGCACTTTATTTGTTTTGAAGTAACTTCAGGCAACTAATACAGAACCTAATAAATCTCAACCATCTCAATTGTAAAAGTAATGTAATAAACAGATTTAATAGATTATTTAGCAAGTGATAATAAGTGGTATTAGTAAAAGAATTGACTGACAAAATACTAATTTCCAAAATAATTTATTTTAAATACTTTAAATTGATTAGTAATTCAACCCTTCACTAAATCAAATAATTATTACATATTGTATATCAGGCACACATATTATAAATAAACATACAACATTAAAAATATTACATATGACACTCACACTTTTTACCATAAACTATTTGTGTATATGATTAGAATAGTTCTAAAAATATCTGTTCATTACACTAACTCTGCATAGAAACAGTTCTTTTATGCTAGTTATAGAATTCATTTCTGTTGACATTGGATATCTCAAAGATTGTAATAGTTACAATAAAAATTTAATGACACACTAGGAATGGGAATAAAGAAGAAATTACTATTACCTGTAGGTTTTCATATACTTATTCCTCTGGATATATTGATGCCTCTTTCTCCTGTGTGATGTGTGTTGTACATAGCAGTTGGAATTTCGAATGTTGATGAATGTGGTTCCTTGCCACATTTCAATCTGGAAGACAAATGTTTGAGTGGTTCAGGTTGTTAGATTTTCATTGTGCCTAATTAGAGGCATTAAGATCTTGTAGAACAGTCAGTGACTGGAGTACAATTGTATAATTCTTTTTATTGGCAATGCATGGTTTTCTTGGCATTTACAATAATTATAAGTTTTATTTGCTCCCTGGAATAACATTGCTTAAAGATGGTGATGAGTTTTTTTAGGTCTATTTATATGTGGTCCTCTTATTATTCTTATTTCTCCAAATTAGTTTGATTAAATTTTAAATTAATTAAATGTATTAATTCCCAATGTTTCTTAGTTAACATTCCTTCTTAGATTAATCTAACTGTATAATATATAACCTTTTTAATTATTCTCATTGTTTGTAGCCATAGCCAATTAATTATTCCCATTCCATCTTGGTTTATCATTCAAGCAATCTTTGAGGTTGGCTTAACTTTTATATTACAAACTTTATTTTTCATTTTTTTAATTCAACTTCTTTTTATACATATATACACATTTTAATGTAATTTTAAAATCAACGCTTTCATTTATGCAGACATATATTCTGACTTCTGTATGTATTTAACATTGTCATGTATATTTTCATTTCTTTTTAATAAACAAAAAAAAAAAATTTTAATTTTCATGTAAATGTTTTTTTTTAATTTTAAACTTTACTTAGTTATGTCTGTTCCTCCCTCTTTTAAATGCTTTCCTATTTTATTTAAATTTAACTTTTGTTTGTCTTTTTACACACACACATTTTTAATTTTCTTTTAAATAAATGAAAAAAAAAAAAAAAGAAATATAGTTTTAAAAACTTTTTAGTTAAATTTCAGCCCTTTCCAATTGTTTTTTTTTAATTTCAACTAATAAAACTTATACTAATACATAACTTGTTGATTTGTGGTGATCTACACTTATAAACAACTCTTTAAACTTTCTAAATTATACTTCTCTTTCTTAAACTTCTATATAAGTCTTGGCACCATTTATGGCATTTTGAGTTTCAATAGCCTTACAACTGAGTTTTTTGAAAATCAATTTAATTTGCTCTTAAAACTTTAAATGAATACTGTATAGAAGAATACAGTCAATACAGGTAATATTCCAATGTATGTATTTAAGAAATAAATCTAAAAAAAAGATAAAAATAAATAAAAAAAGAGTATGTGGAAAGATCTGCCATGTTAAAACATAACAAGCCAGAATCAGATCTAAATAATTTTTTTTAAAAAAAAAAAGAAATCCAATACTACAAATGATAAGATTCAGTCTAAAGTTACTCACTCTAATGATAAATTAGGAATTAATCAACAATCTTTTCAAGCTGATTCATTATTACAATTTGATTCAATGTTAAACTCAACTAACATAAGCATTGGCCTAGTGCTAGACAGTTCAAATGTTAATTCAAATATGGTTCTGTCAGGCCAGGCCAAAATATGTTAGATACTAATCTTAAATATGACTTAGTAAACCAACCTACTTGTTCATTGTCCCTGAATGCACCTAACATACATAATTCTAAAACTACATTTGTTACCCCCAAAATTAAAAAAATAGATCCAAAAATGTTACCTCAAATAGCTCTTTATCATATGATAGTGCCACAGGTTCCATTCATGATGAAAGATCTGTCGACTCTTACCATTCACAAAAGTCATTACCTCTTGAAACAGAAAATAATTTTTAAAAAAGGTATTTTTGTCCATCTTATATTAAGAAAATTGTTAGCAAATCCAATATAACCCTAAATCAATCTCAAACAGTTTTTGTACTTCAAAAAGTCCAGAGATCTAAACATAATGCTGAGTCAATGGATACTTATGTTATGGCTGAATATGCTTCGATGATCAAATGCTTACCATTGCATTTCACAAGTTCAAACTTAGACCAAAATATATCAAAATATTCTATTAATAGTAAAAATATAATTAAAACTTGTTTTTAAAGTGAGGATATTATAAAATATACCCCCAACAGTTATAATTTCAGTACTGCTTATGTCAGTTCAGAATCTGAGCCATGCAATGATTTTGAAGACAATAATGTCAGCCATCAACATGAAAAAATAAAAAATAAACTACTAAAGTAGTCCTAACAAGCAATTAAATTAAGTACTAAAACAGATTCAAACAATAAGCTAAATAAAAATTCACCCACAAATGGAATTAAAGTTAGCAATCTTCAAAGCCCAGAGTATAACATTAGCCAAAGCCATAGTAACATCTCTTCCCAAATAACAGTAGAATGAATTTTTGGAGATGAATCTACTGCTCATATGAGCTCATATAATAAAGAAAATAAATAATATAATACTCTGAAATTGATCAAAATAAATCAGAATTCATTAACAAAGCCAGAACAAAATGTATGCCTTCTCATGGTAAGGTTTATCAAGCTGTTTGGTCCAATATAGATAGTTTATCTACAGACGACGGCAGACAGAGTATTAGTACCGATAATCAAAACAATAAAGAAGATCCTATAGCTTCAGTTATTGCTGTAGACCAAGTTCAATTGAGTAAGATCTGTAATTCATCAGATGAATCAGCCTTTCCTTTTCAAACAAAAATTACACATTCGTGAAGTTTAGGCTATAACACAGAAAACATATAGGATTATATTACACAAAAGCGAGATCAGTTACAAAGGTCTATATAAATTAATAAAAACATTAAATTAACTGATAATCCTCAAATTGTAGCTAGTAGAAGAAATAATAATCAAAATTTACTAAGAGAAGTTGTAGCGAAGCAAGATGATAGTCAAAATCAAAATAGTACTTATGGCAGCTGAATCCCACCATCCAAATGCAGTAGTGATGGTCAAGCAAATAATGACCTGTCTATTAATAGAACCAAAACTAATTCAGATAAGACATATAATAAACTCTTAAAGAACAACTTACATATGGATAAATTAGCCAAAACACATAAAGAACAATTTTCCTTAAATGGTAAACAACATGACAAGCAGATTTCCTCTATAGCGATAGCTTAGCTGATGTAAATGAAAGTTCTCAATCGGATCCCACCTTAAAAAAGACATCTAAGATCACAATCATCTCATAATCATATTTTAAACACTGATGAATCATTACATGTCTTACCTCCTCGGAAGCACAAAGATATCATAATAAAAAAGCTTCTGATGTGGCAGAGACTAAATTCATTTCTTATACCTCAAAAAAAATACAAGCAGTCACTGGAAGTGCTAAACATAAATCTTTCTGAAATGGCAAATATTAGCAAAGAATGCAGAATTTTATCTAGCAAACTAGAATTCAACACAAAATACATGATCAATTATAATAAAAATAAATATATCAAATCCCAAATAGACAATAACACTTAAAATAAGCCAACCTATGATAACATTGCAAAAATTGGTTCAAAACAGCAGGTTAAAAAATATGAAAAATTCTGATAACCTCGCTATATTAAATAAAAAAAACCTTATGCAACCGAATTATTAAACATAAATATTTCCAACTCACTTTTAATGGACCTGATTGAGCCAGACAATTAACCTATGGATAATAGTTGTTATTTTAGTCATAGCACTGATACCTTCACAATAGAAAACTTTAGTGAAGATCAGTATCATGACTTTACGTATAGGTTCAATTAGACAATTTCAATCAGTCTTCTTAGGTCACTGTCTCACTACAACAGTGATAAAAGTGTAATAATGGCCATCACTGATCAAAAGTGCTTTTTCTTGAAGTTCCCAATTGATGCTATGTGTGATATGATTAGGGCAGAGAAAATAGATGAAATTCAATGAATTCTCACCCACCCTAACAACCATTATCTAGCAGAAGAATTTAGTAATTGGACCAATAGGAACAATTTTAAGAGCACGTATAAAACACTTGATGGTATTTTTATATGCTACATAGACCTCAATCATTCATCTGCCCTCTCAGGAAAGATTAAGAAATATATATATATATATATATATATATATATTATATCTTAATCTTTCCTATGAATATATATATATATATATATATATATATATATATGGGTTTGAAAAAGCTGAGCTGCATGACAACTTAAGTCAGTTTGGGAATGTCAGTAGATTTAAAGATCTGCCTGAGGGTCAGGCAGGCCTTTTAATTCTTTCAAATACTGCCACATTTAATGTTCATCTTAGGCAATGTATCAATTCGACTGACATTCATACCATTATAAAATACAAAGGTTGTTCTATGATAATGTCCTTTCTTGGTGTTAGGCTGCATTACTTTTATTGTGGCCAAAGGACACATTTAATCAAGTTCTGCATGGCTAGAGTCTGCAATCAGTGTGGGAATTGAAAGAATAAGTTCCACAGATGCAATGTTAAAACTGACTAATTGGTAAACAAATCTAAAGAACATAACAACCAAACTGCATATAAACCTTCTACTTCTCAACTGCCCAAAATATATTTGGATCAATTCCAAATCAATGAAAGAACTATCCAAAATCCATGTTCCAAAGGTCAAATCACAGAGAAATAAAACAAATTTACAGATAGATATACATCAAAGCACTGGCAATAATAAAACCTTATAGCAAGACTCAACTTCTCAGCAATCAAAAATTGACTTAAAAAAAACAAAGTTTTACTTCCAGAAAACCTAACAATTATAATACTAAAGATTTAAACCCAAGAATCCACAGTTACAATCAAGATATTCTTCATCACATTTCCTTAATATTTAAAACAAATGAAAATTCATGTCAAGTAAACAATAAATCTACTGAGAATACTACTATAAGGAATAATTTGTCCTTCTCCTATCATAAGCCAGCTAATATACAGACATCTAATGCTCAAAAAGTACTGGATAAATCCTGTGATTCTGATTCTCAGTCTGAAATGGAACTTGTTTAATTCCATCACAATTAATAATAAAAGGAAATTAACTGGAAGAGCCTTTACTAGTTCAGATGAGAATGATAACAAAAAGTTAAGGTTAACCCAATATCCTAATCCAAATGCAGGTGTAGCTGCAATCGCCCATATTTAAAATCAAAAAACAGAGAAAAACGTAAATCTGCATACTCTCGTTCTGGTATTGATCGAAATGGTCTTGTAGGAGATCAAACAGCTGAGCAAATTCAGCATCTATTTAAAAAATTTTCTGATTATTCACAAGATTTCTTTATTAATTCACCAGCTCAATCAACCAAAGCTACTGAAGACAGGCAGGTGGTAAATTACAGCCTAGCAGCCAACAATGTCTAGTGTGAAGTGTAGGATAGTTAGTGTGAATGTCAGGGGTCTAAATTCACTCATGTGTGTTCAAGCTATAAGACATTGGTTTAGTTCTGTATCTCTTCATGCTTTATTCATGGGAAAAATGAAGTTTCACAATAACTCTAGAAGCAACATTACCACTGTACTTAATGAGCTTGGATACACACATCTTACTTTAAATCAATCAGCTGCAGGAAGGGTAGGCATCTTAATTAATCATATGCTACTCCCCAACACATTCAAAATTTTATATGCAGACAACAACATTATTTCTCTCAACCTTACCTATGATGGCATCACAATTAATGCTTTATATATATATATATATATATATATATATATATATATATATATATATATATATATATATATATATATATATATATATATATATATATAACTCTGAACAATCCAGCCTTCTATCTTTATATTATTAACACTATAAACATCATTACAGTCAACAATAGCTACCGATCTATTATTATTGGAGACTTCAATACTACCTATGAAATTTTCATTGACAAATACATTCACCTATTCAATAGATGTTTTATTAGTGGCCAAGGTTTTTTTCCATCTAATGCTATCTCTTTCTATACTAGAAGTTGCCAATCTGTAATAGATCTTTTTTATACATCTGAGCTTCACTACAGCCTGGAGATCACCTTACAACTTGTGGCCTTCTCTGACCATCATGCCTTGGTAACATGCATTGAGATAGATAACTGTAATCCAGTTAAGCATGATAGGTTAATTAGAATGATTGCCAAAGCCACAATGACAGACCATTCCTTCTGAGGCCTACAACTTATTTCACAAAATTAATATCTTATCTAGACCTTTGGAGAAAGCTTGGTTTGCATTCATTCAAAACTTACAAACTCTAATTATCCATCACACTTGCAAATTGAAAGGACCCATTACCCTTATGAATAACATGGAAAATATCAACAATAAAATTAAAGAATTCTCCACTAATCACTCTTCCATTGAAAAACTATTTACTCTGAAAGCTCAGTATAATCTAAACAAATGGCCCTTGCTGAATATATTGCAACAGAGAGGGCTAATATATACTATATCACTCAGCATTGTTGGATCAGAGGATATCTTAGATGCACACTGAGAACTAGGAGAAAACAAGAGATACAAACAGTTCTAGATATAAATGGTACCAAGAACTCCAGACACTATAAAATCTTGCATATTGCTAAATATTATGAAGACTTATTGCAGAACAAATACCAGCTGATCATCATGATTGGGATAAGTCAGATGGTATCAAAGATCATGGCATTATAGCAGCTGACATTAAAGATAGGATTGCACATTTGCCAGACAGTATACTTCCAGGTATGCATGCCATTCTAAAGTGTTTGTTAACCCATCTCAGCAATTTTAGTGTACCAATACTAATGAATGTGATAAACCACCTATCAGAACAGAAGACAGTTGTTCACAATCTTTACCCAATAGCTTTGGTTCCATTCCAAAAGAAGAACCAGGGCCCTATGGATATTAAGAACATCAGACCAATCTTTGTGTCTCTTATTCTAATAAAAATAATTGAAGAAGTTACAAAATAAAAAATTCAAGGTAGAATACTGGTTAAGTACAATATACCAAGAAATGTTTGTCTGTATTGACAGTGATTAGCAAGATGAAGATGTTGTTTAGTTACATTCATAAGAATAGTCTCTATAAGTCAGTTGTTGGCCAGTAAGACATTTTTCAAGCCTTCAATTCCGTCAATATCAACATCCTTCTGAATCAATTGTTAAACTTTAATATTTCTACAGAAATTATACAAATTTTGGATAACCTTCTTTATAATAGACAGATATATATATATATATATATATATCTGTCTATTATAAAGATATCTCTTTGAATGGGTCATACACATTTATAATAGACAGATATATATATCTCTTTGAATGGGTCATACACAAGTAGTTTCAACTTTAACTTAATAACCATTTCCACAAAAATCCCCTCTCAATGCCCTATTATTTATTACATATATAAACTCTATTTCAATGGATATTAATGATGGGAATCCAGAGTATTTGTTCCACATCTATCAGTTCAATAGCCTACATTGATGATGTTCTTTTATCCTTCCTTCAAAATAATAATTAACAAAATTATATCAAGTAGTGGATAATTTTACTAATATACTCCAGCTAAAGATTAATCCAAGCAAGTCATCAACATGGATAATTTATTCAGACAAAAAAATCTGATCTGATTACAGAGCTGATCCACAAAGATTCCTTGCTTTTTCAATTTACAAATCACAATCAGCTATGTCTAAGGAAATTCAACAGTCAATTATCCAATTTACTAATTACTTTACTAAAACTCTCTCCAAGGTATATCTCTCACTTTAAGAAAATGTTACATTGCTTAATACGAAAGTAATGTCCAAAATTTCGTATTACCTGCCAGTAATTTTAGTTACTAATTTTTTTATAAGAAAGATCCAATTCATTATGTGCAAATCTATACTGCAAAGGTTGTTTGGCTTCAGTATTGCCAACATGCAATAGCACTGGTATTCGAGTGGCATGTCATTTCACTCCATTCCTGCAATATATTTTCAGAAATCCCATACACTTATTTACAACCTAATTCAAAAATATGGCTATCTGCAGATTGCTGGTATTGTTCAACCTATAGATTGGCTTCCACCTGCTGACAGTTGCAGGCTTACTATCTTGCTCCATGATTTTCACAAATTTCACAATATTTCAGAAAATATTGTTAAAGCTAAAGTTATACTCTGGCAAGCACATCAACTGATCAATCCTCAGATCACCATTATTTGACTGATATTTGGCTTATCCAATCACAAACTTGTTGTTCTTTTTAAATTTTGAGTGTTGAAGCCAAAGTTCTTGGAATATCTAGTTAAGTAAATCTTCAGGCCATGTCTACAAATTGATTCATGAGCTGTAGAAGACAAATCTGTGAGATTGTTCCATTATTCTCTAACTGTGGCAGACAAGCTGAAACATTTGACCACATCATCTACTACTGAACTGGACTTGGAAATGTTAAAATGTTAATCTATCAGAACTCTAAATTAGACTGTCTGCACTCTAGAAACATCCCAACCATCAGACTGTCGATTTTCCTGATGTACTATGTATGGATGACCAGATGTAAAGAAAATTCACTCTGCCACTTCCAGATGTTGATTTTTATTTCCTACAAACTCTTAAATAACTCAAAGACAGAGAACAGAACCTTATCTACAAAATTTCAATATGCAGAAACTTGAAAACTTTTTGAGTTTCTTAGATAAGGTCCTTAGTGACCAAATAATTATGTATTTATTCATTAAGTTTTGCCTTATTTATCATTATGTTATCAGTTAATTATTAAATATGACCATTGTTCAAATGTAATATTCATTCTTACCCAATTGTATTATTTGTAGACATATATAATTTTCTTTAATAAAGTTATTTTAGAATAAATTAAGTCTTTCCAAAGAATTTTTTTTACTTTAATCATTTCTTGATAAAATAATTCTGCAGTATTTTTGTTTAAATTTTTTAACTAATTATAAATTCTTTTCATATTAAAATTTTATCATAAATAAAATTGCAAACATGTATCACTGTTCAATAGCGGTTATATATATATATATTGTACCTATATTAATATAGGCACATATAATTTTTATCTAAAATTATTATTAAAGTAATCTTTCATAAAAGAAAAACATAAAATTAAATGTTGAAGAATTTATTGCAGCTTGTTTTCGAAGGGGATAAGATTTTGAATAGTTTTCTAGCGTTAGTTTTTGAAATAAAAAAACAAACAAACTACAATTGATTAATCAAAAAGGGGGAAGGGGGAGTCTTGGTTTGAAAAATGAAACTAAGGGTTGTAAAAGGAAGTAAAGAGTTTTTATTAGTATTCGTAAAAATATAATTTAAAAGTTAAAACATACAAACCTCTTTTCATTCAAGTTTGATTAAAGAAAAAATAATGTTAAAACGAATATATGACCGTATATATGTGCGATTGTCAACAATAGAATAAATGTTATTATAAATAAATGAAAGTTAAAGAAGATTATTATTAAAAAACACAGCAATGGTTATTAATTAAAATATAAAACAACATCTCTGCATGGCTATTACTAATTAAGCAATCTTCCAAAACACGTTTATCAAAGGATTAATTGATAAGGAATTTGACAACAGATCTTTGCCGGAGATATCAGAAAGACAACAAGGCGCAGGTATAAATAGACCTTTTTTTATCGGACAGTATTCATTCCACAAATTAATTGAGTTGAGACAATCAGTTTCACAAATTACTTGAGTGAATTCAGTTCACAAAGTAATTGAGTAGTGCAGTTCAGAAATTAATTGAGCAATTAACAAACAAAATGCAGTGTTGAGAAGATCTTGGGAACGCACATTTATCTCCAGCCCAGATGTCCTAGAAAACAGCAGATCTGCCCGTGAAATAATGTCAGCTTAACATCGTAGAAAATATCCGTCCGTATCTAATTGTCTTCAATAGTAATAATCATGAAAATCAGGAAACTCAGCAAGGAAACGTCCCAGCCAGCTGGAAGCATTCATACTGGAACCATTCATACTGGAAGAAACAACAAACAAGAAGAAAACAAAGTGTTAAATCTACATTCAAAATCCTAGGTAAAACATTTGCTTATTTTCGTTTATACTGTAATAGCCATTGCATTTCATTAATTCATGTGAATCCTCCAAGAGTCTAATTATATGAACTCGATATCATACATAAATGAACTATTGATGTGTGTGATTAAATTTCAAATGCTTTGTAGTCCTTTATTATTATTATTATGTGTGTGCATGAGTTAATATGTGCATGATCATTATATCAATGTTTATTAGTTAAATTAGAGTGTTCTGTTATTAAATCTATAGGAATATTTATTTAATTTAAAATATGTGTGTGTTTTATTAGAATGTTTAAATTTAGTAAATAAATGTTAGTTAATAAATTATCTTTAAAATTAAACTATACTTGTCGGTCATTTCTTTTATCAATTCTTTTTAATATATATATATATATATATAGTTCAAGGAATATATTTTCTTTTTAATATATATATATATATATATAGTTCAAGGAATTATTTAAAAGTTGTAAAATACTTTAGTTTCAAATTAGTGAAATATTTGTTTGCAAATAAAGTAAATTGTGTGGTATAATGTTATACATAGTTTTTATTACTTATAATCCAATTTAAATTCTACAAAGTATTTTTGATATATATAATAAGTGTGATAATACCTCTAAACAAGTTTTTTTTAATAAATACCACAAGAAATAGCATTTAAAATTTTTATCTAGATTTACCCTAATCCCCAAATTAGTTTCAAACTGATAGCTCTCATCAGTGAGCCAGCATGACATAAAGACACAAAATCTAAAATATAACTCAAGCCCAAGATTTGCTAAATACTTAACTATTATGTAGAAAATCTGAAATTTTCAGATTGGAAGAAAAAACTTGTTTAGAGCTATTAGCATGTTCATTATTTATATATTTGTAAATACAAGGCTAATAAATTAAGTTACATGATGTATGTCTTGATTTACTTACTATTATAGTTTATTTTGAGGCTTTGTGGAAGTTATATTGCTATATGGTGGATATGAATCATGTTTTGTTGCATATAGTTTTTTAAAATAAGATTGTTGGTTTTGATACATACCCATGTCTTAAAATTTTAGATTTTCTACTTAATAGATAAGTATTGGATAAATGCTGGACTTGTGTTTGTATTTTAGATTTAGTTTCTGAATGTCCTAGTGCCTCTCTGATGAGAACTAACAATTCCAAATGGGATTGTGGATAAGTATAATTATTAATAGAGATTTTAAATATTTTCTCTTGTGTCAATTATTGAAAAAAAAGCTTCTTTAATGGCATCAGCATGTGCTTTATATTTACTTTTGTATATACTATCTTATTAAATTAAGTCATGTGACATATGACTTCATATCCTTACTAATATATATATATATATATATATATATATATATATATATATATATATATATATATATATATATATATATATATATATATATTTATTCAATGTCTATTTTTTCAAAGCATTATACATATATATACATAAATACAGTATTTATATAATTAAAAATTTTATCCACTTAGAAGCACTTTTGATTATCCTAGTAATCTTTGTAAACTAACACTTTGAAGGGATAACCTTCCCATAATTCCGTTATCTTCACATTTGCTGCCTTCCTGTTAATTAAGTCATGTTTGTGTTTGTATATTCACATAGCTTCTTTTATTTTCCTTTATTGTTATTTTTTTCAATTAGCAATATTTTTCCACTATTAAAATTGAAGTCAACACCATAAATAGATAACTTATTATGGTCATAAAAGAGAGATGCTAAAATATTATGATCTACATTACAATTTTGTCTCAATTTCTGAACCCACTTTTAATGACAGGAACTGTTCTTTAGCTCTTTTTTTCAATGTACATCTTGATTCATCTATATATACACTACCACACCTACATATTCATTTATAAATGACACAATTTTTATTTATAAATGAAGTTTTATTTTTAGTTATTTATTAATTGTTTAATGTAGGTGTAAAATGCAACATCACTTATGCCTTTATAAATTTTCCTTATAAAATTTACTTGATCATTTGAAATATATAGTATTTATATCCATATTTTGTTATTATCAGGAGAATTAATATTATTATTAAAATTGTTATTCTTATATTTTGTATTAAAACTGTAATAACATTATACATATGATTATAATTGTAGCCAACATTTACCAATTCATTTAAATACATTTCAATACTGTTTGCCTTTATCTGATGAATATTTGCAAAGACTATTATTTTTAAATAGGAAAGACTTCAAACCTTCCATTTTGGGTGACATTTGCAATCTTGATTCATATGGAATATAACTTATTTTTACTATTGGTTTAATGGTCATACAGTAATCCAGCATACATTGATTTCTATTTATTCTAAGATCAAGAAACTGGATGCACAATAAATATTCATCTGTTTTTATCCATTTTAGGCCTTTTAAACCATTTAATTGTTTAAACAATTCATTAATTATATTTGATTTGCCACAAAGAAAAACATTATCAACATATTGACAATATACAGTAACATTTTTTGATAATATTTTTTTTCAAAAATTTTTCTTCATATGTAGTAATTACAAAATTACATATTAGAGCAACAATAGGTAATCCCATTGACCAGCCATTGTCCATTTTATAAAAATCCTTCTTAAAAACTGCAAAAATATTTTTCTCAATAAAGATTAATGTTTCACTTATAAATTTTATTATTTTTGTGGTAACATTTTTGAAGATAATGCATTGGAAATTATTTCAATAGATGCTAGTTGATCAATTGATCTATACATTTGACTTACATCTAGAGTACATATTACATCATTAACATCATTCCTAATGTTACAGATTTTATTAACAAAATTAAATAAAGAATATATTGTATATTTACCAAGTCCAAGAATTTCTTGTAGCATTTTCTTAATTAAACAACACATTTCATAATAAAATGTCCTGGCAAAATCAAACATTAAATGTAATGATTCATTTTTATGCAGTTTTATATTTGAAAAAAAAAACTTGTGACATATTACAGCAGAAGGATCAATCTTATAATACATACTATTATCAATCACATTATTTTTTGGCTTTTTATAAAATATTATTAATAAATTAAATATGTAAATTTTCTACATTTACTTCATGAACTTCCATATAGTTAAGATTATTCATTTTTGTAATAATTTTGTTTCATAATCAGACTTTAGTAATAAACATGTTTTATATATATATATATATTGTAATGGGAGAAATATCTTTTTGACTTGCATATACTGACCCCGGGGACGCCACTAGTCTGTAAATAGGAATTAGACATTTATTTTAGGGTGGACAGGATATGTGAATCAAAAGGCACCGAACTAAACTCAGGGAGGAACAAGATATCTTAAATATTGTTTAGACAGTTGAGAAATCAAAGCACAAAGACAAACATCAGCCAAATTAAGTTTAAACAATGTATTAATTTTATTAAAAGTTGGGCAATAGAATGAAGACATCTAGCCACAAATAGAAAAGGGGCTTATAGTAACATACATGTATTTACCAGAGAGTGCACAAGAGTACGACAAACATGAAGGCATTAAACATTTTGGCAGTAAAATTCTCTCACTTAAAATATAAGAAATGGTTGGGATAATATCTTCTTTCTGGCCAGCTGAATCAGAAATAATAAAACAGTTACTGTCCCACCAGAAATCAATGAAACCAGTGCGGACGTTCGAGCAGTAATATTCTAATTACTGTTGTTAAAACGCTGCAGGCCTATTGCACTTAATACTACATTCAAAGTAAACACGGTTGATCTCACATACAAGACACTAAAAGATATTTGATTACAATCTTACATAATCCAGAAGAAATGACTACTTTCAGACAACCCGAAGAAATAACTTGACAAAGAGCCAGCAAAAAGATTTTATTATTTGCACAAAAAGCGCAAACGAAACATGCTTAAAGATTCTTTATTTTATAACTAAGGGCAAGTGAATAAATAAAGACTACGAAAACTGCCAATGTGTTTTGTAATAGTTAACGAAATAATCAGGTATATATTAAACATATAAAATACAATCTCCTAATGCACCCCCTGCTAAACGAAAATTGCAAACAAACTTGGAATCTTAAAACTAAGATTCCAAGACACACTTTAAATACTAGAAAAAGAACATACAGATAATAAATAATTAAAAACAATTAATACCATTTTAAAACATACTTATCATTAGATTGAGTGGAGATTTAATTAAATGCAATTTATTTACCCTGGCTAGAATAGGAAATAGTTTAGCTTACGGTAAGGCAGAGTTCTAGTGATTTTGTGATGAGTGCACACTTTTGATAATAGTTCATCTTTCAGGTCCTTTGACAGCAGCAAGGTAAAGGCAGTGTTTATTTTAGAGGCTCATGGCATGACTGAAGAAGAGCTGGTAGGCGTGGGTCTGTCCTTTGTTTAAATTAGCCAGACATTCTAATGATGGCAAATCTCATAGTGGTAAATTTTGACATCTTGCACATTAATGAAGTTTGTCGATAATAGTTTAAGTTTTTAGCAGAAATTAAATGTCTGCACTCTATCCACAATGGCGTGATTCTCTTCCGGCAATAATCCAAGTGTCTATTTTTATACTGAATCCTCTCTATATCTCTAAAAATTGGCGGGTTATTCTTACCTCACTACATTTCCCACGAAAAACTTTCATTAGTCTCCAATTCTATATCTCAGGCAGGGCAAACATTAATTTTCTGCTCAATCTAATTTAAGAATTCCAACCGGGGATATTAAAACAAAAACGACAATACAATTAAACCTCCACCTTTTTTTTAGAATTAACTTTTAAAATGACTAAAATAAAAACAACAGAAATATATAATTAGCAAGCTTTCCTGTTTTTAATCAAATTGTTTAAAACAGACAGTGAAAGTAAACTATTTTAAAATAAATCAATTTTATAAACAAAGTAGTGAAAGTAAACTATTTTAAATATAAACGTGTATGTGTTTAAATACATGTATGCTTCTTTTTTTTAAAAATAATAATAAAAACATTTTAACGACTTTTAATGAAAATTAAGTTGTTTTTCCTTTTTTAAATTTTAATAATAAAACAACTGAATCGGAAATCAATCCGGTTCAATATATATATATATATATATATATATATATATATATATATATATATATGTTTATAATATATATATATATATATTATAACCTACACTCCCAACACCGCTCATATACATTACATGAGCAAAATGCCCAGGCGCCAGTTCTATTAATGAATAGAACAATATAACAAAATATATGATACAAAATTATTACTGAGACTCTTCAATTAAATCTATGTTCAGCTCAGCTCAGTGGGAGGCTATAGGAAGTTCATAAGATATATAATTATAAGTAAATGAAAGAAGAAATATTACAAAACATTAAATATAATGTAAATCCTTTTTTTATTAATTAATTGCATGATAAAGAATCACAAAGTTTATCTGTACTATCTATTAAAATATTCTTTCAACTTGATTTCTTCTTTCATCCAAGTATAACATATATCAACTTGCTGTAATTATATTCCTAAACAATTATATGACTTGGCATATCATAATCTAAACATCTACTTAATGCCAATCAAGAAATAAACAATAAGGTCTCAGGGAATTTAACAAACACAGTTGAATTAAATAAATACATTGGCCCATAAGCTATAATTCTAACATATGATAAAATATAATGAAACAAATTTACTAGAAGAAATAGGGTATTTTAATCTCATATCATCATCTAACAATTATACTAACTTGGCACCCTTTCTAATACATTTGTCCAGTGGCAAATGTTCCTTATAATGTTTGGATTAAGAAATACAATATTGTCAGACACTAGCAAATTTAATATTATAACTCTAAAATAATATATCTATTTTGTAATAGATTTATGATATGTGGAGATGTGGAAATGGAAAACACGAATGTACACAAGAATAACTCAAGACACAGTTTTTAAGATTTTAAATAACTAAAACAAATCATTTATTACAATAAAATAAACTTGGTTTAACATGATATTTACAAATGGACTATTTGTCTTACAGATTTTTAAAATTATCAAATAAACATTGAGCATCAGTTTGGGATTATCCCTATTATCAAAGCAAATTAACAACAAAACTTAAATACTCTGACTTCGAACACATGCTTTGCCTTCATGTTTCATCTACATGACACTAAATAAACAACATGTTATATTATTAGCACAAAATACTTTTGAGAAGATATTACTATTGATTAATAAAATAAATCAAATTAATTATATTTGGCTCTCAACAAAGCAACTCTCTGTAATTGACTAAATAATCACTTTCAATTACATATACCTTTCATGCATAGGAACAAAATCATGTTTATTCTGATGATTTGATGATTTATAAGCTTTATTTAAATAAATACACTGTATTTTAAAATATTTATTTCTCGTTTTAATCTTAATATCTTTATATTTCTATTTAAATGAATGTAATGTATTTAAAAAAAAAAAACATTTATTTCTCATTTTAATTTCAATAACTCTATACTTTATATACACAATATTATTTATATTATGCGTGTGTGTGCATGTTCAAGCAGCAATAATATAAAACAATCTTTTCTATAAACTCTCCATTCATTAAGAAAATATCATACAATTATTTTATTTCGGACAATGTCGTAATTCATCAATAAAATAAGACACTAATGTTACATCAAGAATTACTTTAACAATTTATCTGGCCACATATTAATTAACACAGAGCTATATTCTTATGATTATACAGACTATACTTTATAAGGGAATTCTATATGAGGAGCAGATAAACTCTTACTGCACACTTCTACAATAATTCATCTGATTCTAAATACGCTATTGGTGGGGAACCTTTTCTCATCACCAAGAATATAAGAAAAACATCACATAACTTCTTAAACATCATTTAATCATATTTCAGCAATAATTCATCTACTTCTAAATACACTATTGGTGGGGACTTATTCCTCATCACCGGGGCTCTAAGAAAACATCACTTCAAAAAATATCATTTAATCATATGCATATAATATAAACTAGGCTCTACTCATGGAAAATTATTAACATATACTAAATAAGCAAGATCTTTTATCTTTACAGACATTATAACACAATCAGATTTCTTTCCATTCTCATAACTTTTCTAAATATCGAACATTATAAATACACACTGGAAGATAAATACATACAGATAACATACCAATCCATTCAACTCAGTAGAATATGACAGTGTCTGAAATTTATATATAAAATATTCACAAACTGAATTTTATCAAACAAATGTCATATTTGTGCAAAACAGACACACACCCGCGAATAAAATTATATATAAAATTAACTCTAAATTACACACTAAGCAGGCAACTTGGTAATTAAATATTGCATTAAGGTATAACTTTTAATTTGGAATAAACTTTAGGTTACTTTTAAAATTGAATAGTTATAATTATTAGAATGAACTTTCTTTCATATCTAGCAAATTATTTTTATTATACGTTTGTTGATTTAAAAAAGAACAAAATTCTCACTTTGTAATAATAAAGTATGCAAAATAAATATAAACCTCTCTAATAATATATTTAAAAATATTTCTTTCTTTTACCTTGGTAAAAGAACAATAAGACCTATTTGAACACAATCAATTTTTACCAGCGTATTCCTCATTTGGATACACTTCGGAGATGATTTTGAAGGTCAAAATAATCCAAATTATAAATAAACATAATAATAAATAAGCCTATCTACCTACAATATACATTAATTATGACAAGCAATAAAAAAATAAAGAAAGAAACAAAAGTTATTAGTTTTGTAACTTAAAATAAAAGTTCACTTGCAAAGCTCTGCTTCAGGTTTATAAAACAATATGGGACACATTACAAACTGAATTTAAATTAAAATACACTTCTGCAGGATAACTCAAAAAATATAAGCATAACTTAAATATATGATCCAGAACCTCCAGTTTTCATAGCATATCTATTTGAAGTACCAAATCACACACAAGCAATTAATTTCTTCTTTATTATACTGAAAATATAAGACATTCTCCGTTGTAGTTCTAAATTAAATACACATAGTTTATTTTTACATATTGTCAATTAAGATACCATGATTCCTTAGTAGTTCCACAATAAATAATACTTTGTTTTATATTCCATCTTTATTGAAAAGAACAAAAATTACCTGCATTTCTATCCTTCCATTCAATTTAAGCAAATATTTAATTTGAAGTAACTCACATTTTATTTCCTTCATTTAAAATACTTATTATTTCCAGAAATACCAGATAAATAAATACTGTTATCTCCTTATGATGAATTTAGACATGGCATGATTTATCAAAAGATGTATATTCTTAATTTTATGTTTAATCCTCACAAAAACATAACATGGAAAATAGTGAAAAATTAAAATATAGTTTGTAAAATAGTTCTGCATGCATTTTCCAGATATATTAAAAGACATGCATTGGTTAATGATACAGCAATAATATTCATACAATTTATTTTTATTTAAAGTGACAATTAAATGAAGTAATATAGACTGGATGTTATTAACATATATTTTTAAAAGAAAGCAATAGTTATGAAGTGGTTAATTCAAAATGTTTAAATGAAGGAGAGTAAAGTAAACTGACACACCTTTTTTTTTAAATCTTAGAATGCATTCTAATTAACTTTTCCCATAATAAATTTCTTAAAATCATTTCAAAGTTTTACTCCAAAGTCGTTTTTAAAATCAATTTGACTTCAGGAACTGGTTTTAATTTCCTTTAATGAGCCACTATTACATTACATAATAAGCAATTTTTCCACTGGAGATCTTCGTTAAATAGTTCTCTTTAGCAAAGGTCATTTGCCTTCACAAGGTTACTCCCACGCTTCTTTTCTAGCTAAGCTAATTATATATGAAAAAAAAAAAAAAATCTTTTAAAAAAAAAATCACTCTGATTTGTTTTTTTTTAGAATTAAATGCAGACACACAAAATATAATAATAATACAGTAAATATCTTTTACAAACTTGAAAGAAAAATGAATATTAATTAACTGTTAAACAAAAATGATTAATAATTTATTTAATTTGTAAAATAACCCATTGATTCAACTATCTATTAATCATTGGAAATAAATATATATTTGTTAAATTATTTAAGATAATTACTGTTATTTAAATGTTTTTATTGTGAATATACTATTGTTTGCTGTTATTAAAAGATGAAAATGAAATGAAACATAATACAGACATATATGCATGCACATGTACTGCAACATAAACATTAAACTATCTTAATTAAATATAATTGAAATGGCTATTAATTGTTGACAAAAGGATAAGTATTAATGAATAAAGGATTTTGAAACCATGTTCAACCAATACTACAATAATATAAAATAACTTTGCATCTTTCTGACAAAATGTATCAATTCCATTAATAAACAACCCCTCTTCCTTACATTAAATACCTCATTAACCACACTAATAATAATGAATACCTATCAAGTGGTCAATAAACTGCATAAGCAATCCATATCTAAGCTTTAAACAATCTCCAGCAAAAAAAAAAATTAAAACTCAAAGGCTATTTCATTTTTTTAATATAATATAACTATTTAATGCAGATACAAAGTATCTTAAACCCTGTGCCCATTCAGATGGTCACAATATATATATATATAACTACAACCATTAAATGTCTGTATTTTTAAATCATATACAATATATATATATATATATATTTAACTACAACCATTAAATGTCTGTATTTTTAAATCATATAATAATAATTCAAACAAATATATTTAACACAGTATTCAAAATTAAATAATATATTCTTTACCAGAAGTACTTTCAATTGTTTCACTGACAATCTTTATCAACTGTTAATACAAACGTACAAAAAATAAAAACTTGCATTACCCATCATTCAATCTATTCAAATTTCCCACAATTCTGTTGTCTTTATATTAGCCAAGTATAAACAATCCGCTAATATAAAGACAACAGAATTGTGGGAAATTTGAACAGATTGAATGATGGGTAATGCAAGTTTTTATTTTTTGTACGTTTGTATTAACAGTTGATAAAGATTGTCAGTGAAACAATTGAAAGTATTTCTGGTAAAAAATATATTATTTAATTTTGAATACTGTGTTAAATATATTTGCTTGAATTATTAATATATATATATATATGCTCTTAATTATATATATATATATGAAAGAATTGACTTTTTATGTATTTTTTTTTTTTTGCTTAGGAAAACTTGTTAAACCAGGCAGAAAATCTCCATTTTCAGGTTTTTTTTTTATGAATACTTCTTAGATTAATCTGTAATTTAAATTATTTAAAAATGAATCAAAAATATTATAATTTTATTATAAACCCAGCTTTTACATTTTAAATATAATAACAATAACATTAATCTGATAAACTTACTTACTTGCTATTCCAGTACTCTAGATTGCAACTGTTCTGGATTTCAAATAATTAAACAAAAAAAGTTATTACCTTAGTTCTTATTACCAAATCTACAAACAGGCTGCTTTATATGTGAAAAAAAATGTTTAAAAAAAATGTCCCAGAATAATTACAAATTTTAATATAATGGTTAGTAAAATAAATTAATTTATATTTCCAGAAGAAAGTTAGTAAAAACAATACAGAATATTTTCTATCACAAAGTTTGCATTTAAATGGAATATACTTCAATTGTAGAAAATCGATAAGCATAATAGTGTATATTCAACAAATTAATTTGCACTTATATATATATATATATACAATGTTACTGTTAACACTAACTGAAATAATCATACAAATATATAAAGTATTATACAATTACAAATATCCAGTAACGCCCTCTGTTTAATAGTGTATATCTCAATAATAGCGCGCCCTCTGTTTAATAGTGTATATCTCAATAATAGCGAACTCCAAAATTATATATATATATATATTGTAACGGTCATTCAATATACCTTTGATCACGGAGTACACCACCAGATCACTACTTATCTGACAAATTTGTTTACAGTGATCAAAAGTGGATGTTGATGATGGTTTACGTTGACTAGACTCAGAGAGATAGCAAGATCTAAGGAATATTGTCCAGACAATTGAAAAATGAAAGCAAGAGATAAACGTTAGCAAAATAATTTAAACTAATTGGAACTTTTATTGGTAGTAATAGAAAATTTTAAAGTGTAACTTTACATACAATAAATAGTGTTATATCAGGCGTGTATTAGGAAGAATAAAATATCGTCACTTTGGCAGTCAGATTAAGATTTCTAATAGTGAATTAAAAAATAAGGGAATGATTTCCTTTTAGCTGACAATTCACCTAAGCAATACACATTTCCTTATTCAAAAGTTCTAAATAAAAAGCAAATGAACATTTCTTACAGAAATCAATGAAACCAGCATGGACGAGTAATCACTAACTTTTTGATTAATGATATCACAATGTCCACAGAAATTTTTGTATGGCTAATACATTTAAAGATTACCAAGATTGATTACAATGCAAAAACACATAAATGGTAAATGCATATTATGGGGTATGAATTATAGACTGAGGAATACTTAAATCTCATATTTATTGCAATACATAACTTATAAAATACTCCTACATAAATGATTTTAAAATGGTTTTAACATTAAATCTCAGATTTAAGATTAACATGCATAAAATATGAGTGAATAACCAACTAAACAACTGACCACTTTTAAGCTGAGTATAATAATTAAAAGTCCCAATAGGAGACAGGTAAATAATTAGAAAACTATTTATGTCTACCCAAGCATGTATGAAGGAAGTAAAATAATTAGAATTACAAATAATGTTATAAAATGAATTTTCATTACACATGCTGACAAATAACTTTAAAGCAAAAAATAAAAGATAAAAAAAAAATGCTAAAATTTGGTCTACATTTTTATAAGTTAATTTATCTGAGAGTAAAAAGGTATGGATCCATTGTATAAAGACACAATATAAAACAGTAGCTAGCTTGTTTTAAAACATGATACTTAATCATATAAATTTATTCATAAATGTAGAATTCTAGTAACTGTCCATGGTTTTTCTAAATGTTTATTATTATCATTTATCAACTCTTCTTTCATTTTATTATGATTTTTTCAACTTAATTTTTAACAGCAATTTTTTTTTAAGTTTTCCTTTCTCTCTGCAAATGCAGAAGAGCAATGAAAATTTCCATCATAAGAAATCAGATTTTATTCTCTTAATAAAATTGAAATTCAGAAGGCAGTAGTAAATTTGCAGCCCTTTTTTTTAAAAAAAGTCATTTGGGAGATTCTTTGTTTTAAAAGTTCATAGTTAATAAGAAAGCATTTTTTCAAGTTAGTTTTAGTTTTGAACAGTTCTTAATTTATTCCTTTTTTTTCTCATATGTCTTAGCATTATCCAGGAGGCAAACCCACAACCATCTGCAAACAACTACTTGCTTGCAAGGCGGCTGCTATTCAGACCCAAATCGGGATATTTATTATCATAAAATGATTTAGTATAATATTTCATATGACTTTCCTAGTTAATAGAAACATGTTCACTTGTTAAAATTTAGAGTTGAATAATAGTTCTACTTTATGGAAATTAAGTAATAAACAATGAGTATTATCTTGGCACATAATGTTACTCTGAAAATTAGAAAGTTTTAGTTTAAATAAATAATAAAAAAATTGAGATACCTTAAATTTCTTTTAGCCATTCATCGTAGGTTAATGACTTTAAAAAAATACACTTTAACTCTTGAAAATAAAAAAAAACTTAGACAAAAACAATTACACTATTTAAATTTAATCATGGACAAAGTCAATAATATATAACAAATCAATCTTAAGTCCCCTTGGTTTTAGTTTCTTCTAAAAATAAACACCATGTGTCTGCATTCCATTTCAAGGTTAATAACAAGTCAACTAATTAAGTATGGAGTTTTTTAATAAAAATAAATATATATATATTATTATAATTTACTGATTCTAATATTTTAAATCCAATAATATTTTTATTTCACCTTGATTTCATTTATATCAGAAGTTTAAAATAATAAATTTAACTATTTTATTGACCGAGTTTATTATACATTTTACATTTAAGTTTAATAAATAAATTAAATATTTTAATGAATAGAATCAAAGATTTAAAGGTCAATAAGTAAATACATGTATGCACATACAATCAGATGCTAAAACTAATTTTACTTAAAGCATACTTTAATAATAAATCTAAACTTTGAATAACTAAATATTATTGAATTATTTTAATAATTAACTGAAGTATAAATTATAAATGTAAATAAATGAAATAATTTCCTAACTTATTAGCAATTTAGTAACTAATAAATTACAAGTACTAACAATTGAAATATTCATTCAGTTAGCTTTCTTATCATATTTATTTGTTTCTGTCTTCTTTCAACTTTTATAAAATTTAACATTATAATGCACATTTTAGCAAATCTTAACTATATATGCATATTGCAGTTATATAATTTTATAATAACTTTATTCAATACTTATTTAAATCTATAAATATATAAAATATTACCTATTAAGTGATACAATTTTATTTATAGATTAAATAATATAGTTTTATGTCTCTAGCTATTAGTTTTATTTTATCTTTTATTTTATTAGATGGCTAATTATCATATAATGCACTGTTAAAATATTTAATAAAAGTATCTGGCATAGTACATGGTTATTATATATATATATATATATATATATATATATATATATATATATATATATATATATATATATATATATATATATATATATATATATATATATATATATATATATATATATATATATATATATATATATAATCCTTCATGTTATTTATTCTTATTCACTTATAAATAATATAAAAAATACATATATTTCATGAGACCTTCACCTATTCTTTCAGGTTACTTATTCATTTTGAAAATACAAATATATAAGAGGATCTTCACCAGGTTATATATATATATATATATATATATATATATATATATATATATATATATATGACATATTTTGTGGGTTCATCTGTGTTAAAAAAATTAAATATTGTTATATTGACTTTTTGACTTGATCACACAAGTCACCCACTGGGTGATAAAAGAAAGAAAGGTTAAAAATACAAATATATATACTTGAATATCTCCTTCTATTTCTTCTGGTTACTTATTCACTTATATATATATATATATATATATATATATATATATATATATATATATATATATATATATATATATATATATATATATATATATAATTAGTTTCCAACCAGTAACCACCTAAACATTCACAGTAAATATAGCAACCAATATCTCTAACTGCTGTCAAGGCAACCTTCACACCTTTTAATAGCAAGAATGGAAATCCATTCTTACTAATGATCCATTGAATATATATGGACACTTAAAGATTGCAACTTGACTACAGAGTATGAAATATTGTTACAATGAAGTTTAAATAAACCTCTTTAAACATGAAATAAACATGTCACTATAATGCAGACTAATAAATAGTCATCTAAAACATTATTTAATGCAATACTTTTAAATTGCCCATGTATTATTTAGAAATAATAAGCGAAATAGTGCCTAAAGCTAATCTGGGATAATGATATAATTAGTTTCCAACCAGTAACCACCTAAACATTCACAGTAAATATAGCAACCAATATCTCTAACTGCTGTCAAGGCAACCTTCACACCTTTTAATAGCAAGAATGGAAATCCATTCTTACTAATGATCCATTGAATATATATGGACACTTAAAGATTGCAACTTGACTACAGAGTATGAAATATTGTTACAATGAAGTTTAAATAAACCTCTTTAAACATGAAATAAACATGTCACTATAATGCAGACTAATAAATAGTCATCTAAAACATTATTTAATGCAATACTTTTAAATTGCCCATGTATTATTTAGAAAAAGTTGCAATCTTTAAGTGTCCATATATATTCAATGGATCATTAGTAAGAATGGATTTCCATTCTTGCTATTAAAAGGTGTGAAGGTTGCCTTGACAGCAGTTAGAGATATTGGTTGCTATATTTACTGTGAATGTTTAGGTGGTTACTGGTTGGAAACTAATTATATCATTATCCCAGATTAGCTTTAGGCACTATTTCGCTTATTATTTCTAAATAATACATGGGCAATTTAAAAGTATTGCATTAAATAATGTTTTAGATGACTATTTATTAGTCTGCATTATAGTGACATGTTTATTTCATGTTTAAAGAGGTTTATTTAAACTTCATTGTAACAATATTTCATATATATATATATATATATCATGACATCATCACCTATTCTTTCAAGTTACTCTAACTCATTCAAATTTGAGTCAGCTTTAACTACACATACATGTATATAACAAGTGTATTTGTCACCTTCTCTATATATATTTATCACTAACAAAAAATATAATATATTGTTGCTTTACTATGGAACTTGATTAAGAACTTGAACTTCATCCACAAAACCATGCAAAGTGATCATTGGCTTACCGATTGTTTACTTCATATATATTATAGGAAAAAAATAATTTTACTATTTTACAAAAAACAAATAAATCTTTATCCTTGGAAGTAAAAAAAAAACTTTTCACTTTTTTTCCATAATAACTTCTCATTCCCATATCAAATTATGCAATATTTAGCTCAGAAATAGGAGAAAAAAATTTCTATACATACATCACTTTTTTTTTCTTTTCCTCTTTCTTTTTGTGTTTCAGCAAACTTTTTATTGCTCAATGTATTAACAATAATCAATCCAGGGTCATGGAATTATTGTAGGCCATGTGTTATGCTGCCAAAATTTAGGAATGAAAAAAAAATTACTGTAATCATTGAAATTGTATATTAAGTCAACATGATTCAGAGTCTGGGCAATAGAATCTCAAATCTAACCATATGCAAGATGGATGATCAAGAATATTCATAAATTCTAACCTGTTTACCTAATCTGACAATCACTTAACAATGATTTTTAGGCAAGAATTTATTCTTTTCCAAGCTCCAGCTCTCAGCATCAGCTTTGGAGCATTTTTGGAACAATTTTGCTTATAAAATCATAATATAACCAATAAATATGTCACACTTTTACCTCCAATCAGCTCACTAAATTATTATATTTTGAAAAATTGTCATGAGGAGAGTGACAAGCTTGAATGGAAGCAGATCATGATATTTTCAAATAAATTAGGTTAATAATAACAACAAAAACAAATACACCTGGGTGTCATTTTATGCAGTAGATAGGTTTCTCAGAAAATGTACACAAAAGAAATCACACAAAAATAGACTTTACTTACCTTGGAAAATGGGGGATATGTTTCAGTAATTTTCAGAAGTTGCATAAAAGCAAGGCAACAAGGAAAATTTACTTTAAAATTCACATTTAAAAATAAGAAAATAAAGTATGACTAATAAAAAATTTCAAATATTTGAAAAAAAATTAATACAAGAGAAACATTTTTTCCTTTTTTTTATTAACTACAGTATTTAATTTTACATTTTTGCATAAATATTTTAATCATTACCACTATTTGACAGTATACGTTTGTGAATCAGATTCATGATGTGATGTACAACTTGCACCACTTTCAGTCTTGTGTTGTGTTAATGGTTTTCTGTTTTTATATTTTAAAAAAAGAAATCATAATCAAAACAAAAAGATTATACATTTTCATTACAATGATTATTTTCAATTTAATAAATCAATAAATTCTTCATTATTTATTTTAACAATCTAAAATTTTTTTTTATTTTTCTTATATCTAACAAAATCTGTTTTAAAACTTTAAAGTTTTTGAATATTTATTGTGATATTTTTATACATAAGTATAAATCTATTATTATTATTATTATTATTATTATTATTATTATTATTATTATTATTATTATTATTATTATTATTATTATTATTATTATTATTATTATTATTATTATTATTATTATTATTATTATTATTATTATTATTATTATTATTATTATTATTATTATTATTATTATTATTATTATTATTATTATTATTATTATTATTATTATTATTATTATTATTATTATTATTATTATTATTATTATTATTATTATTATTATTATTATTATTATTATTTATTCATTAGTATAAGTAGTTTATTTACATAGAAGCTAAGATTCTAAATACAGCTTCAAGAAATATTCATGTTAGCTGCTAATATAATGTTATATTTTTGAAAAATAGTATTTCAAGTGAAAATAAGTTATTAATAATTTAAATTTCTTGATATCTAATAAATATAGTGAAATATGAAAGATATTAAGAAGAAACATGAATCCCATAACTTCAAAATTGCATTAAAATAATTTGCATAAAATGAGACCTAGGTGTAATCTAATTGTATCAAATCATAGTCAACCCACCATGATATGCTCAGAGAAACAAAAAAATTACATCTAACATCTGAAAAAACATAACCAATGCAAATTCAATCCCACTGCATGGTCCAGTGTCATAATGAATAGTAATCATTGCCCCGAGATATGAATGATTTGTCCAAACTGCAAAACCACAAATATTTCAGGTGGATGATGAAGAATCAACAAGGATTGCTAAGCTCAACTTATCTTGAATCTTTCCATTTTTGTCTTTCATCTCCTGAGCTCCATTTTTTAGCCAGTGAATCTTTCAGTTGGGATTATTATGAAAGTGTGATCAAAGAACATGACAAACTTGATCAAGTGGAATGCTGGAGATGTCAAAAACAAATACTAGAAAACAACACTTCTTAAAATTACTTTGATCAAACTTAGACCAAGCCACAAATGGTTGTGTTTATATAGTAACAAATTAACAAGGATTGGATCACAACAAATAAATCTCAACTAATATGCAAATGCCATATTTTGTTTAATGCAATGTATTTCTCAACTCTAAATGAAATTTCAACAACATTTTAGATTTGATATTAATAATTTTTCTCTTATGATTTTGCATGGGTAAGCTCCCCCCCCCCACTTTTTTGATATTTTAAAAATTGAATATAATCTAGACCCAACCTACACACTTGACCCGGCATCTTCAAAACTAAATGGTTTTTATTTTTTCTTTGGTTTTCTCAGAGCTTAGATGACAACCATGTGCATGAATATGTTTTTTTTTTGGAATAATAATTAAAAAAATAAAATAAAAATAAAGCAAATTGTTTTATCTGGAGAAAAAAGGTAATCTAATAAAATAATCATTAAAAGTGAACGGGTATTTATTTATCAACAATCAATGGTTGGAAATAGGTATAAAATCATTTAAAATAATAACAGCAAAAGGACAAGGCAAGTATAAATTTGTCAAGATGAAACAAATTAGCACACAAATATATTTTAAATCACTTGGTAATAAATGTAGACTATATATATGTGTGTGTGTGTGTGTGTAGACTATATATATATGTGTGTGTGTGTGTGTGTGTGTGTTCATCCATGTTAAAAAACTTAAATATTGATATACCAACTTTTTAACTTCATCACACAAGTCATCCACTGGGTGATAAAAGGTAGAAAGACCATTGTAGAGGTGCTATATTCACTGATTTCCACCAATAACAAAAATGTTAACAAGAATTTTTTTTTTTAATATTTCCAAATAAGAGGAAGATTGCTTGTATCTGCTTGGTATTTGATACAATCTGGCCTTTTACGTATCTCTATAGCTTCTCTGATTGTGCACTGGTAGTGATTATCATATCTGGATAGGATCCTAGTACGAGAAAAATCAATTTTATAACCTGAATATGGAGTGAGAGTGCTGCTGATGATGAGTGTTGTTTAACTGCATTAGCATGCTCCTCTCTCATAAAACTGATGTAATAATGATTCATACCTATGTAAGAAGCTTTACAATTTTCACATGAAATTTGATAAACACCATGAGATTCAAGAGGGATTGAATCCTTAGGCTTAGTTATAATATTGCTGATCTTTTGATAGAACACAAATCCTTATAGCTGATTTATCTACTTTTTGTTTCCTATTTTGTCCATTTTGGGCTTAAAATAAGGCTTTTTTGTAAATTTGTAATTATAACTATATGCTAACAAAACACTATTAGTATGATTTATTTCTTTTTTCAGATGTGACTTATCTGAAAAGTTAATTTTTTTATTTAAAATAGTTGTGGCTACAGAAACTATCTGTGTTGGGTGATGATGAGAATGTAAATGTAAATATCTATACATGTGTGTATTCATTCTGTAAATCAAAAAAGTTAAACTATTTAGTGTTCTGGTGACTAGAACATCAAGAAAAGGGAGTTTTCCATCAGACTGTGTCTCCATTGTAAATTTGATATGAGGATGCATATTATTTAAATGTAAAAAAAAAAAAAAAACCATTAATTTATTTTTCCATTTTGCCATATGACAAAAGTGTCATCTATTTATCTGAGCCAAATGAGAGGTTTTAAAGATGATGATTTTAAAACAGGAGTTTCTATATATTTTCCATGAATAAATCAGGTTTTACTCCTGAGATAGGTGAGCCCATAGGAATACCAAAATCTTGTCTGTAATGCTGTCTATTATATACAAAATATGTGTTCAAGAGACAATGTTTAACCAAAGCAATAATATGGTCTGGTAAATTGGAATATTTATAAACAAAGATACGACATCAAAACTGACAACAATGTCATTAGCATTAATTTTTATTTTTTTTAAAATAGAAATAAAATGAAAATAGTTTTTTTTTATATATGATTTACTAGATGGGATTGTAGGTTTAATGAAATCCGATAAATACATAGCTAAAATATGAGTTGTAGATCCTATTGTGCTTACTGTTGAACAAAGGGGGGTATCTGGTTTGCGAATTTTTGAAAATCCATAAAATTTTGGACAGACACAATTTTCATGAGGGATTATTTTATTTTTTATCTTTGTTTCAATTGGCGATTTATTATTAATGGCTTTTGGTTTTTTTTTTCCAAATATGTAGTATAATCCCTTTTTGATAGTTTATAAGTTTTATCATTAAGCAGATCTAAAATTTTATTATGGTAAATGTCACGATCCATAACAATAGTGACATTATGTTTATCAACTGGAAGTACAACAATTGATTTGTCCAATTTTATATTATTTAATGCTTGTCTTTCTTTCTTTGAAATATTATTTTTAGGAAGCTTAGCTTTTTTAAAAATATTGCAAATCTCTGTGCTAGCCAAATCAGCTGTTGAAAAATCTATTTTATCGACAGCTTATTCAACATTACAAACAATTTTCTCAAAAGGTATCTGGGGAGGCATTAAAGCAAAATTAAAAACTTTTTCTGAAACTGAAACTTCATCTGTAGAGACGCCTTTTATAGATAAATGATAAATGTTTTTTTTTTTTTTTTGATTTGGATATGTAATGTTTGGTGATTGTGTTCTAATTAGCATTTGAATTTTTTTCTTTTGCTTTGCTGTTACAAATTTCGAATCTTTAATCAATCTAAAATTTGCAATATGATCAAAACTTGTCCACAGTAAAAGACATATTTTATTACCAAGGAATAAACGTAAATTTAGCAACACTTTATCAATTTTGTCTAAATTTTTATGAGATTCATTAATAAAAAAGTTTAAAATAATAATATTTGTTTTCTTTAGAAAACATGGATGAACCTGCAAAATATGTCATTTATATATGCAACCTGTGAAAATCTTCGTATCAACACACACACACACACACACACATATATGTATATATATATATATATATATATATATATAAGTGAAATGAATTAATGATTTTCCAAGCAACCTTGTTAAAATACTATTACATAAGTTAAAAGTATATGTGTGTGTGCATATAATTTAAATAATATGTACACATGCTGAAATAGAATAATTTTGATAAATCAGAGAAAAATAATATATTTGTATATGAAATTTAAACAATATGTAGTTATACTAAAATGGAATGGTTTTGATAAATCAGAGAAAAAATATATCTGTGTATGCAATTTAAACAACATGTGGTTATATTATAATACAATGGTTTTGATAAATCAGAGATTTCTTAAAATTTCAAAATAGTTTAACAAATTTTATTTTAACAAAGAAATATTAATAATTATTCAAACTGGAATCTTAACAGTAATTTAATACATTCCAGATATGCATCTCTAACTTATAATAAGATAATTGATAATTTAAATCATTCCCATTCTATGTCTCTTAGGTATGCATCATTGGCACTAAATATTTACAAATTTATTGAAATTTAATATAAAATTCCTAACAAGCATAAATGTAAACACAAACAGTAGTATAATGATAGTGTTCTTGCAGTTTGTTGCAACTGACAAAGTCCATCTTCCTTGAAAAAAACCCTCTGTATATTAATAATCTACTGTTGAAAGTAAAACACATGCATTCCAAAAGGAAAGTTTTTCATACTGAAAAAACAGTAAGGTTTATTTAATTAATATAACAAGTTAAAAAACAATTTTGTCTTTTACATAGTAAGTGTTCTTAATGTGAGTAAATTAAACTCTTACCTTCTATATTAAGTCCCATATTAAGTTGAAGGTTCTGTCATTCTTTTTCCAGAAGGGAACTCTAAATTTTATTAATTACAAATAAAATTATGTATTCAACCGATGAGTTCAAATCCCCTTTCTCATTTTGTTATTTGATAAATATAATGATCTAAATTAAATATGTTTACTTATTGTTCAGAGATAAAATTTGGGATTCAGATGGTCTATTGGGATAATTTGAACATTTTTCTCTTGAGAATGTCCTATAAAATGTTTATATACCTGATACCAAAGACTTTTGATCTCGTAGATTCAAACTCCTTGTGGAATTCAGACATTGGTAGAGTGAGTGCTGCCAATTGGGTTCCCTCTCATAGAATACATTCCATTTTGTTAAGCTGATATAGTGGAATTAAAGTACAATTTGATTTTATAGAATTTTGACATCTTAATCAGTCCTTTGATGGTTTTATTAATATTTACATCTATTGATAAGCAAATACACATGATCTCCACAAAAATTGTTTAGGTAAAAAACACTGGGATAGCCTTTAAATAACTTAAATAGTCTTGCTTATAAATTATTTAATGCTAAAAAGCCTTAAAATGTGGTTCTGAAATATATATATATATATATATAACGGGACGATCCTTTTCAGGATTCGAGGAAGTCGCATCTAACTATATTCGGACTTTGAGTCTTCTTATAGAATGCCATGGATGATGTGATTTAAAATATAATCCAATCCACTCCTCTATTAATAACCTCATTACTCTTGGAATTCAAGCTCAGAGTAGAAATCGCAATTGACTCTCTTCAGGCATTTCCACAAATATCCCATAGTAATGATAAATTCAGTATAAGCTATATATAACTTTTTTATAAATATTAAATCACTAAGTTGATTCAACATATATATGTGTGAGTATGTATATTTATAATTATTGGTCTTATAAAATGACTAAATAAAATAAACAAACGAGACATGTTTAATTTTAAAATCAAATTTGACACATTTTAATCCGTAATAGAAACAAAAATATTATCATATAAATAATAAAAATATTAAAATTTAGAATTATAATCTGTGCTTATATATATATATATATACACACACTAATAAACTATTTAACATTTAGAAAAATTACAATGTAATTATTTACATATATATATATATATATATATATATAATTTAAAATCATGTGTAATATAATTAATACCACCATACACTATAAATCTACATATTGTGTCATTAAAATGATTTAGTGTGTGTTATATGTCTATATAAGATAACATCCATTCACACTAGATTAATAATAGAATGTACTGTATTCTGATATTAATTGTGTTTTTGTTTAAAAAGAAATTATGATAATTGTCAGGTAAGGTTAATTTGGAATATAATAAAACTTACTTATGAATTGAAATAATTTAAAAACTTTTACCTTAGTCAGCCATCACTTTCATCAGAGCATATATCAAAATATCAACATCTAAATTTTATTAAATGAATAAAAATAAAATGTTCATCTTATCAGTTCTCCACTTATTCTGTTAAAATCAAATTAATATACAAAATAATTTTTCCACGTAACTATAATTATCCACAAAGGAAATAAAGTTTATGAGTTATTAAAATACACAATGAAGTAATCCAAGATGAGAAAAAATAATGGTTTTATATCCCTCCTTAGATGAAATAAATGACAATGAATGTTGAAACATAAAGTTCATTGATCATCCTTCGAAGAGGCCATCCAAATATTCATTCCTTTAAATATTTGCGTAGTAAAATATTTAACATATTCTTCATTAAAATAGTCCATTATTAAGGCTGCTTTCTAAATATGAATTACAATGATTATATTTTAGGCATTAAGTAGGAACAAATTTACATGTTCAGGTTTAAAACATCAGCAGAAATCCTTGGCATAAATTGTCTAGCCAGAGAACATCTTTATAAATTTTTGTCTTCTTAAACATATATTTTGAAAACTCATATTGAAGATGTTAATTTCTCTTATAACCTTGTCAATTTAAATGATTATTTTTTAGTTCTTTATAATATTAAAAATGAGTAAATTAATTACTTGAAGAAAGTTTTAAAATAGTGAATCTTCTTTTTTTATTAAATGTGTCCTAAATTTGAACACATTTAAATTTACAGACGAAGTTATTGCCTTGATAACTAAATAGAAGATTATTATATAACAATATTAGTTTTTATACTGGATTAATTTCTGCAAGCATATCACATAATCATGCTCACACTCTCTATTGTTTAAAATATACAATTTATAATGAACTCTAAATGTTTATTTCCTTTGTTTCAATTGATAAAAATGCAATGTTGTCTTAAGGCCTTGTCAAATGTCAAGTTTTGGTTAATAAAAAAAATACTATTAGTTGGAAACATTTATTTGTGTGTGTGTATAAACAAATTAGAATTATTTATTTTTAGAATAATTCTATTAATACAAACTAGTTTATGTATCTAGCTGATACATGAAAAGCTTAAGATAGGTGTATGTTATTTATATCTGTTGATTTGATATAAGCACAGTTAAATTCACAAAGAAACACAAATTGTTTTAGGTGAGGCTCATATGGTACTCTCACATTACCTTTCTCCCTTAAAAGAGTTCACATTTTATATTTACCATTAAAATTTGGACACCTAATGTGTGTCAATGTTTGCATTAAATATAAAGTTGTGGAGCTTGTTTTTCTTTCCCACTTTTACCAACCCTTATTATTTACTCTATTTTAACTGTTTTCTTTCTCTATATTAAGTATCATTCTTTTTCTTCCCTTTTTTATTTATTTTCCTTTGATGGATTTATTGTTATGTGCTTCTTTTATAGATGACACATATGTTTGTTTGGTATTCTCCATCATGCTTTTTTTTAAGACTCATGGACTTTTTTGAGAACTATCCAAAACATAAGAACATCCATCATTCAGCATGGATTAACTTTTAAAATGGTTTTAGTTTTCAGGTATCCTAAGAATTAATTTTAATTGCTTTTAAATGAAAACTTTCTCTCCTTACCTATTCCAAGTGATCTTTTCTTTCAATGTTTTACTCTATACATAAGTAGAATGTGGTAAAACATTATTAATTCATTTGACCAAAATAGGATTTTAACACTCTAGCATTGTAAGTGCCATTAATGTCTCCCTTTATTTCTGTTGCGGTTTACTCACATGAGGTGTTTTTTTAAACTTGACCCCCAATTCTGAACTTGTGTGAAATTGTCTTCACATTTTTATTTCTTTGATTGGCCTTTTATTTAACAAGTTGTTTATGAGCTTTTACACTATCTTTTTATATTTCCATATATATATATTGTAACAATCTGGAGAAGGTAGACTTACGTAAACTGCACTACAGGGCGCCATCTAGGCATTTGAACCTAGAAAAAATTATAAAGTAGGCAGATACGTAAGTCAAAAAAAAATTTTTTTTTTTTAATTTTGATTCTGGTCGTTAGCCCATGTCACTAGCTCAGGGGAATAGCAGAGATTTAATAATATAATCTAAGAGTATATATAAAAAACGAATAAAATAAGCCACTGCCAGTAATTAACATACAAAAATTTATTTACGCACATATATATAAGATTTAAAATTATTTTAGTATTAGTTTTACATTTCAAAATTTAACATTATTTTTAACTTTACCTTAGATTTTAATTTACATTTTTATTTCTATTATATTATCAGTTTACATTTTAATTAAGTTCACACATATGAGATTATAAAAGCTTGTTTTAATATGTTGCTATAGATCGGTTACATAGATTACATGGTTAAAAACATTTCAAAGTAAACAGAAACGATCAAAAGATAAAATCATTGATACTGGCAATTGCAGAGGGAAATGTATAAGTAACCCAGTATTATCCACCATAAGATACTTGCATTGTCACCAATGATTTAAAAGACATCCGAATAAATACATTTTAGATACTCACCGTAAGGTATCATTATTTATCGAATGTCTATATATTTTGATCAAATATGAAAACCCAAAACATACTTAACCGATAACCAATCCATGCAAGCGTCCATAAACAACTTAAATTTAATGCATTTTTATTTAGGGTCGAGCATGAATAGATTACATAGATTTGCATTTGAAAATAAAATATTCTATCCCTATTTAACCTTAGGTTACAATTCGCAGTCAAACTGGCATCAATTCATCTGATACATCAATGTATTCAATGTAATACGGAATATGGCAGCACCAAAAAGATTCAGAAAAGATATTGACTCTCCTCAGATAGGAATATTACTTCTATCTAAAGAGAAGAACAATAAAAAGAAACTCCATAGAAAGGAACTGTGCTCTGCGTCTTATAATTCCTTCCATAGGCAAAACGGGAGAGTGTGGCGTATAAAGCGATTCTGTCAGTAGCGAATCTCCAACTACATCTACTAACTACATCAATGTATCCAATCCATTGACCCAATTCAACAATGAAACAAATAACCTAAGATTACCTTCCCCTAATATAACTTTACAAATCTATACAACCATTCACGCCCGACTTAAGTTTAACATTTATATAATTTACCTTAACGGAAAACAGAAATCATAATAAAACTTAAAGAACAAAAAAGTAAATAAATAAATGGAAATGATTTTAAATATATATAAAAAAAAGAAATACATCAAATAACATTATTAATAATTTAAGTTGGTCAGATAGGATAATACTGCAATCATTTAACTCTGGAATGTTTAATTTAATGTTCATTATTTATAAAGTTCTTACGGTTTAAAACAGTTCCTCTTTAGCCATTGCTTGCCATGAATGTGAATTCCCACGCCATCCTAAGATTGATATTCTGTTGGCCGATTTATTTATCCATCTGGAGGTTTTTGTTTTAACTGGTCCTCAATGTAGAAAAATGATAGTTCATTTCTCTTTCTTTCCTAGCAAAACTGAAGGGATTGAATCGTGCGTCTGTTTCAATCCCTTCTTCACTTCCACACTACCACATATCTCTCACATCGTAATTAATCATTCACTAACTAATAATTTCCAAACTTGTTCTTTTATATTACTTTGAAAGATTGACTTAACATTACGTCATCGATGTGATGATCCTTTTCGTTGAGGTCCGATTTCCCAATGGATTTATTTCATTTGCTAAAAGTTTCTATTGTTTTCCTATCTGACCGATGTTTTTATATTTAAATGCCCAGGGCTGGTTTACATTTGACTAATTAAATTTATCATTTCCATTTCTAATTAATTAACCTGTTTTCCAAATCAAAAATATATTTTTATCTCTAAATCTTTTTAAGTTTTTGTTTTTAAAATAGCTTTTCTATTTTTAATACAGTTTTATTTTAATAATTCATTTTATCTGTGTGATTTAATATATACGAGTTTAAGATGATATTTAATTTCAATTTTTAATTTTTAAAGAAAATTTTTAAATGCGAACTTTTTAATTTACTTTTAATGTTTAATAATAAAAAAAAACAATGTAACGAACGTCTGTGCTCGTTACATATCAGTAAAGTTACTTAAAAAAATGATCAAAAAAAAAATATTTTACTTAGGGTTAGTAATTACGGTACACGATTGACAAAGACATTTACAAAACATCCGGTTAATAATTTTACAAAAAGACTATATACAAAAAGAAAAATGTTTACTATCGCTTACCTAAGGACCATTTACGTTTACACCCCTCCCCACAAGAGTTCTATTTTATTTTATACATTTTATTTTTACACACGGCATGACAAGCAAGTTATTTTATAAATTATTTATTTAAGAAGGTTGCATTGAAGTAAATATATTTTGAAAGATAATGGATTTATACATGTATATTTGCAGCACAGTTATAAATACCATCAACTTATTTATGACTGATTAAAATGCTTAAATAGGATTACACTGAAGTAAATTTCCAACGGTACTCATCGTAAGGTACCACATTTCGATCATAAACTTACGTGGCTGTGCGCACCTATACACATAAAAGCATAATATATATCAACAAAAAAACATATCAATTGCAACCTTTTGACTTTCTTTTTAACAAAATACAGTTTAAAATTATTTATATCTTTCCGTTGGTTTTTAATATATGTGCTATTTCTTTCTGGCAGTGCTTTTATCAGATTTAAAGTATACGACTTTATGTAAACAGATAAAAATATTTCATTTTGACAAAATTTGCTCAGGGTATTTGTGGTTTATTAAAGATCGGCCCAAGTTGGGAAAGCCAGTTGTAACGATCTGGAGAAGGTAGACTTATGTAAACTGCACTACAGGGCGCCATCTAGGCATTTGAACCTAGAAAAATTTATAAAGCAGACAGATACGTAAGTCAAAAAAAATTTTTTTTTTCAATGTAATATGGAATATGGCAGCACCAAAAAGATTCAGAGAAGATATTGACTCTCCTGAGATAGGAATATTACTTCTATCTAAAGAGAAGAACAATAAAAAAAACTCTATAGAAAGGAACTGTGCTCTGTGTCTTATAATTCCTTCCATAAGCAAAACGGGAGAGTGCGGCATATGCAGCGATTCTGCCAGTAGCAAATCTCCAACTACATCTACTAACTACATCAATATATCCAATCCATTGACCCAATTTAACAACGACACAAATAACCTAAGATTACCCTCCCCTAATATAACTTTACAAATCTATACAGCCATTCACGCCCGACTTAAGTTTAACATTTATATAATTAATTTAATGAAAACCAAAAAAAAAAAATCATAATAAAAACTTAAAGAACAAAAAATAAATAAATGGAAATGATTTTACATAAATAAGAAAAAAAAATACATCAAATAACATTATTAATAATTTAAGTTGGTCAGATAGGATAATATTGCAATCATTTAACTCTGGAACGTTTAATTTAACGTTCATTATTTATAAAGTTCTTACGGTTTAAAACAGTTCCTGTTTATCCATTGCTTGCCATGAACATGAATTACCACGCCGTCCTAAGATTGATATTCTGTTGGCTGATTTATTTATCCATCGGAGGTTTTTGTTTTAACTGGTCCTCAATGTAGAAAAATGATAGTTCATTTCTCTTTCTTTCCTAGCAAAACTGAAGGGATTGAATTGTGTGTCTGTTTCAATCCCTTCTTCACTTCCGCACTACCACATATCTCTCACATCATAATTAATCATTCACTAACTAATAATTTCCAAACTTGTCCTTTTATATTACTTTGAAAGATTGACTTAACATTACGTCATCGATGTGATGATCCTTTTCGTTGAGGTCCGATTTCCCAATGGATTTATTTCATTTGCTAAAAGTTTCTATTGTTTTCCTATCTGACCAATGTTTTTACATTTAAATGCCCAGGGCTGGTTTACATTTGACTAATTAAATTTATCATTTCCATTTCTGATTAATTAACCTGTTTTCCAAATCAAAAATATATTTTTATCTCTAAATCTTTTTAAGTTTTTGTTTTTAAAATTGCTTTTCTATTTTTAATACAGTTTTATTTTAATAATTTTTTTTATCTGTGCGATTTAATATATACGAGTTTAAGATGATATTTAATTTCAATTTTTAATTCTTAAAGAAAATTTTTAAATGCGAACTTTTTAATTTACTTTTAATGTTTAATAAATAAATAATAAAAAAAAAAAACAATGTAATGAACGTCTGTGCTCGTTACAATATATATATATATATATATATATATATATATATATATATATATATATATATATATCCAGAAAATGCATGTGCATAGGCTTAATTCTGATTGCTATTATAGTTTAACAACATCATGCTATATAAAATAAATGTCTTATTTATACATATCCATATCAAAATATATAATAATGGACTTGCATTTTATAAGTAGTGTCAACATCAGATTGCATTATCATGATGCTTAATTGATCTAACAATTATTACTTATTTAACTAACCATAACTTTTAGTCTAATAAACTTGTGTATATTTTTTATACTTTGGTTAACTTGATACATTTTTTTATTAATATCTACTTCACTTATTTATATACATATACACATGTATTCTCTTAAAAAAATAGCCTAATGGATTCTATCATTACCGAAAGTCCATTGTCACATTCCAAAGTTGTAATCTATGAAGTTCTTCCTTATATGTGTGCTTTACTTTTTAAGCACATCCATTGACATGTTCAATAAACATAAAGGAAGCCTTCATAAGTATTACACAGCCTATGGAATTGTGAATCTTACTATCTCTTAGCTTGTATTATAAATATCTTTATTATTGTCTGAAGACTTTTTATAATTTTTTCATCTTCAGGATTATGGTGATGCTTCATACACCATAATTTACACTTAAGACAATTAAATCTATTGCCTTCATTCATATCTTCTAAATTAAACCTTCTATTAAGACAACCTTCTTTTCCATTAAATATTATCATTGATAATGATATTATCAGATGGTTGTCATACAATTTATCAACACCTTGTTGATGAAATGTTTTACTTTTGTTCTGGGAATAAATACAAATATGGTGCAATGACTCAAAATACACTTCACTGTTGTATTCATTTATTATATCTTTAGATAGTGGAGTCATCTCAAGTTTCATGAGTTCATGATTTAACTTGTTATTAATACAAGAAATCTGAAGTCTTAATTTATCTAGACATTCAGTATTATCATTTGATTGTGCTTCTCTCAATTCCTGAGATTCAGAACTTAATTTATATTCCACATTATCCATATCCTCTTTCTAAAATATTTGGATCATGTTCAAGCACTTTATTAATGCTGCAATGATCTTCTACTTCATTGCTCTGCTGTATGGTAAAATGATAGTCATGACAGTTTTCTTATGAAATATTCATTTGAACTAAGAGTGATTTGTTCTGGGTGCTGTCATTATATTCACAGACCTCATGCTCAGGGTAAGCTTTGGATTCTTGGCATTGAATTGTCATCAATATTGTTGATGCTTCTGTGTCATGAAGTCTTTCTACTTCATTGGCAGTTTGTTTCTTTTCAACAATATCCTTTTGAACATTATTTCAATCTAATGATAATTGTTTCATTTTTTTAAACAATTTAGTTTTAACATCTTTGATTTCTATTTGCATCTTTTCCTTAACATCATCAATATCTTTCTTTAACTTTTCTTTTATAGAAATTATGTCTCCTTTTAATTTCCCTTCCATATTATCCATATCAACCTTAGTTACCATATTATCATTCATTCTAGCCATTTCTTCCTTCATATTAGCATTCATTTTATTTATATCAGCTTTTATATTATTCATATCAGCTTTGGTTACCATATCAGCTTTTATATTATTCATTTCTCCCTTCATATCAGCATTCATTTTATTCATTTCTTCCTTCATATTAGCATTCATTTTAACCATATTTGCTTCCATACTAACTTTTAGATCCATTATCATTTGAAGCAATTGAGTTATATGCTTATCACTTTCTTGAGGTTGTACTATTATAGCTTCAGTTTCTTTTTGTGTTTGAGAAAATATTTGATCTGTCATGCGAACTTGTGAAGGATGTTCACTTTCTGCTACAGACCATTCAGACATTTGGACTTGTAAAGATCCTGGTTCATACTAAGTGAAGTAATTTCTACTTCACTATCTTTATTACTTAAAGATTCTTCAAAACTTTTTACTTCCATTATTATTAGCTCTTTCCCATTTCTAGTTATCATTAACAAAAAATGTCTAATGTTATATATATATATATATATATATATATATATATATATATATATATATATATATATATATATATATATATATATATATATTCAAAAGAAGAATTAAAGAGTCTTTATTATTGAAAATTTATTATTCTGAAGCAATTAACTTATTTAAGAGTTCTTTTAATATTAAGGGTGGATGGAAAGTGAATGGATTTGTGGGTAGTTTTTAATAGTATATATAATGTGTGGTTTTTTTGTAGTTCTTTACACTTGAGAAGTCTGCTTGTAGCAGTGAAACCTTAGATTGTGTTTTAATATTATTTTTATGCTGGTCTGGTTTAATTTTAGATTTGGGGTAGTTTTGATTTTATATTGACTAGTTTAGCCTTATGCTTGTAATGTATATATATATATATATATATATATAAAGTATAACTTTATAAAAAAAGTATATATATATATATATATATATATATATATTACTTTTTTTATAAAGTTATACTTTAATATATACCATAAGATTTCATGCTGTGTTTATGACCTTAAATGTAACTCTATTTTTCTTACTTTTATAAGATGTTATAATATATATTTTAATGCCCAAACTATAATCGTATTTATTTATTTATTTATTTTAAAGCGACTGATTTATCTGTTTATTATGGTTTATTTTATTTCAAGGTCTCTATTATTTATTATTCAGTGTTTTTACCAATTCACAACATACCCATATAATTTTTTTTACAAATTATGGATTTAACTAATGGAAAACTACTGTTTCATGCCATAAGTATGGGCGCCATGTATAACGGGATGATCCTTTTCAGGATTCGAGGAAGTCGCATCTAACTATATTCGGACTTTGAGTATCCTTATAGAATGCCATGGATGATGTGATTTAAAATATAATCCAATCCACTCCTCTGTTAATAACCTCCTTACTCTCGGAATTCGAGCTCAGAGTAGAAATCGCAATTGACTCTCTTCAGGCATTTCCACAAATATCTCATAGTAATGATAAATTTAGTATAAGCTATATATAACTTTTTTTATAAATATTAAATCACTAAGTTTATTCAACAGATATATGCATGAGTATGTATATTTATAATTATTGGTTTTATAAAATGACTAAATAAAATAAACAAACGAGACCTGTTTAATTTTAAAATCAAATTTAACACATTTTAATCCGTAATAGAAACAAAAATATTATCATATAAATAATAAAAATATTAAAATTTATAATTATAATCTGTGCTTATATATGTACAATAATAAACTATTTAACATTCAGAAAAATCACAATGTAATTATATATATATATATAAAATTTAAAATCATGTGTGATATAAATAATATCACCATACACTATATATAAATCTACATATTGTGTCAATAAAATGATTCAGTGTGTGTTATATGTATATATAAGATAACCTCCATTCACACTAGATTAATAATAGAATGTACTGTATTATGATATTAATTGTATTATTGTTTAAAAAGTAATTATGATAATTGTCAGGTAAGGTTAATTTGGAATATAATAAAACTTACTTTTAAATTGAAATAATTTAAAAACTTTTACCTTAGTCAGCCGTGCCTTTCATCAGAGCATATATCAAAATATCAACATCTAAATTTTATTAAATAAATAAAAATAAAATGTTCATCTTATCAGTTCTCCACTTATTCTGTTAAAATCAAATTAATATACGAAATATTTTTTCCACGTAAATATAATTATCCACAAAGGAAATAAAGTTTAAGAGTTATTAAAATACACCCTGAATGTAATCCAAGGTGAGAAAGAATAACGGTTTTATATCCCTCCTTAGATGAAATGAAATGACGATGAATGTTGAAACAAAGTTCATTGATCATCCTTCGAACACATTTAAATTTACAGACGTAGTTATTGCCTTGATAACTAAATAGAAGATTATTATATAACAATATTAGTTCGTTTTTATACTGGATTAATTTCTGCAAGCTTATCACATAATCATGCTCACACTCTCTATTGTTTAAAATATACAATTTGTAATGAACTCTAAACGTTTATTTCCTTGTTTCAACTGATAAAAATGCAATGTTGACTTAAGGCTTTGTCAAATGTTAAGTTTTGGTTAATAAAGAAAATACTATTAGTTGGAAACATTTATTTATGTGTGTGCAAAATCAATTAGAATTATTTATTTTTAGAATTATTCTTTTAATACTAACTAGTTTATGTATCTAGCTGATACATGAAAAGCTTAAGATAGGTGTAGGTTATTTATATCTGTTGATTTGATATAGGCACAGTTAAATTCACAAAGAAACACAAATTGTTTTAGGTGAGGCTCATATGGTACTCTCATATATATATACTAACAGTTGTTAAAAAGCTATAAATATAGTTTTGATATATATATATATATATATATATATATATATATATATATATATATATATATATATATATATTGTAACAGAAATATAAAAATCACCATTTGTAACAGTAAATAAATAAATAGATAAAATCATTTGTAATGGAATAAAATAATAGAAATTATTAATTATTAATATATACTTATAATCTGTCATTTGAACAGTAAGAAAATTTTTGTAACAGCATACAAATTACTGTAATGATGAAAAGGTTGCTATTTTGTAACCGATTATGAATATATGAGTGATAAAATGATAGTTGCTATAATTCAATAACTAAACACTAAACAGGATATATGATATGCTCTAGCAGTTCATTTGTAACCAAGTAAAATTAAATGAGAAATGAATTTACTGTGTTAGCTAAAAATACAATTTATAATTAAATAAGGATGGAACTAACATATAAATAAGAACATATGCATATCATGCTCTATTTGGGTGTCTATATTTTAATTAAATAAATATAACATTATAGCCAGTTTGCAACTATCCTAAACATTAATTTTGTTATGCTAATAATGAAATAAATAAATTATCTCATTTTCATATAAAATAACCAAATGAAAATTAAAACTGTCATCATTAAAAATTTAAAATATTTAGATATTGGGGAAGTCATTTGAACAATAAAACATACTTGCCATTGTAATCAAATAAAATAATATTAAATATAGCAACTGAATAAAATTACCCACTGTGAGATCCCTGGAGTGCCTTATACTTAACTCCAATAATAGGTTATTTTAACCGAGAATCCTTCTCATTCCTCTTTCCATGTATATACGTCCATTCATGGTCACACGCACATGCTGGTGCTGTTTATAGCAACTTATAAAAAAATTATCACATAAAGTTAATATTATGAAGTGGGAAAGGGATGAAATCACTTTTTATTCAGTTTAGCTCAGTACGTGTGTTTTCCCATGAGTGCCATTAGATTGTTTTAAATCTAGATAAATATCTGCTTAGAGTGTACTGGGTTCAAACTCATTCGGTACATTTTTATTACACATGATTTGGATGACTAATGAACAAAAATTGACATTCTTATATTCTATCTTTGTCAATAAAATTATAAAATTTCAATACCACCAAAATTTTTATTATAGATCAAAGACTCTTATAGATATTAGAGCTCATTTGCGTATATTGATGAACAGACAAGTATAATCTTATTAATGGCTTCCAAACAAGCATGTGAAGATCATTATTGATATTGATGGCCATGAAACTAATTACTTAACTTAGTTATTTATCATAATATAAAGATGATGATAATGATAATGATATCATAATAATAATGATGATGATGATACCAGCCATAGCTTTATAATAAACTCACAACAATAATTGATCCAAAAAACGTTTACAGTTTTTAGTATTTTTTTTTATTTGAAACCAAATTATACTGATTTTCTAACCAGTGACAAAATATAACTAAAATCAAAATTTAAAATATATCTTTTTGTTTTACTGTTATTTCAGTATATTTTGCATTTTTTTATTAATTAGTAATTCTATTATTTTGTTTATAGCATCGAGAGCTTCAGATGATTCTAGTGGAAGTTCTGCTTATCCAGGTAATCAATTTATTTTAAATTATTTCTGCTATTATACAAAGTGTAATTTTAAAAAAAAACATTTTAAATTAGGGGTCTTTTGAAACCTACAATTAGGATTTTATAATCTATGGGGAGTAGAACGTGGTAAAAAAAGTGAACAGAGTAATTATGAAATGTTTTAAAATTGTTTTAAAAATAAAATTAAAATATAAAACTAATACAGTCTATTATTTTGTACATAGAGCAGGGTTATTTATTATATTTAAATGTTATAGTTGTTATATTGCTTAAAAACATTAGAGTAAATTAATAATTTAATAAATACAATTATGAAAATTAAATAATATACCTAATATGTTGTTGTTGTTGTTATTATTATTATTATTATTATTATTATTATTATTATTATTATTATTATTATTATTATTATTATTATTATTATTATTATTATTATTATTATTATTATTATTATTATTATTATTATTATTATTATTATTATTATTATTATTATTATTATTATTATTATTATTATTATTATTATTATTATTATTATTATTATTATTATTATTATTATTATTATTATTATTATTATTAGAAATCATAAATAATGTAATATTTTGAACATGCCAGTTTTATTTATTATGCTATATTCATAAAAATGCATATGTTATTTAGTTTTTATAACAAATATTTTATGCAATACATTTAAAATTAATCATTTAGTTAAATTATATTATTGACATAGTAATTTCATCTTGTTACAGTATGTCTGGAAAGTATCAAGTGGTGACTGGTTGATGTGTGTGGTTGCTTTCTAGAATTTGAAAAGAAAACTTCAATTATTATTTTTTTATCTTGGGAATAAAATTTATACATTTTGAATACTGCAAATAAATTTAAGAATAATGTTTGAAGCTAGGTTAGAAATATTATTTAAACTAGCAAACTAAATTAAATATGTTCAATCAAATATTTTGTTAAAAAATTAATAATTTATGTTTTTTAAAATATTTTAAATTGCATGAGTAAATTTGTAGATATTTTACTAGAATAAAATATTGCTGTTAATAATTTTTAGTAAGAGATGACTTATAATTTAAAGTTTAGTTTTAAAAAAACGATGAAATTTAATTTATATGCAAATGAGTCACTGTATAACTTTATTCATCTAATAGAATTGTTGGATAGAAACCAGTATAAAAAGAGGACTATCAAGATCTAAACAGGTTATATAATGTGGTGTAATGTAATAAGGATTGTAAAAAATATTTACTGAATTCAATTGTATAAATTGAAATTTAATTAATATTTTTACTCTTTTTTCTTTCGTCTAAGTTTTAAAATATTAAAGGATTACTCATTGTTTACACATAATGTGTAAATAAGAAACTACTGTTCGCTATCAGGAAATCTCAAATCCTGAATTTAAACCTTGTTAATAATACTATGGAATGCAAATTTAGTCTAACAAGCATTGGAAAAAGGATGTTCAAATGTTGAATGTTTTATCATGATAAGTTTACATTTAATTTATGTAAGAATTATAAATCCATTCCACAAGTAGTGTTTCAAGAGAGTGAACATCTATATTCTATAAGCAAGGCAAAACTCTCCATACAGTAGTGCCACCCTGTGCCAACCAGAGTAATCAATGGATGCCAGAAGGTTTGTGCACAGGGTGGCATTACTGTATGGAGAGTGTTTTTTTGTTTATAAACAATTATGTGCTAGTATAAGTGATGGTGATCATGTGATGCTTAATGGTATATTCTGTAAGTCGATTTCATGATATTGGAATTAATTTATGGAAGAAATGGATAATTTTAAAAAGATAATATTATAATAACAATTATAATAAAAAACGAAAAGTACTTCTCATTAAGTTTACTAGAACAGAAAAATAAAATACTATTTTATACTATAATTAGAATGACTTTAACCTAAATAATAATGCATTTCATTAACATGATTTTTCTTTAAAAGTGATTTTGTAATTGAAGCAAGATATTTTGAAGACAAATTAAAATATGATTACTGAATATTTAATTAATATTATTGAATTTGTCTGAAATATTAAATGAATAAGCATTGCTTCGATAAAGGGGAAAAAATGTCATATATATATATATATATATATATATATATGACATTTTTTAAGGATTACTATCTATATATTACTATATATATATATATATATATATATATATATAGTAATCCTTAGAAAGTGTGAGGGAGTGGTAAGAGTGAATGTTGGATTGGTAATTGTAAACAAAATGGCAAAAAATGAATAAGTAAAATAATGAAGACCACTCTTCTTTACAAAATAATGACTAATTGGAGAGGCTCTTATGTCTGAAGAATGGACAAGACTCTGTGGCAGTTACAATAAATGAAAGGATACTTCAAAGACATTTATTCAGACAACGGGAAATTTTACATTAATAATAATATCTATTACACAATTAAGTGATTACATGTAAAATTAAGAAGAGGGTAAACTTCACTCTTATCAATAAAATACCTTTAAAATATGACTTCCCCTCTATCAAAATATATTGTCTGTGTATATAAGTTATTTGCACCAACAGAAACTGTGTATTGGGAACTTTCAGTGTCTCTGGTATAATCATTTATTATTGCTTCATTTTCCAGGGAGGTTCCTTTTCAAATTTATCCATTTATCCCAAAATGGACATGAAGCTTGGGTAGCATCTATTTTGGCAGCTCTCACATGTTGATCTGGAAACCTTCAACAGAACATCTTGTAGCCATGGGATATATGTGTGATGGTGAAAAGTCACACATATAAGTAGCATACATCATCTTCAAACCCAGCTGTGGTGCCTAGATCATTCACAGTGATTGTTTAGCAAGCCTACATGATATAAAAAATTAGTTTATTTCATCAATGGTTAGTGATTATATATATATATATATATATATATATATATATATATATATATATATATATATATATATATATATATATATATATATATATATATATATATATATTCTTGCTATTAAAAGGTGAATTGCCTTGACACAGTAGAAATATTGGTTGCTATATTTACTGTGAATGTTTAGGTGGTTACTGGTTGGAAACTAATTATATATATATATATATATATATATATATATATATATATATATATATATATATATATATATATATATATATATATATATATATATATATATAATATATATTAAAATTGGTTTTTGAAATTAATTGTTATTAAATCAAGGATTTTAATATTTTTTTTTTATAATTGCTAAATGGTCAATTATTGGACTACATATCTCTGCTTATCTTATAATGAATAGTTTAATGGAATTATATCAAAAGAAAAAGTCATTGTGCCTCTTATATTTTAATCAAATGACTATATGATTTTTTAAATGTACAATGTTCATGTAAACATTCAATTCCAATGAAAGCATAAAAATATTCTTGTTCATTGTAATTTTTATATATATAAAATTAAATAACTTACAGTTATATATTTTCTTGTGCATTATTTATTAATTAGAATGTTTTATCAATACAAGGTATATGATTTTAGATTTTATTGATCTGTCATCAGTAAAAGAATGAAAAAAAAATCCCTTATATTTTTCTGCACTTGTTATAATTCTTACATAAAAAATGTTGTCATGGTTGTTGTCAAGCATGTTCTACAAGATTTTCTTTACCCCTTCCTTTCACAACATCAAATTATAAAACAGGATTTTTTATTCATACAAAACCTTCACCATTGTTTAAGTAACATCATTTAGTCAAGTACATTTTTTAAAAATATCAATAAAACTCAAATTACTAAGAAATTTTCTTTATTACTTCCTTTTTGTTTTGTTTTGGGTATTTAAAGTTTGTAAAGTACAAGTATGACTTTATTCAAACCTTTATATCTAATAAATTACCAGCTTAAACTATTTGGTGGAGGTATTAATTTTGTTAACTAACACATATGTGTGTGTCCACACACATACTTCATTACATTCATAAGTGTTTAATTCCTTATGTTTTGTGTTCAATGCATGTCCTTGTAAGGATGTAGGATGAGGTCTATGGATATCCTTACAATACCCCCAATTCAAGTCTACTCCTGATCTTTTGATATTTACTAATATAGTAAACATGTATTTAGATTCAGTGCCAGGTTATCATAGAGTGATATTTTTTTTCTTTTTTACATATTATGATATTATCCTTAATTATCTATCTCTTTCTTCCTGTCAACTTGTTTGTTGAATCACAATTTTAAGTCTGTACAATTTTTTTACGGTTTTTCAAAAAATTCATATTCAATGGTTCAGTTTACTTTCTATATTTGATTCCTACTTACACAAAAAATATCACTGGTTCCATATTCCTATTTAGGCAGCATGAAAATCTGCTTTGTCAGTTTTTTGTCTATCTCCACAGAGCTTTAAAACCTAGGGTAACTACATGGAATATCAGATGTCTATATGCAGTAGACTCACCCTCATATCTCATTCAGTTCCAAAGGCAGCCAGTACATGCTTAATGCTGAACCTGATGAACCCTCATCATGAAGTGCTCTTTCATTTTCATCTGGTTTCCATGCTGTCTCCTTTCAAAGAACATGTAAATGGTAATTATGAGTGGCTACTAAAAATAATCACATTCCACTTCTTTTCATTTTCATCATGGACTATTACTATTTTCACATATTCAAATTTTGTTGCTTTCGTTTGTAACATTTCAAAAGAATAAAATAATATTAATAAAATTGTAAATATATATATATATATATATATATATATATATATATATATATATATATATATATATATATATATATATATATATATATATATATATATATATTTGCCCTTTTCGTTAGGTCAGAAGAACATTATAACATCAATTTACTAAAAAATTTTAAATCTTGGTACAATGATTATATTATATTGACAATCATTTTAAAAGTTCAATTAAAGCAAGATAAAGATATTTAATGCCTAAAATTGTGCTAAATAAATGTAAAACAGTTAAATAAAGCTAAATGTATTAATAGTAAATGGTTGGGCAAGCTGGCCATAATAAATAATGTAGTAATAAATCTTTAAAGTATGTATTAAAAGTTGAATTTTAATAGCTAAAACCTGTAATTAAATAAATATTATATTTTATAGTAAAAATTATATTTAATAATTATATTTAATATTATATGTATTAAAAGTAGTCTTTGTGGTAGGGAAATTTATATTTAATTTTATGGTTTCAAATTTATTATTCCAAAATTATATTATTATTATTTTATTTTTTAATATAATAACTGTTGCATATTAAATATCTAATATTCTCAGACAGAATTAGTCTGTCTCCTTTGTAAGTCATGTGACATGTATAAAGTTATACATGCATGTTTACTAGTGTTTGTGTTAATAAAGTTTCAAAAAAAAAATTTACTTTAAAATTACACTATAGTATTGAAGACATTTATTTATCTATCACATGAGAAAATATTAAAATTAGTCGTTGTAAAATGTTTAAATAGTTTAATAAAATGAATGTAGTTAGTAAAAATTAAATATTTTGTTTTAAAGAAAATAGATACATTAAAAATAAAAGGTGGAATAAATTAATAAAATATTGTTTTTAAAAGTCATTTTTAAATATTTAGTTATCTTTAATAAAGTATAAAATTCATTTAAAATTAATATTTTAAGCAATATTTTTAAATAAGAATGAGTCATTATTTAATTTTTGATTTTAATTATGTAATATCAAAGTCATATGTAAATTAAGATGTCAGGTGAAAACATAATCCACCAATTAAATGATGTATTTATTTGGGTATAAATATTGATGCACAACTATTTTCAATGTGTTTCTTTTAAAGTTTTTTATTTCTATTTAAAGTTTTATTTTCTATTTTTAAAAAATCTGCTTCTACAAATTTAATTAGCTTTAAATTAGTCAATTCAGTGCTATATTATATCTCTAATAATTCATTTTTACTGAGAAATATATCAATTTAATTATTTTGCAAAGAGAGTATTATAAATAAATTATAAAAATTATTATCTAAATTATGCAGTGCTAGAAAGCTAAATTCTCTTACTGGACTTTTTGTTGAAACTTAATTAAACATCACATTAAAACATGGAAGTACCAGGAGGAAATACCAAATTATTTAAAATGATTTTGAAAGTAAAAATTATACTTAGAATTATAATATTAGTAATTTTAATGGGAAGAATTATTTAATTTGCTAAAATTATATATTGGACATTGTATGGATATTTGAACAAGAAGGCTAATTGGAACGTTAAATTAGCTATGCATTTTCTCTTGGAAAGATAGTCATATTAGAAACTGAAAAAATAATACAATAAAACTTTTAAAAAATCTTTCAATAAGAGGAAAGTAAAAAAAGAAAAATATTAAGATTAAAAATGCAGAAATGTTTTCTTTTTGAAGAGAACATTATCAAATTATTTAAACTTTCATAAACTAATGGTTAAATGGAGTCAGTTATATATAAAAAAAAAACATATGTAATAAGTCTATACTAGATTTTAAAAGACTACATGTGTTATTATAATGATTTTGGAAATACTGATAACTGAAATTAATAATCAAAATAAATATACTTGGATAAGTAATGATAAATTATCCTGACAAATAAACCTTAGATATGATAAAATTATGAATAACAAGAGATTATTGAATTCATGGAAATATTTTTAAAAATGTCCAAAAATCATATTCAGATATCTGAATTCACATCCCCATGTCAAGGACACTACAAGCCAGCATAGGATTTAAGGAAGGAAACTTCAAAGTGTTATTTTCAAATATTATAGGTTTATTATTATTTCAATAATCATTGTTCTAAATAATAGAGACAATGAACTATTATTTTACAAACTTTTTCAGAACAGATCAATGATTATTTTTACCAATAATTTTAGATTTTCCAGATGTCGACTTATATTATTTTTTTATCATTTATTTTAAACTTCGTTCATCATGTGGGAAGAAGTCTACAGAACATGCGTTAATTTTCAGGGAGGAAAGTTTTGTTTTCATCATCAAGAATTTTAACAAAAAAACATAGCAACAAGGGTTGGCTGTTTCAATCGCTCCCCAAGAGTTTTTTTAAAAAAAAAAAAAAAAACTTCAAGGAAATAAAAACAATTTTTTATTATTTTTTGTTTGTGTAAAGAACATTCAACCTAGAAGTTATACATAAAAATGTCTTTGATTCATTTTTTTAAAAAAAAGTAACCCTAGTATTAGTTGTAATGTTATTTAATAATTAGAATAGGATAACTACATAAAGATTAATTATTCACTAATAATAATTGTAGTTTTATAAATAAAAAAATTGATAATTTTAAGTAAATTAAATTTTTAAGTATGATAGTATGAATGTATGTTATACTATGCAATGTTTATTTTTATAATCTGTGGACCAGAAGACATCATATAATTTGTTGACAAGTAGATATCACTTAGGTAATAGTTGTAGATATTGATATTTTATGATATATTTTTCTTTTGTAGACTATCACCGAATTATAATGTTGAAGTATGAATGTATGGGTTATGTGTCAATGCATTTACACACACATAAAGCTTATAAAGTTAGAATTCATTTATTATACATATGCATACTTTTATTTCATATTACTGGTATAATGTAACTTAGTAATGAATAATTATATGATTCTTTTATAAAGAACATTAGTATTTCTTAGATGTTTTAAAGTTGGATAATAGTCATTTGTATTTTGTTAAAGAATACTTGATAGGGAAGTGAAATAACCTTTTCTTGTTGATTAGTTGAAATCATTATATTTACAGGTGAATTTTATTTCTTATTTTGACTATGTTGTTAGTATCATTGTCAATGTAGATTGATAAATCTATAGAAAAATTTATACATGGTAGTGACTTGGTAGTAATTTGAACATGAAACCAAAGATGTGCTTTAAAATGGAATTTTGTTACATGAACAGGAATAAACTTTATGATCTTATTAATTATGCAGGTACAGATAACAGAGCCCTGTAACTTATATATTTTCTGTGGGCAGTGTTTATTTTATATTAAATATTGATGTTCCAGAAAGCTGAAGTAATAGCTTTGACATCATTGTTTGTAGTGGAGGTCATTATACAGATAAGTCATGTTTCTATTTTATTAATACACTTTTCCATTATGTCTATGTAATATATGTACTATTGAGTTGAGACTCTAGTTTACCTTATACCTATGCATCAGTTCACTATCATGATTTTCTAAAGTGTTACATTGTACAGTATTGTATTTTTAAATGGAAATGATAGATAATTTAGAGTTTAAGGATTGTTATTTGAAATGAATAAGATAGGTTTGCTTCTTAAGAGGTTGAGCAGAATAAATGCAAATGTAATTAAGAATCAAACAGAATTAAACATAAAGAATCATAGAATATGTTCCATATTTTATTTTTGAAGTAAAATAAAAATTTCATGAAAGTATGTAAAAGATAAATGAAAGTTGTTCTCGAATTTTGAATAACTTTAAGTATTCTAAAACTTATAGGTATTGCATTTTTAATGGATAGTGTATTAAAACAAAACAGTATAAGATAAAGCAAAGCTATATTTCATATTTATATTTAATGATTAAGTAATACATAAATACTTGCAACTATTTCATATTAGATCAATACTAAGTAAGATATATTGTGTATGCCAATTTGATTATCAATTGTGTCCACTCATTTTGTTAATGAACCCAAATGAATAAGTTTTTGTTTAACAGTAACAACATTGCAACAAGAAACTATTTAGTTATTGAGAATAAATTACGAGACACATATTTGAATTGTTATTTTTGTATTTTCTGTTTTATGCTTCATAACTAATGTATGTTTAAAGGAGGCATATCGAAATGATACTTAATGATAAATAATATTTAAAAGTTATGTAGATTAATTTTATCATTATTATAAAATTCTGATGAAGATGTAAATAGACAAATTATTTTAAAAGTCAGAGTGAAGACTTAATTTTATATTTTATTTTATTAGTTTGCTATGAGTAACAAAATTGTAATGGTGCAAGATTTATTTGAAAACTGTAAATATTGTAAATAGATCATTGTTTTTTTTTATTGTAATAAAATTTTGTTAAACGTCTTTTTTTCAAATTTGTGTGTAAGTTGATTTCTTTCCCACTCTGTAAACATTTTAACTACAGAGGGTTTGAAACAAAACATAACTTTTGCACAGAAATAAATAAAAATATTTTTTTAAGAATTATAATATTTTTTTAAGATTATTTATTTAAGAAACTACATTTACATTATCTTTATGGTCATAAGTTAATTATTATAATATTACACAAAATTATAATATATCCATTGTCACACATATATTTTCAGATTATAAGATACTACCACATATTTATTATGATAGCATATGAAAGATAAAAGATTATGTTCTAATATTTCTTTATTATTATAATGGTTAATAAGAATTATAATGAAGGAAAATGTAAGTAAGATTAAATCATACAATGAAAATTATTATTATTATTTATTATTATTGTTATTAGTTAAGTGTAGTTGAGTATGATATTACATCCCTTATCATCCTTTACTACAATAATTTTGATTGACTTAAATTAGTTTAAGAACCTGAAATTTATTTTAGCTAAATTATTTTAAATAAAAAGATTAAGATTTATTTATTAGTGTAATCTTAATGATTAGTTATTATTGAAGTTATAAGAATGCTATAGATTTATTATTTGAGAAAGTGGTAGGGGAGTATTCTTATGCCATTGAGGTAGTATCCTGTGGAATATTGGCTCAATTGATTCTTTATTACCACTTGTATCTCACTTCCAATTTTCATGATTTAATAAATATTTATTTATTTATTTTATAAACTGAACCATTATTATTAATTTTATTAATTTGAGCTAGTAACATAATTAATATTAATGTAGAATATTTTATTGACATTTATATGCATTTTCACTGAGTATAATCATTGTCTGAGCTAGACCCATTTTTATGATATATTATATTTCCCAGAAGTGAGGGTACTATATAGTACCAAAGTACATTGATATTTAATTAATTTTATAAATCTTACCTTTTAAAAACATAAAATTGAAAAAATAAAATGTAAAACTAAAGAGCAGGGGGGGGGAGGGATTTAATATTAAATAATAATAAATTATAAATGCTTTTTAAAATGATTTAATATTATTTTGATTAATTTATAACAAAATAATAAAGAAAATTTGTTTTATCTTATAACAAAACAATTAAATGTGTGCATGTGTGTGTGAAACTTTTAAAGAAAATAGAAGCAACAAGTTTATAATTTCATGAGACAATAAATACTGCTGTTAATAAAGTTTTTCCATTGCTTAAAAACAGTATAAATATTTTGACATTTTGCTATTCAGTACTTCTTCTTCTACTTTTATTTTTTTAAAATAATTCTTGAATCAACAAATATAACAGTTATATAAACTGTTATATTTCCAAACATGTTGCACTGTTAAATCATTGTGGTGTGCAGTCAACCAGAGCCTCTCTATGCATCAAGATCTGCAGTTAGTTTGGAAGGACACCATGTTCAAATAAACTAAATAAGTAGCAGAGTGTGTATATGCTAAACAAGCCACAAAAGTCATACAGTGTCACAGGATCCAAGTAGGAGTCATTAACTGGTCGTAAATGATTCTAAAGAAGTTGTATTGTGCTGTGTACATCATATTGAACTTATAAAATCCTAGGTAATTATTGACTTTAATATCCTCTCATTCCTGATTTTTCTTTTTAAAAATAAAAGATAAACTGTATTAAATAAACTTTAAACTTTATGAATTAATCTTTAACAAAATCAAACTTTAAACTTCACGAGATAATATTTTGGAATAATAATAATAATAATAATAATAATAATAATAATAATAATAATAATAATAATAATAATAATAATAATAATAATAATAATAATAATAATAATAATAATAATAATAATAATAATAATAATAATAATAATAATAATAATAATAATAATAATAATAATAATAATAATAATAATAATAATAATAATAATAATAATAATAATAATAATAATAATAATAATAATAATAATAATAATAATAATAATAATAATAATAATAATAATAATAATAATAATAATAATAATAATAATAATAATAATAAACAATATCAGCTTCTATACTGAATACTATTTAGAGTCATTACATGCATGTATGTGTGAGTTTAAAACTAATGTAATGTGTATATTTTATTTATTATGTTTATGTACTAAAATGCTTATTTTAATTTAAAGAGAAAGTGTGTATGTTTTAATCATATGATAAAACATTTGATTTATTTTAAATAAAAGAAAATCCTTAAACTATTTTTCTTCAAATATTTATGTTTATTTTTTAATACATGTAGCTAAGTTTAATAATATACTTTAATAAATTGGGGAGGGAAAAATCTATCTATTGATAATAAATAATAGATTTTAAAATTAAAGGAATATGGAGATTACAATATTATTTCAAAATAAGGATTTGTTGGTTTAAAGATGTAAATGTTTTCTGCGTTTAGTATAATAGTATTTATTATTTATCTTTAAATTTGAAGTATTAGAGTGGACATTTTTTTATTGTTAGCTAGAATGGTTTGTTTAATTATCATAGTCTTTTTTTAAATAGTAGTAGTAGCTTTGGGCAGTGTATTGGATATACGAGTTATTGTTCTTTTAGAGGGTGATTAGAAAGCGATTAGCTAGTGGGGATCTTAGGTACCAAATTGGGCTGATCAGATGGACATGTTAATTACACTGTAATTAACTGGTTCCTAAAAGCTTCTTTCATCTTTAAAAAAATAAAGTGTTTATTTGGTAAGTGTCTGTCTGGTAGTCGAGCGTTGGTGTTGTTGATAGTTTACTACTGATAATAGTTTACACTTTACCTGATGACTAAACACCTTTGAAGACTGGGTAATTCAGTAAGGCAAAGTCATGGAAAGAAATAGTTGATATTTTTAGTTGTTGTCACTTTTGCCGTGGTATTATTAGTTAGTTGAAGTGAAGGAAGGGAACATCGGTGGTTCATTTGGTGCCCAACATTGGGTGAAACTAGAAGTTTCAAGTGGAAGAACTGACATAAGTTGTAGTTTGGAGGGACATTAGGCACATTAACATGGCCCAAGATTAGTTGTTTTAAGTGATTGGACTGTAGTTGGACAATCGTTTGGTGCATTAACATAGGATCAATGTAAATAGTAGGTGGGCATTCATTTGGCACAGCAACATGGCCTGAAACTGGTTGTTCAAATGGTAGATGTTTTCTAGATGGTGGGTCAAAGTTGGTCATTGATAATATAGGTGATATTTAGTAAAAGAGAAGTTAAGAAAATGTGTTGGTAGTATATTTGTTTTTTAGAACCAGTTAGTTTTGGTGTAATTATTGAAGGGGATTTTTTTGTGTGACATATAACATGGAAACATAATCCTTAAGATAGAATAAAAAAAATAAGGCACACTCTGAATGAATGAAGATAGATGAACATGAGGCATAAAATAGAACTAAGAGGGTGGGGGTTGATTTACATAAGTGTTGAAATATATTTTTTGTGCTTAAATAAAGTTAAATATGATTAGTGATAAAATGAAAGAAAGCAGTAGTGAAGGAAGGGCAATGTTGGAAATAAGTCCGATATCCTTTAAGAACCCCCATACAGTTGAGGAGAGTGCATTTCAAATATTAATAAATATGATGAAAGAAATGCAGGAAGATATTAATCGGAATCAGCAAATAATGAAGCAGGAAATCATTGAGCTTAGGACAGAGATGAGGGAAATGAGACAGAAATTAATGGGAAGAATGGACATAAACCAGGAAGCAGTAGAAGTAATGAGAAAAAATGTGGATGAAGAAAACTGAGATTTTAGAATTAAAAGGAGACATGGAAGAAAAGAAGAAAGAGCTAAATAATGGGGAAGTAAATCAGTTAGAAGTGAGAGTAATGCAAGTAGAAAAGAAATGTCAGGAATTAGTAGATAGTCAGAAAAAAGCATAGCAGCAAATAGTGAAATTAAAAATAGAGAGTACAAAAGAAAACAATGATAAGGAGTTAGAAAATTCTGAGGGGAAAATAGGGAATAAGGAGGATGTAAAGGCTGAATTAAAGGAGATATATAGTAGTGTAATGGAAAAGATAGATCAAAAAGTAAAACAGATAGAACAGAAGTGTCATGATTTTTGTTTTGGTGATAGGCAAGACATGCAGATAGGTAAATTCATGGAAAAACACTTTACTGCTTCAGTGTTTAAAGCAGAAGTGGGAGAAAACCTGTTAAAGCATTTGGAGAGCTTAAGCAGTTTGTTTTATTTTCAAAAATTGCCAGAAGAGGATAAAGTTGTTGTGGCGAGTAGTTACCTCCAAGAGACCGCATGTAATTGGTGGCATACTTTAGGTGATAAACTGCAAACATTTGCAAAGTATAGACATTTAATTCTGAGAGCATTTTGTAATGAGGACAGGCAAGATGGGATCATGTACAAAATATCCCAGGAAAAATATTCAAATCCTCAGGGAGAAACCCATGTGCAATTCTTTTATTGGAAAATATCAAAACTTAGGGCATTAACAGCATTTTCCATGTCAGACAAGCAAATGATTATGGTATTATGGAATAATATGCCACCAAATATACAGCATTTAATGTTCAGCAAAGATGGACTTTCAATAGAAGAAAGGGCAGAATTTTTAACGCAAGTGGATGGCAGTCGGGAACCTCTAGATCAATACAGAAAATGTGATGGGCAAAATGATTCATTTGGTAGAAATAAAGTGTCACCTGATCAACTATAAAATAAAACCTTACTGGGATGAGAGTTATAGTAATTAAATATGACTATACATGTATAGATGAACGAATTTTAATTAAATAAAGCAATATAATGTTTATAAATTTAAATGTTGGAAACTAAAATGCTTAGAATGATATTTTAGTTTCAGAGAAGGGACAAAGATAATATACCAAAGTACATTAATATTTAATTTATTTTATAAACCTCACCTTTTATAAACATAAAATTGAAAATATAAAATGTAAAACTAAAGAGCGAGGGGGGGAGATTTATTATTAAATAAGAATAAACTACAAATGCTTTTTAAAATGATTTAATATTATTTTGACTAATTTATAATAAAATAATAAAGAAAGTTTGTTTTATCTTATAATAAAACAATTACATGTGTGCATGTGTGCGTGAAAGTTTTAAAGAAAATAGAAGCAAAAAGCTGATAATTTCACTAGACAATAGATGCTGCTGTTAATAAAGTTTTTCCATTGTTTAAAAACAGTATAAATATCTCAACATTTTGCTATTCAGTACTTGTTCTTCTTCTATTTTTATTTTTTAAAATAATTCTTGAACCAACAAATATAACAGTTACTTAAAGTGTTATATTTCCAAACAAGTTGCACTGTTAAATCATCATGGTGTGCTGTCAACTGGTGCCTCTCTATGCATCAAGATCTGCAATTAGTTCTGAAGAAAACCATGTTCAAATAAACTAAATAAGTAGCAGAGTATGTGTATGCTAAACAAGCCATGGAAGCCTTACAGTGTCACAGGATCCAAGGAGGAGTCATTAAACGGTCATAAATGATTCTAAAGAAGTTGTATTGTGCTGTGTATGTCATATTGAACTTATATAAATCCTAGGTAATTATTGACTTTAATATATTCTCATTCCTGATTTTTTCTTTTAAAAATAAAAGATAAACTGTATTAAATAAACTTTAAACTTTATGAATTAATCTTTAAAGAAACAAAACATTAAACTTCATGAGATAATATTTTGGAATAATAATAATAAACAATATCAGCTTCTATACTGAATAATATTTAGAGTCATTGCATGCATGTATGTGTGAGTTTAAAACTAATGTAATGTGTATATTTTATTATGTTGATGTATTAAAATGCTTATTTTAATTTAAAAAGAAAGTGTGCATGTTTTAATTATAAGATAAAATGATTGATTTATTTTAAATAACAGAAAATACTTACACTATTTTTCTTAAAATATTTATGTTTACTTTTAATACATGTCGGTAAGTATAATAATATATTTTAATAAACTGGGGAGGGAAAAAATCTAACTATTGATAATAAATAATAGATTTTAAAATTAAAGGAAAAGGGAGATTACAATATTATTTCAAAATAAGGATTTGTTGTTTTAAAGATGTAAATGTTTTCTGCATTTAGTATAATACTATTTATTATTTATCTTTAAAATTGAAGTATTAGAGTGGAGGTTTTTTTCATTGTTAGCTAGGATGATTTGTTTAATTATCATAGTATTTTTTTAAATAGTAGTAGTAGCTTTGAGCAGTGTATTGGATATATGAGTTATTTTTCTTTTAGAGCGTGATTAGAAACCCATTGTGCTAGCAGGATCTCAGGTACCAAATTGAGCTGATCAGATGGACATGTTAATTACACTGTAATTAACTGGAGCCTAAAGGGTTTTTTCTTCTTTAAAAAAATAAAGTGTTTAATTGGTCAGTTTCTGTGTGGTTGTCGAGTGTTGGTGTTGTTGGTAGTTTACTACTGATAATAGTTTACACTTTACCTGAGGACAAAACACCTTCAAAGACTGGGTAATTCAGTAAGGCAAAGTAAAGGAAAGAAATAGTTATTTTTAGTTGTTGTCATTTTCATCATGGCATTATTAGTTAGTTGAAGTGAAGGAAGGAAAGGTGGGCAGTTCAATATATTATTTTTTACCTCATGATATTCTACAACTTTTAGGAGACCTGATGCTAATTTTCTCTAAGTCTCCACTCTAACCAACATATGGTTTCAGACTTCTAGGATTGTAAGTTTCTTTTATTTCCCCATGTATGTTCAGTGAAAATGCATTAGAATTAGCTTGTTTTATAATAAGAAAAGGACCACCATATTGAGGAACAATTTATGATACTTTTATTTTGTCAGTTTACAAATGAGATGCACTTTCACAAAAATCTTATACCCTTCTTCAAATTTATGTATTATCCTTCTATTTTATTATTCCTTAAAAGTGCTTGTTGTACTTGTCACCATGCACCATGAAAATGTTGGCTTCCTAATCATATTGGTGTGGTCCAATAATGGGGTGTTATTTTTTAAATGTGAGTTTATTAAATTGCAGTATGTTGGGTATGAATCTGATCAATTCATTTACATTCCAGATATTGTAACTCCTTACTTTCTTTGTCTGTTTTATCCAAACTCTGTGTTTAGGTATTTCTGATCAAACAACCTAGCTCCAGCATTATGCATTTGCATTACTTGGACTGTGGATTCCTAATAGATGTGTGCACATGTTTAACCTTAATTCTCTCCACCTATTTTTTTCATTGTTTAGAGAGGAAAGGGATATCATAATCAGTGTAGAATGAACCTTTGCTTCCCTATCCTAGAGAATTGCAGGGGGACTAATATATTGATGGTGTATCTGACATTAGCTTGAGGTATATGATATGCACAGACATATTTTCAAAAGAGATCATATGCAACCAACAAGTAGTTTTGCTTGTTGGATGGAGACAAAAATCCATAGTTGTTGATTTCCAAGATTTACTAGATCTCTTAGGAATGATTGACTTTGACATTTTCCTATAGTTTTGGTTGACCTGCTTGGCTCTAAGAAAAACTAGACAACAACCTTCAATTACTTTCAGGATGTACATATATATATATATATATATATATATATATATATATATATATATATATATATATATATATATATATATATATATATATATATATATATATATATATACCTGGCCAACAAAGCCAATTTCTGGTGGTATGCTTTATTTACCAGACACCATAATGTTAATATAAATGGTGAATACACATGATGATTGGGATCTGCAAAACTTCAGGTATTATTACCCTCCATTTTCATATTTTTATCATTTCTGTACAATAACACTTGATTCATATACTGGTATAAAGACCTTCTTTCCCTTCAAACTTTTTGTGATAGTGTACAGTCTCTGATCCATAAGTTGTAAATCAGGAAATATTTCCAATCCATTCTCTACATTGCTATCAATGGTCATGTTGACATTCACAATGTAGGCATTCTTTACTGATACATAGTTCTGATTTGATCCACATGGATTCCAAATGAGCATATCAGCTTGGATGTTCTAAGATTTCTTATGATACTGTATAGTGTAGTTGAATTCCTATAACAGCAAATTCCACCTAATAAGGTGAGCATTTGTTAGATATCTGTGGTTAAGGAATTCAAGGTTCTTATGATCTGTGATCACTATTACCTTTGATTCAAGAAGTATGTGTTACAACTATTAGAAAGCCCATACTATTGCTAGTGTCACTTTCTCCTTCACTATATAAGTCATTGTAGAGTCTTTCAGGAGTCAGCTTACAAAATAGAAGATGCCTGGACTTCTGTTGTCCTGGATTTGGAATAATGTTACCCACAATCCAAACCTGCTTATTTCTCTCTGGGCCACAATGGGATTATCAAAATCAGGGAAGGCTTAAAAAACCTCTCCCAAAAACCCCAATTTGATTTTCTCAAGAGCTATATCCTGTTTTTCAGTCCATATCCATTTCGATTTCTTTCAACAATGGTTCCATATTGTCAGAAAAATTATGGTAATAGTGATAGTAAAAATTATACAACCCTGTAACTGATGGTGTTTGTTTTTTTTATTAACAGGTCTAGGAAATTTTTGAATCACAATAATTGTGTCTGGATGAGGCTTTTTTCCATTACTACTCATAACATGGCCTAAAAAGACCACCCGGTCAGAAAGTAGGGTATTTTTCCTTTTTGGAAGAATTCCTGAAAGAACACAATCAGATGTTAAAGGTGTTCTTTAACTGATATAGATGGGATGATTACATCATACACATATATGGTTACAATTTGCTTAACCTTAGTAAATAAGGTTTTATACAGACATCTGATCAGATTAGTCCCACTATTTATCAATCCCAAATTGCATCCTATTAAACTGACACATGTAACCTTCTTACCTAAAGGCAGTGTACTGATGATCATCCACATGGAGTTCAATCTGTCAATAACTAACTGTAGGTTAGATTGAAGGTGGAAAACACCTTATTTCCAAATCTCAAAAATAAGCCATGTATAGGTGGTGGAATGTTCTTGTCAAGAACTGTAATATTGTTTAGTTGCCAAGCATCTAAATAACATTCTCATTGACCCATCTGTTTCCTTCACAGTTATGACTGGATTACAGTATGGTGAAGAACATTTGAAAGTAATCCCTCACTCTTACATTTTGGTAATCTATCTCAAAATTTCCTACCTATACTGGTAAGGTATAGGATACAATTTGGATTTAAATGGCATATCTTTCATAAATTTAATCATTTGCTAGAATCACTCAATAACTTCTAGAATCTCAAAAAAAATCGGGCTAAATTCATAAATTAAAGAACATATTTTTTTTCACATTCTCACCTTCACTAGAATATACTATCTGGGTTTAGGGTCAATCAGTGCTTCCAGGACCTTAGATATTGTGGAATCAACCTCAGGTATACCATACTTTATAGGTAATAATATTTTTAAGATCTCATAATTTATTTTTATAATACTGTCTGAATAATTAACAATACAAGTGTTCATGTGCAACATATCTGCCCTAAGATTACATCATGGATTATTACATTCAGTATCAAAAAAATCATGATAGAGGGTAATTTAGTTAAACTTGATCTCTACCAAAACATGTTTTGTACCAATTTTGCCTTCTGACTGTTGGCCATTTTCACTTGCATGGACATTAAAGGTAGTGTTGCAATCATGGACCTTTCTGTCAGTATCTTTTTACAAAATTGAGCAGAAATAACTGAAATCTGAGTATCTAAATCCAGTAATGCTTTAACTGGCAAATTCTCAAACAATACCTCTATCATGAAGCAACTTTGCTTGAGCAAAATTGGGAGCTCCATCTTTCTATGAATATGTCATATTGGTGATCTCTCATTTTGTTTCTCAGGGTATCTATGGTTTCTTGAGGTGAGGAAATATGCTTCAAGTACCCCTTTATTTTGACTTTTAAAATTTAGGGTACAGAATTGCTGCATCCCAATTTTGGATAGCCTTTTAAACTTAGTCATGAGTACTTGTGGAATTGTTCTTGTTCAGACAGATGTGCTTTGGTAATCATAAGTGTGGTGCATTGGTCAGCAGGGTATTCTCTTTTCAGGGAGTAATGTTAACATTACTCTTTCTTTTTCTATATAATATAGTACTGACTGAATATCCTTTTTTTCAGACCCCAATGTAGATATATTGGCATTATTTAAATCTATACTGGCCAAATGTTTGGTCACCTGCTCCCTGTTTCTTGTGAAAATACAGAGACAGGATTCTTCTCTTCAAGAGGGCAAGTTTTTTTTTACTATGTGAGTGATCTCTGACTCACTGAGGTGATATATATTCAGTGTCCATAATCTAATAACCTGTCATCAGAAAAACTTTGTGAACATTTCTCTAGGCCTTGACTTGTAGTTTCCCTGCAGTATATGGTATAGGAAGACACCATGTCTATAATTATTCTACAAATAACATACTAATAAAGACTGATATTTTACAAATGACAATGGGTTTGATGCAGTGACTTTCATCACATTAATGCATCACCCTAGAGGTGACTATAAGCAATAATAATTTTCTTGACCTCTGATAGACTTTTGTTTATTGAAAAATACAACTCCAAACTGCTAAGATATTCTATAAGCACTTCATAAGAGAAGTCCTTAAACATGTTAAGTTTCAAGAACTGGTTTATCACATTTACCAGTGAGATGCTCATTGGGTCTAATTCACATCTTGTGAGTCCATATAGTTTTTCATTTGATAGGGTTCATTGGTTACATGCTGAACATTAGCCTCTTTCTTGGTCCACATGGGTAATATAAATCAGTGTCCTCTACCTTAGTAGAGTTCTTAGAAGCTAATGTCCTTTTTCCATAAGGAAGTTGAGTTGCAAATAATACTTCAAGATCTGTCATACAAGAACTACTTTGTCATTTGGTTTCTTCCAACTTCCATTGATTTTTTGATGTCTGATCAATGACTGATTAGCTGATGTTGCATTCATCTGACACTTTGGAATGTTTTCATATGATGATATATGCTGCAGGATCTCATTAAGGATTTCAATTTTTATGTACTTCATCAGCAAACTCCATCAGCTTCTGAAAGGTAGTCTTCCAAATCATTGTATTTGTTTCCATGGGGCTACTTTGTCATCCAACTTAGTGAAACAATAGGTGATTGATCCTACTGTATACTCATGGATTTCATTTCTGACCTTGTGCATCATGAAAATGTTTTCCAGATTTGTTAGGACAGTCTCAAATTCTGCTCATAATTATTTTCTTAAAATGTCCTTCTTATCCTAAGCCTCTTTATTCATGACCTATTGTCTCTCATAAACCTGTGTGATTTCACAATCAATATGAACAGTAAAATGTTCAGCAAATTTGGTGGCCTTCCCTTGACACCTTGCATTTTATAATTCAACCCAGTGGATTACTTCATTATTATCAGTCCATACCTTCCCTTCATACTGCATCAACTGCCTAATCTTATCAGATAGCTGAGTGTCAACTTCCTGAATCCTCACCTTTAATTTCTCTTCAGTTCTACTAATCTTTTCCTCATGTCTTCTTGGAATTGAGATATATCCCTTTCAAACCTATGTCAAATTGGTTGGCATTAGTGTTCATTGCCATTTTAATCCAACCTACTGTTTCAATCTTCTTTGAGATTATTGATTTGTCTAGATATCTTGGATTCCCAGTTGACCATATTTGACTCCAACATTGACTCAAACATCAACTCTATTTTGTCCTCATTTGTTCTCAAAGCAATCATCATCATCCTGCCCCACAGGATATGTAGTGTGATGAATTTGTTTTCATTAATATGTATCAAATGATTCCCTTGCAGAGGATTCTCATTATTGTAAGGTGTCCCATAGAGTTGAGTCATTACTCGGTCCTCCTCTAATGATTGAAAATGTCTCTTCTGAAGGCTCCATAAGTGTGTGTTGGCAAACTGTCCTTACTTGTTCACCTGTGTCTGTATCTAAAATTTCACTGTCCAGATTTACCTGAATCTCATCAACAACTTCATCCATCATTAAAATGTTCTGGCCACATCTTAATAACAAAAAGGAGGATATGTTAAAGTTAACATTAGAAGGCATAATAATCCTTGATTGATTGCTTCTATAAAATAACTACATGTTTTTTTTTTATAATATGGAAATTCATTGTGGGGTCTCAGCTGTCCCATCTGGCTTTCTGAAGACAATAAAACAAAAATAAGTTGTTTTTTTTTACTATCATCATTTGTACAAATACTAAAAGTGAATCTATTTCTAATTATTAATAGTTAATCATATATATATATATATATATATATATATATATATATATATATATATATATATATATATATATATATATATATATATATATATATATATATATATATATATATATATATATATATATATATATATATATATGTACCTATATTGATATAGGCACATATAATTTTTATCTAACATTATTATTAAAGTAATCTTTCATAAAAGAAAAACATAAAATTAAATGTTGAAGACTTTATTGCAGCTTGTTTTCGAAAAAGATAACAATTAAATAGTTTTCTAGCGTTAGTTTTTGAAATAAAAAAAAAGCTACAATTAATTAATCAAAAGGGGGGAGGGGGCGTCTTGGTTTGAAAAATGAAACTAAAGGTTTACAAAAGGAAATAAATAGTTTTTATTAGTATTCGTAAAAATATAATTTAAAAAGTTAAAACATACAAATCTCTTTTCATTCAAGTTTAATTAAAGAAAAAATAATGCTAAAACTAAATAGTAAATTGTATTAAAAATATATGTGCGTATATATGTGCGAATGTCAACAATAGAATAAATGTTATTATAAATAAATGAAAGTTAAAGAAGATTATTATTAAAAAACACGGCAATGGTTATTAATTAAAATATAAAACAACATCTCTGCATGGCTATTACTAATTAAGCAATCTTCCAAAACACGTTTATCAAAGGATTAATTGATAAAGAATTTCGACAACAGATATTTGCCGGAGGATATTGAAAAGAAAACACTTCATTGATATAAATACTGAATATTTTATCGGACAATCAGTTGAGACAATCAGTTCACAAAGTAATTGAGTAGTGCAGTTCAGAAATTAATTGAGCAGTTAACAAACAAATGCAGTGTTGAGAAGATCTTGGAAACGCACGTTCATCTCCAGCCCAGATGTTCGAGAAAACAGCAGATCTGCCCATGAAATAATGTCAGCTTAACATCTTAGAAAATCTCCGTCAGTATCTATTTGTCTCTGATAGTAATAATCATGAAAATCAGGAAACTCAGCAAGGAAATGTCCCAGCCAGCTGGGAAGCATTCATAATGGAAATATCCTCACCGAAAGCAGACACCAAAGAGAACAAAATTTTATGTCTACATTCGAAAGCCTAGGTAAAAACATTTGCTTATTTCGTTTACACTGTAATAGCCATTGCATTGCATTAATTCGTATGAATCTTTCAAGAGTCTAATTATATGAACTCTATATCATACGTAAATGAACTATTGATGTGTGTGATTAAATTTCAAATACTATGTAGTCCTTTATTATCATTATTATGTGTGTGCATGAGTTAATATGTGCGTGATCCTCATATCAATATTATTACTCAAAATAGATAAGTTCCCAGTGTTCTGTTATGAAAATATTCAAGAATATTTAAAACTATTTAGAATGTTAATTTAAAATATGTGTGTGTTTTATTTGAAGTATAAAATGTTTAAATTTAGTAAATAAATGTTAGTTAATAAATTATCTTTAAAATTAAACTTTATTTGTCGGTCAATTCTTTTTAACAAATTCTTTTATCAATTCCTTTTATCAAATTATTTTATCAACTCCTTTTACAATTCTTTTATCAAGTCTTTTAACCACTAATTAAGTATAATCTATTAGTGATTACAAACAACTGAGCTAGTTATGGATTTAGGCATTGATTAGTGGCCACTGTTCAAAGTGCATTGTCTATTCTTTTAGTATTCTTTTAGAATAAACAGCTGGCGCCCATGTTTATACACAAACAAAAAAGTGCTTTGGATTTGGTGTTGAACTCAACAGCCAAGAAGAAGCTATGTCTGGGAAATGTAACGTTAGTTATATACTTTATAGCTATCATTTGGGCATACATACTCTCCGAGTATGTTCTTCTCTGCCTAAGAGGCCGGTGTTTCGAATTCACATATTCGAACCCGGTTCAATATATATATATATATATTGTACCCTCACTAACTAGAAATATAATAATAGGAAAATATGACTTGTTCGGATAAAATGGTTATGCTCAGCTAAAATACATATAATCAATAATAAAGATATCCTAAGAAAATATCTACTATTTAACTAGCTTTAACTGATTAATAAATAATAAATGGTTTGGTTTTTGAAAAGTTAAATAAATAAAATATTACTAAATCATGAGTAAAGTGAAGTACAAGCAGTCAATAATTATATTTAGCCAATATCCCACAGGATACAACCTGTGGCATAAGAACACTATCTTTCCTTATTATTTCAAATAATACTAAATTCATAGCATTCTTATGACTTTAAAATAATAACAATCAATTTAGTATAATGTTACTAAATAAATTTCAATCTTTTATTAAAACAATATAATTATCTCAGGTGTTTGAAAATAAGTCTAATCAATTTATAATCTCCTGTAGTCAAGTATGATAACAGATTTTGTATCATTCTTAAATACACCTTACTAATAATAATAACAACAATAATAAATAATAATCTTATTCCTCATTAAATAGTTATTAATCTTATCCACTGTTTAAGATTATGATGACTGCCAATAATGATAATAACAATAATAATATAATATAATCTTTTACTTCTCACGTGGCATTTTAAATAAATATGTGGTATAATCTGATATAATCTGAAAATATGTGGCAACAAACAATATTAATATTTTATGCAACAAAGGTGTGCAATTAATTATGACCATAATAATAATACTAATGCAAAAGAAAATTTCTCAAGTATATTATATTTGAAATCATTATGATTTCTTAAGTAAATAATTATATCAGTACTGTGCAAATATGTTTATCGTCGTATCTGTCAATCATGTACTTGTGATAGTGAATAAATCAACACAACACAAAGTTTTATAAAACATGTTTAACAAATTTTATTATTCTATATTTCTAACAAACTATATACATTATTTACAATTGCATTTGATAAAACGTAACGAATACCAAAGTAATAAAATAATATTAAGTTACATAATTCCACAGTTTTAAAAAATTAAATCAACAAGTAAATAAGCCTTTATTCCGACTTATATACTTTTAGGCACATTTATTTAAAATAATAATTTAAGAATACTCTTATAGTTTAATTTAAAATACATTAATTAATATAGTATACATGAAAAATATAAAATATGAGATACTTAAACAATATACATATTTAAAATATGTTCAAATATTTCCTTACAATAAATCAACCAAACTTATCTTCTATAATAGTGCTAGTGTTATTATAAAGAATTTTCTAGGTTCATTTGATAAATAAATTGTCTTTAATGAAAAATAATATAATTGATGTTCTTTTACATATTTTGCTTGGCACTACTCTAAATAAAAATACTTATATGTGTGTTTCATGTACGTTTAAGATATAAAATAATATTCACAAAACATAAGCATTCATTCTATTCTGTGTTGCTATTTTAGATGTCGTTACTTTTTAAAAATATGCATTAACATGTAAAATCAGAATATCAAAATTATTGAAAATCTCATGAATAATTATCATCTCTTTATGTTTTAAAATAGTTTAATAAAAATATAAAAAAATTCTATGATTTTTTTATTATTACTGTTAGCATTTACTTTCAATCTTATTTGTATTTGACTTTAACCTATACCAGAACAAGAAAGACCTATCTCATCTCCTTTCTAAATAACGATACTACAATTCAAAATTATTCATTACTTTCTTTCATAAAATATAATGCTATATTAGGCAATAACTGTTGAAATTAAAATAGTGATACAATGCTTAGGCATGAAGAACTAACTAGAGTAAACACTCAACAGTATAACATATATGGGATAATCTACATGAATACACTGTGAATGAAGGGGTATGACTTCTCTGTTCAATAACCTCAAATATAATAATAATGTCCAGGCTATTTATTCAGCACTTATTCAAAGATTTTAAAATACCTAACATCAGGAAAGATACTGCCCACAGAAAATATATATAAGACACAGGGCTACATCATCTCTACTTGCATAAAACACTAAGACAATAATAAAGATTACTTTTCTATTTCCTCCATAGATCCTACATATAAACATCCAATAGTTTATTTACAATACACCCAATATCACTATCATTAAAACTTCATAATAGATTTAACAACCTACAACACAACAGTACTAGCATTTATGTAAATAATAAACAAATTTGTATATGACTTTAACAATCCAAGACTACTATATCAAAAGCTTTATTCACTTTTAAAAACTCAGCAATAAAATACAAGTATTTTGTTTTAAGATATTAAAATCAATATTCAAAATATTTTCAAAAGCAGAGTTCATCCATTAAAAAATCATGTAAAAATTATGAGTATCAATAAATTATATTACATTGGTAATATAAAAGAACAATGTATGCTTATCTTTCTAAAAAATTATAGCTTATATCTCTAGAATAATAACAATGTTTTATGTGTAGTTAATGCATACGCACACAAATATCCATACGTTCATATAATAAAGCAATATCATAAAATATTCCAAGCAATGACAATAAAATATACATCATACAAATTATTATATTTTATAGGTTTTATGTAGTGACATTACTCTTGTCAGTCACAATAATAGACATTTTTCTGGTCCAATATTCCATAAAAAAGTTAAATAATAATAACATTCATTCAGCATCACTATCATACCTTAAAATTGTTTATGAAACACTAAACAAAGTATAAAATATTCTTTAAAAATATTATGTTAGATTAAATAAAATAATTAAATGCACTTTTTCCTACATAACCCTAATAAAATTTAAATACTACAATTAGTATGTGAAATGATAAAAAAAAAAACTATAGTTACTAAAATTTTAATTCTCCATAAAGTTTAAATTAACAAGTTTTTTTCTTCTAATATTTTCATAGAAGCTCTTCCCCCAGCCATTGTTGCTAAGATGACACTGCTGTCAAAAAGCTTTAAAACAAAAACTTTCTTTCCTTTCCACAGAATGTGAACTCATAAATGATAAAAAAAATGAAAATGAAGTTGACTTTTGTATCCAAAATTATTTTGAAGAATAATTATAATCCTGTTAGAAAAGTCTATAAAAACACAGTCTCTTGTTCATAACTTCCAAGAATAATAATTTTTGAAGTGATCACTTGAAAAAGTTTTAAAATAATCTCTGGAGATTTTCCTGTTCACTTCAATCCTAATGGCTTTTAGATGCATCAGTGTCGGTGATCGAATTTAACTCAAATATTTATTGAAAATACACATTTTTTTATATTCCATTCAAAAATATTATTTTATATTACTTCAGATAATGTCATTTATAAAGTTATATTTCTTAGTCAGGATAATATTTTTTATTATTCATATTTTTCTTTTCCTGATGAATAACTTTTTAAAAACCAGTTTCATATTATACTAATAATTCACGATATTAAATAATTGATGGTATTTTTCAATAATGAGTTGTCATTATATATATATATATATATATATATATTATATAATAATTTTGGTTTTTTTTTTAAATCATTTTTCAAGGGAAATTTGTAATAAACTTTTTTAAATCAATATTTCAAAAAAATATTCACTGCAACTTTTTTTAAGAAAAGATATACATAGTTACTAATGTAAGCATAAATGTTATGTTTTATTCTTAGGTTCAAAATTAAATTCATTTTCAACTTTTTCAAAAATATTAAGAATTAAATTTTTTCCATATAACTTTTTGTTCTCCAAATAATGTTGTTTATCTTTAAAATATAATGCACAAAAATGTTAAACCTTCAAAAATTATTTCTGCTCAACACTTTTGTCAATAGCCAAAGTATTAAAAATAAATAATGATATACATTTTTTCATAATATGTCTAAAATTATACCTTCCTTAGTTATGTGAATTTCTGTCATTAAAATTTTTTTTGAATACAATATCCTTGGTATTAAATCTACATTTGACCATAAAGTTGGCTTAAGCTTTAATAAAAATAATCAGCAAAGAATATTTTACAATTTAAGGCTGCATTATTTCTTTAACTTAGTAAATTGTTAATATTTCAAAACTTTTTTTAAAAAATAATAATTTTAAGATGTAAATAAAGCAATTGTTTGATGTTAATATATGATAATAATATTGATAATAAAATAACAATTTATTATGAGAGTGATTATGTTATTTAATAAACAATTATGTTATTAAGCAAGCTAGAAAAATGAGAGCAACTCCTGTTATACCAAATTTCAACTTATGATCTAATGTACATGTTAGTTAAGTTTAGGATATTAAAATTTAGAAATAAAATTTATGACACATATTTTTACATTATTTAATTCTAAATAAATTTCACAATTTTATTTAAACAAACTAAACACTTCAAAATATCTTTTCAAAATAATACTTCATAAATTTATCCAATATTTAATTTTAATTTATCTATTGTTAAAATTTAACTTTACTAATTACACTTATTTTAAAGCTACCCAATAAATAATTTTTCTAACATTTACTTTTCTTTATGATATGCAAATGTTTCAATTTTTTTAAAGAATTATAAAGCAATTTTGAAACTTTCTCTAGAAACCTTGTAAGCAAAAAGAATGAGTATTCACTGGTCACATGAATTTAAAAGAAACCAGACAATATGTATTATTTTTTTTTTACAATTACTGTCTGAAAACAGAAATATCTTAAACATTTTATTACAAAATATTACATTATAAAAATAATAATATATAATAATACAATTTGAAATAGATGAAGTTTGAAATTATTTAAGCAATAACAATTTAAATATATTGGTCTACCATAAAATATTATATTTTTAATAAATAATTTATAATATAAATTTTAAATCTAATTTGTATTTAAAAATACATTAGTTTTATTACATTCTAAGTCAATACTTTAAAATTAGCTTTTAACATTCTGTTTAATAAGACTATTACTATATTATTTCATTATAGCCAGTTTTCCCAACCATACAAAAATCATAATATTACACTTTACTTTATAAGTTTAGCATATTAACATAGTTTTTTTTTTACATATTTCCAACTCTCAATTTTACTTTAGCAAAGTTTTTTTTTTACAATGTTATCAATATTATACAATCATTACACTATTTAAATTTACCCTTAATTTAAATTTCTTCAAAAATTGATTTAGTAAACTTGTTTGGACCTAATAGAAAGGGTCCAATATATATATATATATATATATATATATATATATATATATATATATATATATATATATATATATATATATATATATATATATATATATATATATATATATATATATATATATCACCATTCACAGCCTATTTCTGGATGCTCAGATTAATGTGTCTAATTTGTCTAATGGGCTAGATATTTGTTTGTGTCCCAACACATTGTGTGCCAAAGATGTAATGGGAAGAGAGTCAGCCCCCTCCCATTTGACTCATACCTAGCACTGCTATGCATGCCAAGACAAGAAACTGGCCATCCATGGAGAATAGGAAGGATGCAGCAACATTATGATCGAAGTGGATCTCAAACACAACCCATTCCCTTTTTTTAGTAACACTCACTGGATTCACTTACTTCCCAATATAATCCATTTATCTCCCAGTATTTAAACCCAATCATAAACTGAGCACCTACTCTCTTCAGGTATGTGTAATAATAAGGAGATGACTAACTGATATGCAGCATAATGGTTTATAATGTATGGTTCTTACATTTGTGCTGGATATATATGCACTTATAAAGTACAGGTGTGTAAAGTTAGTGATGTGTTATCAATAAATTATATACAACCCCTGATGTAATATAAAATTAACTAATTAATTAATTTACTATAATGCAATAAAAAATAATATAATGAACAAATTATGAAATTAATAAGATAGCAACTATGAATTACAATACCTCCATATTCACATAATCTCATCAAAATAACAAAATCAAAATATCATCCATTATATGTCACTATTGGTATGCATCAGCATCTCTATGTCATGCCATTGTGATAAAATAATGACTTATAGTCAATAGTACCATCTAACAAGTGAAGTTATTGGTATTTAAATTTGAATTAAATATGACATAACTATTATACCATGTAGAATATTATCTTAAGATATATTTAGAAGAATGAGCCCATTTGTACTTATATGACAAGTAATATAATACAAATAAAATGAATGAAAACTGACTCATTTAAATCTCAATTTGACTACAATGTATAATAATTAGCATTGTTATCAATTTATTAAAATTAACCACATGCACTTACAAGTAACTGATAATATGCAACTTATCAACAAATGGTTAATAAAATTTTATTGACAATGAACTTTGCTTATAAAAGTGTTGTCTCTATAATCTATCAAACAAAATTAAAATAAGTCTTACTTTCTCTGTATGTTAGTTGTTGTCATAGTTCAGTCCCTCTTCTTTAAAAAAAACTATATCCTTTATTTCAACAATAAATTAATTTTATCTTAACTTATTTATATCATAAAGTACATAGTGTTGAATTTCTCTTCACTTCCAACTCGAAATTCAGCTAGGGAAGTAAAAGAATAGAGGAGAAAAAGACCTCACAAAACATACATAATCAATGTGATGACAACAACAAACAAACAATAAACATGTCAACATTAATCTATAGATGATTCTATAGACATCTTGGTTATTGCAGTGTCTTTTTTCAGTGGTAAAATTTATTGTATGGTGCCTATTTTAATTTATCTGTTTCTCTCAAAATGAACATGTAGCTCGGGTAATATCTGTTTTGGCAGCTCTCACAGATGATCTGGAAATCATTAACATAACATCTGGTAGACATTGGATATATACATGATGGGGGAAACACACACACACAAACACACACACACACACCCCATATATATATTTTTTATATATATATATATATATATATATATATATATATATATATATTTTTTTTTTATATATATATATATAAAATGCACATCATCTTTGTCAAACACAGTGGAGGTGCCTCAACCCTTCACAATGATTTTTTAGCATGCCTGTATCATTTATTATATTAATGTATTGAAACAGACACATTGTTTCACATATATAATTTGAAGTTCCTTAACTGCAATTTAAAAACTGTTGAGATTAAAATGAAAGTGGATATGGTATTTGATGTATAAAGGTTAAAGAAAAGAAATAAAAGGATGACAGCAATTTAAAATCAATATTTTAAAATGTTAAAATTACCATTTAAAATGAAGTATTTTGTAAAATTTGAATGTTTTCAGATTTAAAAAAAATTTAAGTTGTAATTTACAACTAATTAAAAAAGATTGTCATGGGCATTAAATATCAAGAGAAAAACATCAGATAAGTGTTCTTAGAATTTGTTCCCATTAAAGCAGATGGCCAATAATGATGGAAAACAACACACAGGCCTGAGAGAAAGACTTTTATCACCTACGTAATTGGTGCTAGATGTATCCAAAGAAGGATTGATAAGAAAAGCATGGGAAGATAAAGATGGGAGTAGAGATTGCTTAAGAGATTTTGTAGCAGATGTATTGTTATAAAACATCAAGACTGTTACTAGTGGACTAATGAAATCCAGACTATATAATTACTGGCCCAACAAAGCTTGGAACACCATGAGTAATAAAATAAAAGACTCTGTAACTAATAAAAAATAAAGAAACAATTGATTAAAATAGTATAGTAAACAAAAAACAAGGCCTGTGAACTGACCATTGACTTGTTAACCTTTTAAAACATCCCTTATTAATTAGAAAATTTACTGAGAACTGCCAACAGATGAAATGTTACTTTTTAAATTGATTGATTGAAAGTAATACAATAAGGGAATATATTGAAAAATGGAATGCATTAGAGGAATATGTGAATTGAAAATATTTTGTATACATTTATTATGCAAAAGTGATTTTTCTAATTTGAAAGTAAGTCTATAAGTCTGGCATTGGTAGTTGAGAGCTCAGCAACAGCTGCCTTACAAGCAGTTGCCCCCAATTAGTGGGTTCACTTTCCAGCTGATGCTATGACACATGGGAAAAGAAAAGTAAGTCTATAATGAAATACAGACTAATTTGTATTTACCTACATGAAATTATTGATGATAAAAATGACATTTCTTATTTTACAAAATGTTTTGATAGAATGAATTAAATCTGGATCAAAACACACATAAATTAATGAAATATTTATATAAGTGAATAAGAAATTATAGATTAAAAATTGATATATTATATACATTAATAATGATGAATTGGTACCCACATTCCTGAATAAAAAGTAGATGTAAATTAAGAAATAATAACAACATACTTCCAAATAATGACTACAAAGTGCAATGATATGATGAGAAATTACTTCAAACCCACACTGGTATATGTTATATAACAATAAAATACTATCAAATAATGACTCAAAATCACACTTATTTGTTTAATAAATGGTTCAAACCCACATTTGGGTAATATGTTAAATGAAAAGTAAAATACTTCCACAAAATGACTCAAAACCGGAATCTATATAATGAGTAAGTGGTTCAAACTCACACATGTTTATTATATGAACTAAAATAGAAATGCTTCTAGATACCTTGATAAAAACTAATGTTTCTATATACTTGAATAAATTAATTGCTTCTATATATCTGAATAAAAACCAATGCTTCTATATACTTGGATAAATTAATTGCTTTTATATTCCTGGATAAAACAAATGTTTTTGTATATGTGGATAGAATTAAATACTTTTAGATACCCAGACAAATCTGATGCTTCTATATATTTGGATTAAAACAAATACTTTTAGATACCTGGATAAAATGAGTACTTCTATATACCTGGATGAAAACATACTTCTATATACATGGATATGTATCTATGCAGGTGAAAAAACTTCCAATCAAGAATGACAATTTCCTCTCAGGAAGGATCAAGTGCAATATCCATCATATGAACATGGATATGAATGCAGCAAGAAAAGAGACTATCAGCAAACTTTTTCTTCTTTAAAAACATTATTTCCAATATTATTGTTAAATAAAATTATTGTTTCAAAAATAAATAATATTTATTGTCAACTGTAATTCATGTCACTCATCAGTTAATGCACTTGTTCATAAGAAACCCATGGCATCATAGCTAAATATGGAATAACTTGATGTGGGTAAGTAAGGTTGTAGTGAGTGTAAATTATTAGTGTTGTTTACATCTCTCTTTCTCTCCATTTTTCCAAGTAAATGTTTTGCTGGTATCATGATTAAAAACTAGCCAAGGATCAAATGCTCGAAACATATTAGTGACAATTCATGGGTTCCAGTGTAAGTATTGGTTGGAACCCTGGGTTTAAACCCATTATAAAAATCCCTATGAGGTATACCTCAGTCTGGAAAGGAGACTGGGTTTAATATTTTATTAAATCTTACTCTGATCAGGAGTATGATTTTTATGTAAATATTAATCATATTAATTCCACTGCTTGAGTAATGGGGTCCTATTAAAAGGTCATATTAAAAATTAATATATTTAACTACAATTTAATTAGCACTAGATTTAAAATAATAAGTAATTATACTTAGTATAAGTAGTAAAAAGATTTTAATATTTGCAATTGAGAGTGTCTATCTCCCTCTCTATATATAAGCAAATATTTTTTCAGATCATTTATAAATGCAGACATTTTTTTTAGATTCTCATGAAGTATCTGAGGAAACTGATGTCAGAAACAAATATCCATTTCCAGGTATTTAATTTTAAATGAAATTAACCATGATATAATTATAAATGAAAAAAAAAAAACATTATATATATATATATATATATATATATAGCAATAGAATACCTTTCCACATATATATATATATATATATATATATATAAACAAAAAGACTTATAAATCCAATAAATATTATTATATTTCAACCAGAGGACTGGTTTATATATATATGAGTTAATGCAAAATTCTGCTGAAATAAAATGCTTATTTTATTAAAAGAAATAAGAATATATATATATATTTTTTAAAATATTGTTAAAATATGGCGTATGATTTTATTTTGAGATAAGCCTGTCAACTTTTTCTAAAAGAATGTATGTTTGTAATTAATTAGCCCATTCAAGGCAAATTAAAGATGGCTTTCTCTTTCTTTTTTAATTAATAAAATTCAAAGTTTAAAGAAAGAAATTTAGAATAAAAAAGTAAAAGTTATTTTAGAAAATGTTAACTTGAAACCAAGGAGTAGGGGGGGGGGTATCAAAATCTAAGATCATAGGCAAAACAATAGAAGGTAGCTTACAAAAAGGGTATAAATAAGAGAGAGAAGAAAAGACTTGGCATTCAGATTTCCCTTTTGGAGATTGCATTCAGATTTCTCTGGGAGATTTCAGTCTGATTTCTCTTTGGAGAATTCTTTCACACTTTTTCTTGTGCTTGCTTTTCAGTCAGATTTCTCTTTGGAGAATTCATTGAGATTTCTCTTGCTGTTTTTCACATTTCTCTTTGGGAGAATTCATTCAGTTTTCTCAGATTTTCCATTTTATTCATTATCATTCTGGCAATGTTTTTTTAGTAGGATTGGCTATTGATTAGCTCAGTGGATCCTGTTCTGTGAACCTTTCGGATTTTGCTTCTCATTTCCATTTGCTCCAAACAGTGATTCAACTGTTGTCCTCAAAATCACAGAGAAGTTTGAACATGCTATGAGTTAAATGTCATATGAATTTGATTGATTCTACCACACTTGAAGCTTTGCCTGCCACCAAGGTCCTAAAAACCATCAAAATGCCATAATATCTACCCAATATTATTCTGAACTTAGTGCTGTGTTTGTATGACTTTTTGTAAAAGCATGTTACATATTTCCACTTTCCTTGTCTGGACAAATACCTATTGATGGACGTATCAAGCCATGCATGTCGTGGAAACATGGCCAAGGAACCAGGACACTAATCATATCTCTCCATTGAACTATTTACTTTCTACCCTTTTTTTGATCATATCTTTTTAAATTGCATTATTGTAGTATATTTCTGAATTGTTTTATTTAGTTATATTTATAACATAATTATTTTTTTCACCTAATCTTAGATGTGTATATATATATATATATTGTGTGATCATTTATCTATATATATATATATATATTGTGTGATCATTTATCTATTTATATTTAAACCTTTTTCCTGCACTATTCCTCTTTGCTAACGTGTTATCAATATTTCGTATTATGTTTGGGTGTAAGTAAAGGTTAATTTTTCATTAAAATATCTTTCTGATTTCATTTATATTTGTAAAATAAATATGAGTAAGTTTCCTTTGTTTATCAACTTGATCTCCTCGATAATGCCTCTTTTGTTCTTCATTAGCCCATGCGTATATATTAGTTAGCTATATACATATTAAATAATTTTAATCTGTCTGTTTTTAGTGCAAAACAATTAGAAAATGCTTTGCGAAATATATTTTTATTATGCTTTATCGAGGAGATTCGAGTTGACAATTTTATTGAAATTGGGAAGAAAAGACTTAGACCGCAAAAATATTATATCGTTTATATCCATTTTTATTGTCTAATTAGTTTTTCAGGAGAATAGTGGAGGCCATTAAAACATTACTAACATTTTAAAAAAGTCATTAATTAAATATATTATTTAACTAAAAAAGCTTCAGTTTTCTAATTTTATTTCAATGCTTTATTTTTCTTTTCCAATGATCCAGGCACACAAAACACATATATTTCTTAGTACTATTATGCACATTTAACTATTTAGCTCTGTAGGTGTTCCTGTCCATGTCTCTCCCCTGATTTTATAAGCTTTGGGCCAGGTGATTGAATAATTTATTCATGTCACAGATATGTTGTTGGTTCGTAGTTAGCCTCAAGAATAGGCAAATAGGGCAGAGGTCATAGTATTCTTGATTTAATATCTTGCATTTGGGTGGCCTCGATGTACTTTCATCTTGTATTCGAACTGGGTTAAACCAACATACATCATCTGACCATCACAATATTGTGGGAATGACTTTTATATTTTCTTTATGACATATATAATAAATCTGGAAGAAATATTGAATAAACGTTAGATGGAATGTTTGTTTTTATTTTTTTAGTGTTTCATTTTAAACAAGCTTATTTTAAATGGGTAGAAACATACACATATATTTAATTTTCTTATTTGGGTACACATACTATATTTTATGTTTTGTTTTAATAATGTATTATTTAATGGATATAATAATTGCAGTCAATTAGATAATTAGAAATTTGTTTTATTAAGAGGAAATAATCTTAATAAATATAATTATACAATACATGGCTTTTGCATTATTATTAATAGTAGTATTATTATTTTTAATTTTATCATTTAATTATGATCATTCATTTAATTCAAGCCAAAAATAAAACTCAGGCAAATAAAATATGAAAGATTATCTAAATTTCTCTAGTGTATTCATCTCAGAATGGATGTAAATACTGAAACATTAGATGTCATGGAAGATCGGTTCGTTTTCTCAACTAAAATTTAAAAAGAGGGATTAGTAATATCTTTCTGACATCTGTTTATGAAAACTAATTCTAGTTTCTCTATTTGAAAATTTCAAAATAAAACAGTCTTGTAGGGAACATAATGACACAGTGCGGTCAAGCTTTCCTCGACTAGCAATAATCATCAAGACCAAGAATGTCATGTCCACAGAACAGCTCATGATTTAGCATATTCAAGTTTATCAAGGTTATCCCAATAGAAGAGAAGAAAAACATAAGAAAATATTAAGAACTTTCATAATCTCTGATATAAGAAAATCAGAACAATATACTTGATAAACCACCAGCCAAAATATTTGCAATCTACAGAAAAATACAATCATAACTTAACTAAATCAATTAAAATGAAAAAGAATAGGTGAGTTAAAAGAAAATTACTAATATTTGCACAAGTGTCTTTCAAAAATTAGTAATATGTAAAAAAAAAAAACACTAAGCATATAAAAAGAGAAACTCACAATAATCTCCTGGATAAATAAATTTAAAACAAACATGGAATCTTCAAACTAATATTTAAACACACACCGTGAATAGAATATATAATAAATTTTTAAAATATTTAAGTTGAATATTTAGAAGGTATTATAAAGACATGTTTCTTTTTTAAAATTAAGCTGATACTTTAACAAATGATTTAACTATAGATTTAAGCCCTGGCATAATATGAAAACATTTTATCTTGAGATATAAGGTTAATTCTGGCTGATGTCTTTCAACATCACACTTAGGTTAGTTCTCTTTAATATCTTATGTAGATTATGGCTTTCATTTATGAGTTCAGAAGTCTGGAGGCAATCTTGGAGTCAATTCTGGATCAGGCTTTTATGACATGATCGTGGAAACACAATGTAAAGCTCCAGAGTTCATCTTGGAAGAATTTAGCACTGTAAGTGGAAAATATTTCTTGTAGCATATATTTTAGGCATACTGTATAGATAATTACTATTTAGCGAAAAGTAGTCTATAATATTATGTCAGCAAAATGTCAGGTAAGGCAGCACAGCATTCTGAATAATTATCACTGGCAAAATAACAAGATTCAGTAGCTAAAATTGATCAGCAAAAAAGTACTTATAACAGGCAACTTCAGAAAATTTATCAGAGAATACAATCAGTCCATAATCTGGGGATATTTATGTGAGCAGTTATCTTCTGTGTTATCTTTAATTAGCAATTTTTGAATAGGATATATCTCTATCTGTAACATAATCTTAATAAAATAAATTCTGACTAGATCTCTTATCTCATTCATAATTAATTAATAATAAAAACAAAATATAAAAAAAAAAGTCTAGGGTATTTTTTTTTAAATAGATTAAAATAGATTACAATCAAAGAAATAAAAATGTCACTTTTAAAAAAAAAACATTCCAAAATGTAAAAATGCTTTATTCAAAAATTATTACAACTTTTAAAAAAAAATTAAAATCGTTTTACAAATAGATTTTAAAAAATGTCAAAACAAAGTATATTTTATAAGTAAAGTCTGTTGCAAATAAAAATCACAGACATTTTTTTAAAATAAGTGAGTATGTGTGTTATCACACATACTCTTAATACATTAAAAAAATAAAGAAAACTTAAATAGTTTTCTTTTAAAACTGCATATATATATATATATATATATATATATATATATATATATAAATATATATATATATTTATATATATATATATATATATATAAAATCAAAATGTATTTTTATTTTGGTGATGGAACTTTTGATGTGGATAAAGTATTCAGTTCAACTGCCCCATCATGCCACAAATAAAAAAATAAAAGCGTTTCTGTGCTGCTTTTTACATTTAAACATTTAAAATCCTTCTCTAAAGCCTGGATGAACATTTGCCCTGCACTCTGTCTAAAGGAATATTTTATTTTAGTATTTAAACTTTCTCCATTCTCATAATCATGTAATCAAATCTTTCTTTTTAAAAAAAAGTCCATTGAATTACAAGAAAGCTAAACCCCTTAACCTTTGTCAATTGGTCCTTTTTTTTAACTAGTTTTCTGAAATGGGTTACTTTCTCCCTCTTGTCTCTTTCCTGTTTATAATGTTTTGTCTTGTCTCTTCCATGTTTTTTTTTGTTTTCTAACTCGTATATCTGAAGACCCTTTTTTGCTGAACAAAACACCTTTCTTTAAAGACTCTCTCCTTACTCTTGAGGGTAACAACACTAAAAAATGGAAAGACTCCAATCTTTTTGACTGTTTTAAATAAGATTGTTTTATAAGTAGAATCTATTTTTGCTGTAAAATCATATTTCCTCATCTTTCTCCTAACCATTTTCTTTGTTTAAAATTCACATTCTAAATAAACAGTTCCTTTAATCCACTCATTTTAAGTTCCTTGTGAATACTTTTTATATTATTTTTTCTATATAACTTATACCTTTCTTCTATATCACAATCTGTAATTTTTAATTTTCCTACCACACTATATATCTGTATTCAATGGTTGCTTATTTCTATCTTTATTTCTACCTTAGCTGTTCTAATACTGTCCTGTTTTAGCTTATCTCTCATTTCTTTCATATCTTCTTTTACTATCTCAACTTCCTGACATTTTTACTCAGATGTCCTTCTATGGTTTTTATTATTTCCTGATAACTTTCCAGTTTTCCCATTATTTCTCATCTCATTTTTTTTTCATTTCCTTAATCATTTCTGAATTGAACTCACTGAGTTCCTCCTTCATTGCAAGCTGACTCTGTTTCACCTCCAGTAACTCATTTTATTTCCCTATTTTCTTCCACCATTGCCTGATGACTTTGTTTTAATTCTCTCATTATGTTCATCATCATCTTCATCATAATCTATGCTGATCACAATTCTTTTGCCTTTTCCATTATTTGAAGATTTTTGAACCAAACTGGGCTTTCTTCCAAAATGACCTACTCCACAACCAATTTGTTCCTTGACTTCCATTTTTTGACACAAGATTAAGGCTAATATTTTTTTATATTTAATCTTTATTTTCAGTTTTTCAAACAAAAATAATATTATTTTTAATATCTATTTATTTAATGTTCTTACATTCAAAATAAATCCAATGAAAATAAAGCTCTGTTTAACTATTTATTTATTTTATTTGAAAAAGATGTCTCAATATTTTTTTTTACCCTTTTCCTTTTGTTCAAAAAATGCAAAAGAAGAATGCTATTTCACTGTATACTTACTTTTATCATATTAATAAGACAAACTCTCTACTCCAATACATACAAACAATATATATCAACTAGCACAAACTGTTTCTTAATATTTTTTTTCTCACACACTTGAAATATTTCTCAATTGTCTGAACCAAATATTACATGAGTTATTTATTGAAGCTCTAAGTTGGTAGCCCTAAAATTGTATTAATTATGTACTGGTCACTTCTTCAATTATTTTCATTACAAAAGTGCCACTAGGTCCTAAATGACCTAGAAAATTTAATTTATGGTGATTAACAGTTAATAATTATGATGATTTCCATCAGCTAGACCCAGGCAGAGAAATAGATCTTTAAGATTCTTCAGACATTTGAAGAAAGACAACAGAGACAAATGTCAGCCAAACAAACTTTAAAATAATTTTAAAGTTTATTCATTTTAAGCAAAAATTAAAACTCAAACAAAATATAAAAGTCTATTCTATATTTCTCTAATGTATTTATCTGAGAATACATGAGTATTGAAACATTAGATGCCCTGGCAGATAGGTTAATTTTCTCACATATAATTTAATAAAAAGAGATTAGTAATATTCCACTGCCAGTGGTTTATAAAAACTAACTCTAATTTCCCTATTGAGAGATTTTAAAAATAAAATAGTTTTGTAGAGAACATGATGAAACAGCATGGATGACCTTTCATTGAGCCAGAATAAAGCATCGGGACCAAGAATGTCATGTGTCTGCAAAACAGCTCATGATTTAACCATGTTCAAGTTTATCAAGGTTGTCCTGCTAAAGACAAGAAAAATATAACAAGATGTGATTATGATCTTATGTAATCTTACATAGAAAAAAAATTTTCTGATATAGGAAAAACAGAACAACACACCTGATAATCTGCCAGCCAACAAATTTGTGGTCTGAATAAAAATACAAACCTAGCTTAACTAAATCAATTATAATAAAAAGAGACAAGTAAGTTAATAAAAATATTATTATCTACTCAAGTGTCTTTCAAAGGTTAGTAATATAAAATAACACTAAGCACATAAAAATAGAAACTCACAATACACTACCAGATAAATAATTGTAAAATAAACATGGAATCTTCAAACTAAGATTCCAACATGCACCATAAAAATAGAATATATAATAAATACTTAAAATATTTAACTTGAATATTTAGAAGATATTATAAATATGTGTTTCTTTTTAAGATTAAGATGACACTTTAACCAATGATTTAATTAGAGTTTTATGCCCTGGTGTCATGTGAAAACGTTTTACCTCAATGCACAAGGTTAAATCTGGCTGATGTTTTTTTCAGCATCAGAAATATTTTAGTTCTCTTTAAAGTTTTTATGTAGATTTTTGCTTTTATTTATGAGTTCAGGAGTCTGGATGCAATCTTGGAGTCAATTCTGGTTCAGGATTTTATAATATGATCTTGGCAACATGGTCTGAATTTCTGGAGTTCATCTTGGGAGGATTTAGCACTGCATGTGGCAAAGACTTCTCATAGTATATATTTTTGCCATTTTGTGTGGATGATTGCTATTTAGTGAAAAGTAATCCATAATATGATATCAGTAAAATATCAGATAAGGCAGCACAGCAATCCAAATAATTATTACCAGCAGAATAACAAGATTCAGCAGCTAAAAGTATTCAGCAGAAAACTACTTATAACAAGCAGCTTCAGAAAAATTATCCAGAATACAATCATTCTGAAATTCAGGGTTATTTATGTGAGTTATTATCTTCTGTAGCATCTTTAATAGCAATTTTGCCAAGAAAAATATCTATCTCAATCTTAATCTTAATAAAAAATTCTGACCACAGTCCTTACCTTATTCTTAATTAACTAAAAATAAGAAAAAATAAATGTAAAACAAGTATTAGCCTTTAGGTTTGAAATAAATTAAAATAGATGAAAATCAAAAAAAAAAACAAGTATGCTATTTTTTTTAAAAAAAAAACTTTCCAAACTTAAAATATTTTGTTCAAGAAGGATTAAAACCATTTCTTTTTCAGTTAGAATCTTTTTACAAATAACTTTAATAAAATGTCAAACGAAAATAGATTTTAAAACTAAAATTTGTTGCAAATAAAAATCACAGACCTTTTTAAAAATAAGTGAGCATTTGTGTTATCGCACATACTCTTAATACATAAAAAAAATAAAGAAAACTTTTAAATAATTCTCTTTTAAAACTATTTATAAAAAATCAAAGTTAATTTTAATTTTGATGATGGAAATTTTGAAGTGGATAAAGTATCCAGTTCAATGTATAATGGTAATTAACTATTCTAAAGATACTTTCAATCTGATGAAGTACTTTTGGTTCATTTCTTAACCTACCTTACCTCCCATTAAATTCAATACACAAAATGGAAGCAAACATCAGCAACTCAAATCTTATGAATCCTGAATTTTAATGTTAGCAATTTGTTTATTAAATATATTTATTAAATTTATATTTATTAATAAATAGAAAATAAAATAAATATAAATAGAATGAATATAATTAATAGACCAACTGCTACCATTAAAATTTGGGATTTATAATATTTGAGTTGTTGATGTTTGCTCCATTTTGTGACTTATATTTGCATTTTTAAAGGTTTCTGTCATCAATATTCTGTTTTCTCTAACTTTTGTCTCTCCCCCCCCAAAAAAAAAAAATTAAACAATACTAAATTATGATTGCATTGTTAAGTGTGTTTAAAATGTATAAAAAATATTTATTTTTTATTTTTATGAAGTTAGATATAATCACTATCATACTCAACCAAATCCTTATTATATTTTTTTTATTCAGAAATGTTTATTAAATATCAACTTATAGATGTTTCATATTACATTTTATGTTATTGATATTTATATATCTCATTAATAAAATAGTATTAGGAAATTGTTAGTCTCTCAGATGATAATATTTTGTTATTGTTCACTAATCTCCATTGTTGGTTTCTTTCAATAAATACTCTTCTTTTATGTATTTCATAAAATATTTTCAACATTAGATATGTTTACTTTTATTTATACTAAGTCTCTTTGATTACTTAGTTGTTGATAAGAAAAACTTTGATGATCTAAAGAAAATAATTACCAGATTACCTTAAGGAGGGGTAAATAACTTTTTTTCTGCCAAGGATCATTTGGATATTTATAAAAAAAAAGATTTACTGGCCCTACAAAATTATTGACATAAACTTAGTCTGCTATAAATGACCAAACATTTAATTAGTTTATCCCTAATCACTAGGATGGACAATCATTTCAGCTGGAAGACAAATTTCAACTTGCCCTTTTTAAACAATGTAATATTTTTGTGATTACAAATAAAGTACCATCATTGTTATTAATGACATTTTTTTTCTAATTTGCCTTGTAACTATCCTTCATGACATTTTTGTATTTTTGAATTTATTTTCATGGTGTAGATAGATTCATTGGGTCATTTATAAACTCTCCTTCAAAAAATGGTTTAAAAAAAGAATTTTTAAAAAAAAATAAATAAATGTAATTTGCCTACCATAATTTTAATTTGTTTGAACTTTTTATGAAATATGCCAATTACATGTTGAAATTTCTTTTTAAGTGTCCCTTATAATTTTTTTCTTACCCATCAATTTTTTTTGTAATCAAAATGTTTAACAAATATTGTTCTTTCTAAAATACTTTCCAAGAATTTTTTGTTTCAATTTACTCTTTCTTTCTATAAAAAAAAATATGTAGTAATTCTTTTTAATGAAATACACAATTTTCTGTGTTATTTGTTTATCTTACTCCATGTAGCCATGGTAATAAAAATAAAATAAATGTAAAACAATAATAATAAAACAAAGTAAAATTCTAATTTTATTTTTCAGAATACACACTTAGTTCAAAATCACTGCAAAAGCAAATAATATGTCCTCAGTTTCATAAATTAAATCTGTAGTCAGATAGATCATACAATAAAGATACATTGTTGTAATATTGGACCTGTGACAAAGTGAACTAGAATATATTATAAAAGTCGGATGTAATTGACAAAATACATATTTTATTTAACTTAAATCTTTATTTAGTATTTGAACTGCACATGCTTAAATAGAAGTCTTATACAGGGCCATTTTGCATGTGTTTTTGAAAATGTTGGGGAGATCTTATGCTAAATGTTTTCATGATGTGGAGGTTCCCCCCCTCTGATATAGAGATTTAATTATTATAATCAGTGATTTCCGTTTGTGTTTTAAAATCTGCTGATAATCTTCTTTATAGCCAAAGAATCAAAAAGAAATTAGTGATAAAATAGACTGATTTTTTTTATATTTTCCTTATAATTATGCTTTATCTAATGTTGAACAAAAGTGTATGTTATTTTCCATAATAGCATTTACTATTTAAACAATTAAACAGAAAATTATATATATATATTATAACGATCCAAACGAAGTGGGAGATCGCATCGCACCGCACCGCACTACCAAAGGGCGCCATCTAGGCATTTGAGCCTAGAAAAATTTATAAAGTAGGCAGATACGCGCTGTTAGGATTCCACTTTATTTACATATTTAGATCGTTAGCCCATTGTCACTAGCTCAGTGGAGACGCCGAGATAAAAATCTATAAATTTTATATCTTAAATATAAAAGAATAAAATAATAAAAGCCACTGCCAGAAATTAATACAGAAAAATATTTATTTATGCACATATAAAATATTATTTAAATCCGAGGAATAAGTTTAACATTTAGATTTTTATCTTAATTTTTAATTTTACATTTAAAATAGCTTGCTATAATGTTTAATATTTTATTTAGAGGGTCGAGTATGAATGGACTACATAGGTCTGCATTTGAAAGGAAAATATTCTTCCCTGATTTAACCTTAGGCAACAAATTTCGCAATCAACTGGCGCCAATCCATCTGATACATTCATGTATTCAATGTAGCATGATACGACAACACAAAATACTATATTGTCAGGAATGTACATCTGAACAATAAGTAGAAATAGAGAAGAGATTGATTCTCCACCAACAGGAATGTGACATCTGTTGGCAAGTAGATCAATAAACAAAAAACTCCATAGGAATGGACTGCGGTCTTCTGCCGACTTACAAACCCATCCATAGGCAAACAGAGGGTGTGTGGCGTATATCTATAATCCTGCCCGTAGCGGATCTCATACTACATTTACTAATTACACAAATATATCCAATCCATTGAACCAATTCAACTACGAAATGAATAACCTAAGATTACCCTCCCTTAATACAACTTTACAAAACTATATAGCCATTCGCGCCCGACTTAATTTTAACATTTATATACGTTCGCACAGATTTATTTAAAAATGTTGGGTATAGATCGATTACACAGATTCCACGGTCAAAAACATTTCAAAATAAACATAAACGATCAAAATACAAAATTATTGATACCAACAATCGCAGAGGGAAACTTATAAGTAACCCAATAGTATTCACCATAAGATACTTGCGTTGTCACCAATAACTTAAAAGACATCCGAATAAATACATTTTAGATACTCACCGTAAGGTATCATTATTTATCGAATGTCTATATATTTTGATCAAATATGAAAACCAAAATATAATTAACCGCAAACGAATCCATGCAAGCGTCTATAAACAACTTAAATTTCATACATTTAAAATTTAAACAATAAATAATTTATACAATTAATAATAAATGGAAATGATTTTTTTTTTATCAAATGCACACATATATAAAATATCACATTATCAATTTAGTTGACACATAAGTCAGAGAAAAGTTCCTTTTTATAAAATTTAAATTTACTTAGCAATCTTTAAAGTTCTTAATTAAGGTTATGATTTTAACAATTGTTCAGTTCTATTGCTTACGGTAGAGAAGTCCCTGTTCCCGTTGGCAATTCCCACGCAGACTTTCCTGGAAGACCGGTCTGATGTTTTGGAGGTGGCAGTTGCTGGTTCTGTCCTGGTATCACAGTCTTTGCATTTTTAAATAAGTGAGTGAGGACGACAAGTGCGTCTTGTCGCCAGACCCACCAAAATCAAGTTGGAAAAAGCTCTCTCTGGAACTCAATATTTCTTTCTTTTTATATCATCCACAAGGATTCACTGAACAAAACGTCACTAATCTGTTTTTTCGTTATGGTCCGGGCCAAGGCTTAGTGCTTCCATTTGTCAAGCTAAAATCTCTTTCTTCTCTTATCTAACTTTCCATCTGACTTTTTAATTAAACAGCTTTTAGATAATTAATAAACAACCATTTCCCTTTATAGATTACAGGAATTAATTAATACCTGTTTTTATTTTAACTTACGTTATTTTTTTATTAAAATATTTTTATATTTCAATCTTGTATTTTTTTTATTTAAAAAAAATACATTCAAATACTTTTTTTTTTTTGTTTATGAAAAAAAAATATTTTTAAAGTTTAACATCTGTGCGAATGTATACACGTTTAACAATGTTTTAATTTTAGCGTTTAGTTTTTTCCTTTTATTTGCGAACTTTTAAGTTTTTATTTTAAATTAATGTAACGACATATTTATATATCGTTACATATCAGTAAACTTCCTCAAAAAACAAAAAACATTTAAAAAAAAAAAAAAAAGACTTTACTTAGTGTTAGTAATTACGTTATACAAATTTGTTATATATGAAATTTCAAAAGGACAAAACTTTTTTTTTTTTAAAAGACAAAACAGTAATTACAAATATAATGATAAAAAAAAAGTTGACTGATGATTCCTTACTACCAGCTAAATTTCTGCCCCCTCCCTTCCAAGTTTCATTTCTCCTATCTTTTACCATTTCTTAGGCAAGTTGAACGATTAGATTTTAATTTAACAAGACTTTTTTTTAAAAAAAATTATGATTTATAATTATTATTACGTTTTATTTATTAGTTTTTATTCCTCGAATTTATCTCTACATGTGCGCAATTTTTCTTACTGGCAGCACTTTTTAAACAAAACTTCAAACTGCAACTCCACGTCAATACAAACAAATATATTTATACAATTTCAGAAAAAAAAATTTACGGGCATCGATTTATTTTTAAAATTCTCAGGGCACTCGTGATTTATTAAAGATAGAAAATTTCATCAACATCAATTCCCCTTCTCAGGGTCAATCTCTGAGGTAAGGCCACACTTGGGACGCCAATTATAACGATCCAAACGAAGTGGGAGATCGCATCGCACCGCACCGCACTACCAAAGGGCGCCATCTAGGCATTTGAGCCTAGAAAAATTTATAAAGTAGGCAGATACGCGCTGTTAGGATTCCACTTTATTTACATATTTAGATCGTTAGCCCATTGTCACTAGCTCAGCGGAGACGCCGAGATAAAAATCTATAAATTTTATATCTTAAATATAAAAGAATAAAATAATAAAAGCCACTGCCAGAAATTAACACAGAAAAATATTTATTTATGCACATATAAAATATTTTTAAATCCGAGGAATAAGTTTAACATTTAGATTTTTATCTTAATTTTTAATTTTACATTTAAAATAGCTTGCTATAATGTTTAATATTTTATTTAGAGGGTCGAGTATGAATGGACTACATAGGTCTGCATTTGAAAGGAAAATATTCTTCCCTGATTTAACCTTAGGCAACAAATTTCGCAATCAACTGGCGCCAATCCATCTGATACATTCATGTATTCAATGTAGCATGATACGACAACACAAAATACTATATTGTCAGGAATGTACATCTGAACAATAAGTAGAAATAGAGAAGAGATTGATTCTCCACCAACAGGAATGTGACATCTGTTGGCAAGTAGATCAATAAACAAAAAACTCCATAGGAATGGACTGCGGTCTTCTGCCGACTTACAAACCCATCCATAGGCAAACAGAGGGTGTGTGGCGTATATCTATAATCCTGCCCGTAGCGGATCTCATACTACATTTACTAATTACACAAATATATCCAATCCATTGAACCAATTCAACTACGAAATGAATAACCTAAGATTACCCTCCCTTAATACAACTTTACAAAACTATATAGCCATTCGCGCCCGACTTAATTTTAACATTTATATACGTTCGCACAGATTTATTTAAAAATGTTGGGTATAGATCGATTACATAGATTCCACGGTCAAAAACATTTCAAAATAAACATAAACGATCAAAATACAAAATTATTGATACCGACAATCGCAGAGGGAAACTTATAAGTAACCCAATAGTATTCACCATAAGATACTTGCGTTGTCACCAATAACTTAAAAGACATCCGAATAAATACATTTTAGATACTCACCGTAAGGTATCATTATTTATCGAATGTCTATATATTTTGATCAAATATGAAAACCAAAATATAATTAACCGCAAACGAATCCATGCAAGCGTCTATAAACAACTTAAATTTCATACATTTAAAATTTAAACAATAAATAATTTATACAATTAATAATAAATGGAAATGATTTTTTTTTTTTATCAAACGCACACATATATAAAATATCACATTATCAATTTAGTTGACACATAAGTCAGAGAAAAGTTCCTTTTTATAAAATTTAAGTTTACTTAGCAATCTTTAAAGTTCTTAATTAAGGTTATGATTTTAACAATTGTTCAGTTCTATTGCTTACGGTAGAGAAGTCCCTGTTCCCGTTGGCAATTCCCATGCAGACTTTCCTGGAAGACCGGTCTGATGTTTTGGAGGTGGCAGTTGCTGGTTCTGTCCTGGTATCACAGTCTTTGCATTTTTAAATAAGTGAGTGAGGACGACAAGTGCGTCTTGTCGCCAGACCCACCAAAATCAAGTTGGAAAAAGCTCTCTCTGAACTCAATATTTCTTTCTTTTTATATCATCCACAAGGATTCACTGAACAAAACGTCACTAATCTGTTTTTTCGTTATGGTCCGAGCCAAGGCTTAGTGCTTCCATTTGTCAAGCTAAAATCTCTTTCTTCTCTTATCTAACTTTCCATCTGACTTTTTAATTAAACAGCTTTTAGATAATTAATAAACAACCATTTCCCTTTATAGATTACAGGAATTAATTAATACCTGTTTTTATTTTAACTTACGTTATTTTTTTATTAAAATATTTTTATATTTCAATCTTGTATTTTTTTATTTAAAAAAAATACATTCAAATACTTTTTTTTTTTTTGTTTATGAAAAAAAAATATTTTTAAAGTTTAACATCTGTGCGAATGTATACACGTTTAACAATGTTTTAATTTTAGCGTTTAGTTTTTTACTTTTATTTGCGAACTTTTAAGTTTTTATTTTAAATTAATGTAACGACATATTTATATATCGTTACAATATATATATAATCATTTACATATACCAATTTAAATGTTTGTTACAAACTTTTAAAAAAAGATTCATTTTTTTATTTATTTTGTTCAATAAAAAATAGTTTAAAATAAGTAATTCGACTGATTAGTATTCATACATTCTGCTTTAACTATTTAAGCTAATTTTTATAATCAAAGAGAATTTGAAATGTAGTGGACTAATTTATTACACTGTTAATTTGGAAATACAAGTTAATAGATTACTTAAATCGAGTGAGAAGTCAATGATGAAGTCCTTTATTTATTGTATTATAAAAACTTAACTATATCATCGTTACATATAATTGTCTTTATAAAATTAAGACAATTCAGATAATTCACAAGTGTTTTAAAAAATTTATTTTAATAATTAAATACAGTCGAACATGTACGTTAATAATTCAAGCATCAAAAATTAAAAGATAGTTTTATCTATTATTTATCTATTTATTTACATGTTTGTGTTTATATCTGATTGCATAGTCTAGTTTGCTTAATTTCTGTTTAGGTATTTATGCAAATAACCCATATATATTTTTATTATTTTAGATTCGAAAGGCTATTCGGTTATGACCCGTAAGTTCACTGTAATTTAATGCACTTACACATCTTCTATTAACCTCTCTGATTGTCTATCTATCTATCTATCTATCTATCTATCTATCTATCTATCTATCTATCTATCTATCTATCTGTCTGTCTGTCTGTCTGTCTATCTGTCTGTCTGTCTGTCTGTCTGTCTGTCTGTCGGTCTATCTGTCTGTATGTCTATCTATCTATCTATCTATCTATCTATCTATCTATCTATCTATCTATCTATCTATCTATCTATATACATATTTTATATGCTACAAACTGTAATTTTTTTCTATTTGTTTGGTATTAATACAATATCGATTTATTTCAATGTGTGCACATTTTTCCCTCTCCTGTCACAACACTGAAATTTATCAAATTATTAGCTTTTATTTTTTAATTGATTTTAATAAAACCTCCATATTATAATGACAATATCAAATATGTTCATGTATGAGTGCATTATAATTGAACATATCATTTTGATGAATATACTAAAGCAATGATAATACTTTGGGCCAAATATTTACTGTAGATATATTGGAATTATTCTTTTTCATTTTTCATTTGATCAGACTGAAGATTAAATTCTAAATGACAAAAATCATTGTATTAATTTTGTTGATTTAGTTGTTTTCCTTACTCATCTATAACCAATTTTGCATAATAATAGTTAATAACTGAAACACAGTCTTATTATATGTCTGGGTTTATATATGTAATATATGGCGTATATGAACACAGACTTTCATACGACCCACCATTCTCCAAATCTATCTCACAACACTGAGAGACTTGAACACATATATGTTGAAAAGATAAATAATCACCAATTTGTATTTCATGATTAACCCATAATCATTAATTGGTCCATCATCAGTTGCTCATATATCTACATATTACATATATAGACACAGGCATATAATAAGCATGTGTTTCAGTTATTTCATAGTATAGATGTCTGCCCATCCCTTGTATATGTATTAAATGGATTATGTCTATACATGAGGGGTCAGATTGACCTTACATCAACATAGGTGTGACAATAATATTGGCCTCAGGGTGGCCTTTGAACATTCCATCATCTGATTTTCAATTGGATAAATGGTTGAAGAGTTTGAATGTGGAGTAGATTGAAGCCGGTCCATTAAAATAAGAAGATTAGCTATCTTAATATATATCTGAGCACTTATGACATATATGTGTAGAGACAGTAATATGGATCAACTGATGATTGCTGGTTTAGCATGAAATACATATAGTGGTGATTATTTATCTTTTTGACATTTATGAGTTCAAGTATATCAGTTTCATAAGATAGAGTGGAGAGTGGTGAGTCATGTGAATGTATGTGCTCATATACCCTATATAATAATATTTAATATAATTAGATAAGTTTTATGTTAATATTCCTTTTCAATATAGAAATTTAACAGTGATCTTTTACTCCACTAAGATAAAATGACTATCATTGATGATTTCTATATTTTTGTAGCGGGTTTAAATACCGTCCAGACTTTACATTGGATTACTATATTGATATTAATAAGAATGTGTGTGATGTATTTTTCTTCCACATTAGGCTTTAAATTTATGTACCTCAAATATGTGTGAGATTTTTAATCAAGTCTACATATGGGAAAAGTAGGTTTAAGTAAAAAAGTGTGTCTCGGATGGCAATGCAATTATTCAATTACTTTTTTTATATATGGGTGATTCAATTTTATGTAATGAATCTAAGTGTGAATTTAAAAAAATCAATTTCAATTTAATACTTCTATTTTAGTCTTAAATGTACTTATTTTTAACATTATCATATATTATTTTAGTAAACACTAGAAAGTTCTTATGTTCATTCGTATTGGTGTTAATATATTTCTTTATATATATACTGTGTGAATGATTTCGGCTTTAGTATTTTATATTGTCTTTCCACTCCTTTGAAAAATTCTTGATTTGATTCCATAATAACTTTACCAAATTATATTTTATTAACTATGAAGTCTCATCTGTAAACATTAAACGATTTAGCAGTTCTAAATATCAGTATCTCTATTATTTAATCAACAGAAGTATCCACATTTTTTATAACTAAAAAGGTTTATAAAACTATTGTGTCTTTAAATATTATATATATTTCAATCATTATTATATAGAAAAATAGGACTTTTATTATATAGAAAAATAGGACTTCAAAGCATGTAGATTTTGTATCATAATCTTTGACAAAAGGTCAATAGGTAAAACAATTAAGTGTTTTTTATTGAATCTGAACTATGTATTAAATAGCAAAAGCAAAATGTTTACAACTCCAAAGGAGAAGTTGATTTTTTTATAAAAAATGTTAATAAAAATAATGAGGTTAATTGTCTAATACTGTCATTTATTTTCACTAACTATAGCTACATTTTATAGTATATTATAGAGAACTCATTTATGATTGTTATGAATCTTTATAATAATTGCTTATTTCTGTTTATTTATTATTGTTTTCAAATGTTTATAAAGTATAATTGTAATTGTATCTCAATATACTATAATTAAAAAGATATCACCAAAACAATCTATGTAAAATATCTTACTTCATAATCATCACTTTTTACTCCTTTATATATTGATAGTGATAAATATTATATTGATTTACATTAAGTGTTTCATATATTTGTAGGTTATATTTTGACAGAAGCTTGCCCTACATCTGGTGCATATGTACTGGATAATATCGGGTGCCAATATTGTTATTGTAAAGATAATATAAAAATAAACTGCAAGCAAGTGCATGTACAGTGTAAAGGAATGGAAGAAGGTAAATTACAATAGTTATAAATTTTGTTACATATATTTGAAAAATATGTGGGTACACATAATATAATTTTTTTCTCAAATATTAAGAATCTTATTAACATTTTAATGTAATTATTTAAACACAGTTCATTTATACATAAATAATATCAATTTTTCAGTGCATTTATTTATTGTTTGTTCACTTGGTTACAATATATTGGAACTCTGAGAGCAATTATTTCTGTAACAATTAGAACCTATGTTCAAACTGCAATATATTTATCAACAGTGTAAAATGTTATTGCTATATACTTAGTAAACTCTAAGTGAATACCTGTTATAAAACAGTTAAATAAAATTGAAGATAAATCACTTTCAATCATTCTGCATTTTGCTTTTTTTTTCCATAATTACAGGCATCATGCTACATGAGAAAAAATATATAATTTTGTGCAATATTCAAGCATTTGAGAAATAAATATAAATAACAGTTAATATAAATTTTTGTAGAAAATGCTCATATTCAATATACAGTTCAAATAAAATTATTAAACTCAAATATATTCAATAATTTTAACCAACCACATATAAGTATAATTATTTCAAAAACATTTTAATTTATTTTTCTAGATTCAATTTTAAATTAATCTTAAAGTTACAAACTTTCCAAATAAAAAAAGTTTACTTTTGAAAGTCTTAATACCACATATCATCATCATTTTAAATTATAACCATTATCTCTAGATGACCCCAATGGATTTATGATTTCTACAGATTTATAGATATGAGTAACATATCTTTGGAATAAATTTGAAAAGCAAGACAATCGAAATTACTCAGTAGCAAAGTAAGATAATATATTATTTAAAATCATTAAATATGTTATGAACTTTTGTTTGTACAATAACAACAGCTACAGAATAAATATAATAAAAAATATTGCAAATAAAAAAAAAAAATATTATAAAAATTAAAAATGTAAGACCTTATGATAACTATAATAATAAATGTTACTAACCATTTTTAATTTGTAAATTTTGTTAGGAGAAAATAGATAGTAGAGAGTATAAACTTAATTTAGAGTTGGATTCTGTGATTTTTAAATGGTAAAATATAAATTTGTAGTTTATTATAGTTCAGCTTAAAAGTTATTAAAGTTATTTTTAATATCTAATATTATTAAAAGTTGATTTTGTAGTTGTAATATATAACATATAATTATTTAAGAAGTAATTAATAAGTTTGGTTTAAACTTGAAACATCATTTTCTTCAATATATATGTATATGGGTGCATGAAGATATAAAACTTGTTTTATAATTAACAGCATAATTTCATTTTATGCTATCCAAACTCATCAAAAAGGGTAAATATTTATAATGTTAGTTAAAAGTTAAACCTAATGAATAAAATTTTTATTAATGGAAGCTTTAATAAATAAATATAAAAGAAATTCAATTTGGTAAATGAAAGTGTTTAATATATATATATATATATATATATATATATATATATATATATACCATATATATATTTACCAAATATAAATATATATCAGTTTCTATATATATATATATATATATATATATAAGAAACTGATAATTTTATTTTCAAACTAAGTTCTTTTAAATCAAATGTAATTTTGAAAATATCTACATTAAAATGATGTCATTTATTGATTGACTTATCTTGTCATTAATATTTAAAAAAATAATAAAAATAACAGTCTTTGTTTATTGAGGATTGTAATGGTCAGAATTCATATATCTCTTTAACCAGGAGCATATTTCCTCCACTCCACTTGAAAAGCAGCACTACAGGTGGGTTCAGGGCCTTCAAAGCTAAGTTTTAACCTAATAGATTAACTACACACCATATAACTGTGAGATAAGATATGTGTCACCACATTAGCAAAAAGTATTTTAGGCCACGGAGATCAGGGTAATGCAAGTTACTCTAACTAATTCTATTACAACTAACATTATTACTAATCTAATGAATGACCTTGTTATATTTAATTTATTTCAACATGAGACACTATGGGTATAGGACATTAAGGAAATAGACATGAAGACATAGATATAATTAAAACTATATTTAATATTGATAAAAATCTATTTACAAGCTTGGAGTTTGATCTTTGTCAATACTCCTAATATAGAATGAGTACACATTATTAATACATTAATCATTCAACCTGTCCCTTTGGGTATTTAATGGCAGTAAACCATTATTAAATGCCCCATACTAAGTACATTTACTATCATATGAGGTAAATGTTCAACAAGATATATGTCTGTGAATTTACTCATCCCAACAATAGATTATATTAAAGTTTTATTTGCATGATTAATTCTAAAGAGGCCCTGT